>LPNX010792003.1:117311-203408 GCA_001517045.1 Pseudotsuga menziesii | reverse complement strand
ACCTCTTCTAACTAGAGTGTGCACCATGGGAGGAGTCCACGTGCTCTTCAATGATCGAACATGCATTGTATTTAGAGCTCGGGATTTCAACTACTAGGATCTTCACCGGTAGCAGCTCTTTCTTCCTAGCATAAACCGTATGGTCGGTTGGAGTCAACACAGTCACTTCTCCTTTAGTAGGTTCGACAGGTAGAGAAGCCTCCACACGTCCTTTCTCAACTAAGCACGGAGGTTTGTTACATTGACCAATGTGCTCATTATTTTCCATTGAGACACTGAGCCAGATGCCCTCCATTAAATTTTTCACATAGGACTAGACCTCTTGGCTCTAACCACTTTGAAATGTCTATCGAACTAGGCTTGAACTCAAACAAAATTGTCCACCTAGTTGTTTAACCCCTAAAGACTTTGCTCCATAGCCCGTCTCATTTCCTCTTATTCATAATTATTATCTATATAGTATTTATAATCATTACAAAGCATTATAATATTATATTTTTATGTTCAAATTGTTTTTAGAATTATACTCTTATCCCTCCATTTTAGATAAAAATTGATTAATAATAAATTAATAAGCCTTGACATCAACTTCACAAGGATATATAAGTTGAACTTGCGCTTGAGAATGAGGTTAATATGAGAATTAGGTCACACAAAACAACCCTAAGAAATACAAAACCCATGAATTCACTTATTTCTAAACATGTAACAGATCCTGGATAAGAAACCGTGTGCTTTTATCCGCAGACACGGTTAGTTGGTATCATCTTATCCTTCCAAAACCCTGTGGCATCTACCTTCCTATATTGTATAGTAAACTAGCATAGAAAGAAGCATAAATTTGTCAAATTGACAATCTCATAGCCATGAACATGAACATAAACATTGCATATATTACCTAGTTGAGGAGCTAATTGAGGAGCTAATTGAGAAATTGAAAGAGCTGCCCATTGGCATCGTTGGCTCCTGCCATGGCCGATCTTCGCCCCTAAAATCACTTGGGTTCCGATCTAACAATGGATCTTCGTGGCTTGTGTTCCCATGTGGCAATTATTATGTGTTGTTTGCATATATATACGAGAGAGAGATATAGGACTAACAAATACCCAAATCTACGGTGGACTGCTCCAAATCAAAATGGCAGACTGCTCCAAATCTATGAATGTCGGCTTTCAACTGAACAAAAGGGAAAGAACCCATCAAACATACCATGATTTCCATTGCAGAAACCCTTGAATTGGGCTCCTTCCTGAAGATTTAAGATGAAATGAATATTTCATTGCATTGCAGTGGCATCCTGGTAATCACCAAAATGCCGTGCTAAGGGAAGAACACAGGAAAACATGGCCATAGATTGAAAATCCTTGAACAGGGTCACCTTGGGCTTGAGCTTGAGTGAAATGTAAGATTTTTCTACATTGGCACCCACCACTTCAAGTTGGCGCCAAAACCCAAATTGTGAAACTACACTAACATGATAGAATGAAATTTGTATTTGTTTAACTTGAATTCTATTATATTTGTATTTATTTAACTTAATTTTTTTATATGTATTAATAGTATATAATAAAAAGGTACTTGGTATATTTTTTTAAAATTTTATATGTATTATTAGTACATAATAAAAAATACTTAGTAACATTTTTTTTAATTTCTAATGTAAATAGTTTAATAATTAATATTATTTATAAATAAAATATTTAAAAACAAATGTATATAGGTATATTTGTATAGTTATTTTCAAATATATAAGCAATATTGTCATAGTTAATTTACCATTAAGACATTGTCATAATTAATTTGGTGTTAACAATGGAGTTGTAACACGTGAGGCTTTGTAATTTACTAAGTTCTAGGGGGTCTATGAATCCATTTGTAGTCTTAGAATTTAGAAAAATATACAACATTGTCAAAATTGTAATTTTTCATTGCCGAATTGATCCACAACTAAAAATGACCAAATAAATGACCAATTGTTATGTGGTCATTTTTTTCTAGATACCCCGTGACCAAATCTGGTCATTTATCTTGGTCTTTTTTAGTTTAGTTTTATCATGTGACCAAAATTGGTCATTTATCTTGGTCTTTTTTAGTTAGCCCGCTTAAATTTATCAATTTTGGTCATTTATCCCTTGAAAAAAATTGTGGTGACCAAAATTTTTGGTCTCTTGGTCACTAATCTCTCATTTTGCACTAGTGGTGGCCATCGCTCTTAAAGAATGCTTTCAGCATCAAGACTGATCACCAAAGTTTGAAATATTTCTTGGAACAACGGGTCTCATCCCCAACACAACAGAAATGGGTTAGCAAACTCAAGGATGATGACTATAAGAAGGCTAGGGACAATCTTATGGTAGATGCTCTTTTCCACACATTTGATGCCCATGTTTCTCTTTCAGTTATTTTTATGCCTATTCCAACTTGGTTACACTCTGTTCAGCAAGGCTATGTCAATGAATCTTTATTATCTGAAATCATCCAACAATTGGCCAGTAACCATTCTGTGGTACCATATTCATCTTGGGTTGGATTTTCTCTAATATACACAGATCGTCTAGTGCTTCCCCAGAGCACAGACCTTAAAAATGTGGTCTTTTATGAACTTCGTGCTTCTCCATCGGTAGGGCACTCTCAGTTCATTAAAACATATGAGCTGGCATGATGTAACTTCTTTTGGAAGGGGGTGAACAAAGAAATTCAACATATGGTTGTCGAATGTGCTCCTTGTTAGCACCACAAGGGTGAAACTACACTCCTTTCCAGATTATTCGAACCTTTTCCCACCCCTACAAGGATTTGGACATATATTTCGATGAATTTCATTCAAGGGATCCCTAAATGTGGAGGGAAGACCATAATCTTAGTTGTGGTGGATCAACTCTCTAAATATAGTCATTTTTGTGCTCTCGGCCATCCATATACCACCTCTTCAATCACAAAAATTTTCATGGACCAGATATTCGTTCTTTATGGAATCCCTTCTTCCATTGTATCAGACTGCAACACAACTTTCGCATGTCATTTTCGCCCCACTGACACCAAACTACATATGAGTTCAATTTCTCACCCACCAATAGATGGTCAAACTATAGTCATCAACGAATATTGGGAAGCTTATCTTTGTTGTTTCACCTTTGAAGAACAACATCAGTGGGAAAAGTGGATCCCTCTCACTGAATGGTGGTACATTAATTCCTACCATACTGCGTCTAAAATAACTCCATATGAAGTAGTTTATGGTCACACACCTCTAGTACTCCTTCCATCCACCCCCAGCAGTTCACCAGTTCAAGAAGTTGACATGGTTCTTCAAAACCGACATCATATTATTCACCTCCTGCAGGACAATCTTCACATGGCAAGATCTCGCATGAAACAACAGGCCGATCAACACCATTCTGAGTGCACTTTTCAAGTTGGTCATATGGTTTTTCTTCGTTTGTATCCTTACAAGCAATCCTCCTTGAAAGTCAAAGGGATTAAAATGCTTTCTCCAAAGATCTCTGGCCCATACATAGTCCTTCAAAAGAATGGGTATGTTGCTTATAAATTGGCACTTCCTCCTTCTCGCATTCAGCAAGTGATTGGCACCAACATCAGCGCACAAATTGTTTTACTAGAATGGGAGAATGAAGGATCCATCATTTCGAAGTCGAAGACCATCCTCAATAAGCACATTTGTCAGCTTCTCTCTCAGTCCATCACAAAGGTCTTCAATTCAGTGCCACAGCATGAGACCAGAGGATGCTACATGGGAACCACTCCTTCAGATTCGGCAATAGTTTCCACATCTTAAGATTTGAGGACAAATCTTTTCTAAGAGGTAGGGGATGTTAAGAACCCGTGTCAACCCTCCTCTTTATTTTGTTAGTATATTTTATTGGACGCATATGCTTTGTAAGTCATCTCGTTAGTAGGTTGTATTATCCCACATTCATGGGGAGTAATAGTTGTTTAGATTAGACTTAGAATATAACTAAGTGTTGAGGCCAATGAAACCATCCAAAAGTTATTTTGTATTGAGCTTGTTCAGAGGAGGTTGCCCCCTCGAACTGGCCCGCGATCAATAAAATATATTTTGTGCTCCAATATTTCTGTTATATGGTGCATTCTCATTGTTTATTGGAGGAGGTTTTCCATAAGCTTGAGATGCGATTTGTGTTGATGTTCCTTGTGCTGAACCATGTCGCCATGTCATTGATGTCGACAGTGTTGTGACCAGTTGATTTACTTGTGGTGTTTGAACCACTTCTTTCATCATATCTTCATGCTCCACATTTGACACAATACTGACATTCTTCTCGATGGTTCCAACCCATGATTCATTCTCAACGAATTGAATGTCGTGACTAATAATTACTTTCCTTGCAATAGGTTCATACAACTTGTATGATTTTTTGTCTTCAGAATAGCCAAAAAAAATACATTTTTGTCCCTTCTTGTCTAATTTCTTTCTTAGCACATCTAGCACATGAGCATATGCGACACAACCAAAAAATTTTAAATGAGAAACACTATGATTCATACCTGTCCATGCTTCTTCTAGAATATTTTTCTTCGTGCTCTTTGTTGGACATCGATTCATAATGTATATGACTGTTGCGACTGCTTCGCCCCAATATTCATTTGGAAAATGCTTAGCTGTGATCATGCTGCATGCCATCTCCATTATGGTTCTATTCTTTCTCTCTATGATACCATTCTGCTGAGGTGTATACTGTGTAGTGAATTGCTTCTGTATGCCATGAGTTTTGCAGAAATTTAAAAATTCATTTGAAACATATTCATCACCTCTGTCTATTCTTAGGATTTTTAAGCAGTGTCCACTCTGGTTCTCCACGAGTGCCTTGAATTACTGAAAACAACTAAATGCATCATATTTATGTTTCAAAAAATATACCCATGTTTTTCTTGAGTAGTCATCAATAAAAGTAGGAAAATACTTGCAGCCACCAATGGATGTTGTCTACATTGGACCATAAATATCAGAGTGCATGATCTTAAGTGGTGTGAGTGCTCTATATGACTTTTCAACTAGAAAATTCTCTCTATGTTGCTTGCCAAAGATGCAGCCTTCACAAACTCTATGTGGTTTGTCAATCAATGGCAATCTTTTTACCATATTCTTTGTGTGGAATAACTTCATTCCACCAAAATTTAGATGTCCAAATCTGAAATGCCATAGCCAAGAATCATCCCGAACTTCTGTTTGAAATGTAGCTTGAAAATGAGCACTCACATTTTCTTTCTTGTCGCAGTGAACAACTTCTTATTTACTTTCTTCCTTGAATGCATCTTCTGTATTGTCTGGAACTATCCTCAATGGAAACAAGCGATTGCTTGTCATTGGAACTCTTTCTCTCAGTTGGTTGCTTGGACGTACATCTTTAATCACACAATGATTATCTTCCATGTAAACTCTGTAACCTTTCTATATCAGCTATCAAATACTCAACAAATTATGTTTCAGACCTTCTACATGGTAAACATCAGGCATACACTTATGCTCCCCCTGTTTGGTTAAAATACTAACAGTACATTTTCCCAAAACAGTGACTTCGACATTATTTACAAGTGTAACATCAGTTTGAACTAAATTATCTAGACTCGAAAATAAATTTAAATTACGAGTCGTATGATTGATGTAGCCTGAATCTAAATATAATATGTTAGATGGACTTTCTTGGATGGTATTGCATTCAATTGGCGATGCACATGCCATCAACATTGCGCTTGGTGAATTGCTAGTATTTGTTGATTGATTTTGGCTTTGCTTTCACTGGTCATATTGCTTCTTCCTATATTCATATGCATAATGACCAAATTTTTTACAGTAATGACATTGAATCTTTTATTTGTCAAACCTGTGACCACTTGGCTGACTTGTATTTTGATTCTGTCCTCTACCAGCAACATCTGCAAGACTACTACTGCATCCTCCTCTTGAGAATTTTCTTCTTCTGCCTCTGAAATTATTTCTCCCCCTACCTCTTCCATGGCTTATAGATAACTATGTTGCAAATGTACCTTCCAATGATGTTTGAGTTCTGCTGAGCCTGTGTTCATGATTGATGAGTGAACCTTGTAGCTCATCAATAGTAAATGTTGTCATGTCTATATGTTCTTCCAAGGTTACAACCAAGTTTTCAAATCTTGGGGGAAGACTTCTGAGAATTTTCTGGACCACCCTTTGATCTGTTATGGTTTCTCCATGAGATTTCAGTTGATTTATCAAACCAACAACTCTAGTATAAAATGATTCTACTGACTCTGAATATTTCATGGATAGAGATTCAAAATCTCTTCTCAAAATTTGCAGCTTTGAAGTCTTTACCTTATCCAAACCTTGATAAGTTGTCCCCAATGTGTCCAATGCCTGCTTTGCGGTAATTGTGTTTGCTACTCTTTGAAGTATGCTTTCATTTATGGCTTGATGTATGTAGAACATAGCTTTTCCATATTTCTTCCTCTGTGCCCTCAAGATATCTTTCTCAGCTTGTGAGAGATTATTATATGCCGTTGATGCACTGTTTCTGCATAACCATTTTGGACAATATCCCAAACATCTTGACCTATAAACAAAGCCTTCATTATTAGAGACCAATATTCATAATTCTTTCCTGTAAAAATCGGAGTTTGTAAATTCGACATATTTGAACCGGAAGTAGAAGCCATTTTTAATTCTTAACTTTCCTTAGAAAATTACTTTTGTCCATTTAGAACAAGATTTCTTTCTTAAACTAGCTCTAATACCAAATCTTGGAGAAATTGAGGCCGGGGAAATTAACTTGACTTAAGAAATTACTGTGCAACAGAATTTACTGCGCAAAGAAATTACTATGCAACACAATTACTGCGCAAGCGTTACTCCAGTAGAGTTTACTGCGATGAAGTAATTGGGCAAACTTTTCACCTTGACACACTTTAACTTAGGCTTCAACTGGCTTTTATTGGGCTATGAATTGGTTGCTACCAACTCATGTGTGAACAAGTTTTTACTATAGCGAAATAACTTTATATTCCTTAGTTTAAGGACTTAGGAATATGAAAAACACTTTTGACTGCGATAACCTATGATTAACTGCAACACAACTATATTGGGAATCACTTGCAATATCATATAAGAAAATAACAAACAAGGTTTGTGTGTGTGCCTAAAACTAGAAACTTGCGAGTAAGAACTATGAACTTTTATACACTGAAATATTTATAGATTTTTATGTCTTTCACTCACAGTAAATGTAAACAACATTTACTCATGTAAACGTGGAGAAGATGCGCCACTAAAAAGAACATCCATTCAAACATGAACTTACGGATTTATATTTCATATGACCGCATAACAAAACTTACACCCTTAAATACAAACTTGGTAAAAACACAGAAGCTTGAGATTCAAACTCCTCAATGAGTTTTCCTTCTTCTTCACAGCGCTCTTCTCTGTTCTGTTCTGCTTCTCTCTTCTCTATGTATGTTGATTTACAATTTCATTCTTCATATAGAAGATTTCTGCAGATTAACCCACTTATCATTTAAGGACTACAATTACTCTCTACCTAGAAACTTAGCATCAACAACTAAATTCTATTGACTTATATGTGAGAAATCTGAACTCTTTTTCTTGTGAGACTCTCGGGCACTTTTTGACTTACTACAGACTCTAAGAGAGTCGACTTATTCGATGATGGATCACTCAGTGATTAATATTTCCAAGAGTGAATAGATTTCAATAACTTTCTACCAGAATAAAATGACTCGTCTAGTATTGCTACATGCATTAAAAATAAATACAGGCATACATAAGCCACACAAACTCATAATCTTCATCCACACTAACGTGACACTCATGCAAGGACTCTGCTCAAGTTTTTATGAATGCTTCCATTAATAGTGACGTTAGAGATGGAACCATAGAATATAATAGGCGAAGAATCCAGGGACTCACCAATACTCCGAGGTTTCGGTTGTACTCTTCTGGGGGCTGTGATATGCTATATTTAAGTTGAAAGGGTCAAGAACCCAAATCTTTTGTTGGCTCTTAAAAGGTTTTAAGGGCTCAAGAATCGAAGGCCAATGAGAGTCGAATGTTCAGTTAGCGTGCTTAGTTAGTGCTCCTAACTCAACTGCTCTATGCTCTCAACGGAAATAATAAAACATGTATCTGCCATATATTCCGAAAATAAGACCTCAAAAGGCTTACAAATGCACATGACTCCTACTTCAATATATGAAATAAACTGAGACAAATGAGAAGTTGTGTTCTAAAATATTTGCCGCCACTCACATTATTTAATTGACCAAACTAATTCAAATTTATCCATTCAGTACTGCTGCGGTTTGTCTATTCTATTATATTCTTATTAAATATATTCTTTACACGAAATGGAGGTCTCCAAATGTCTGCAGATCGAACATGAAAGGCTGTGCATGATACTGCTTTGATATGTCAGAATCATTTTCAGCGCCACTTATTTACTCAAACAAAATGAAAAGGAGTAGAATAACAGCTTCAATATTTAATAGTCATGCCGTTTTTCTGTATTTTTCTATGAAGCTTGATGAAAATAACAACTATTCGTCCAAAACGTAGATTAAAATACATATTCCTTTATATCTTTGATCATTAAAATCTGATAACTTCATCATATCTTTGATTATTAAAATCTGATAACTGAAATAAAATAAAATCGATAATTTTAAAGCGTGTGGCTATGTTCAGGGATTTTTTTTCATTTACTTTAACAATTTTTAATAATACAATGCTCTCCATTTCCATGGGCAGAGCACCCGTTTTATTTGATCAATGTTAAAATTCTTAGCATTTTAAATGGTTTTCCATTTAGAAAAAAATCTTTGATGAATTATGGTTTTCAACGGTTGAAATCTGTAATTCACTTGAAATAATTTAACTGTACTTCAAAAATTTTAAAAATTTATTTTCTCTTTACATATAGTTTAAGTCGACTTAAAATTTATGAATATGTAAGAATATGTGGTTGCGTGTATAAGAAATAAACTTAAAGTATGTAAAAGCTAAAAACTTTTCATGATAAGAAATTAAATCTCTGGCATAAGAATATTTTGAAGTGATCTAAAAAAAGAAGTCTAAACTCCTGAAACAATACTTTATCTTTAGTTGGATTTAGATTTTGTCCCCTGTAAACAATGGAGCTGTCTAATTAGGGGATTTTTTGACTTTTAGGTTGATTTTCTGTGGAAATTAGATGAATTTAATTTACAAAATTTGTAATTTCTGTTGTTTGTTAAGTTATTTTAAACTCAGAAATGAAATCATGTAACAGAAAAACCTTCAAACACCCACACTTTGTAAAATCTAGCAATATTTTTGAAAGTTTTGAAAATTCCATAAAGATTCATGACAAACAACCAGTAAAACCAGCCAAAAACAAAGGTCAAAAAGTCCCCTGTATAATGCCTTTCCGTTTTTATCATAATATGATAAAAGAAAATTTTAATAACTCTGGCCTGCCACCGACATTTAATGCGAGGTCTTATAGATGTGAATACGCAATCTCTCCACATCTTTACTCATGCGCCTCTCCTCCAGTCGATAATTAGAACTCGCAGATCCTCTGAAAAAGTAGGCTGATTATTTCTGGCCAGAGGAGCTGAACGACGTCGTAAGAGTATATTTTTAAAATGATTAACATAGTTTTCTTTGGAGTTGTTTACTTTTTTATCCATGTATTTTGTTGGTTTTTATTAGTTTTTTTGGTGATGAATCAATAAATTCTCAAAACGTTCAAAAATATTGCTAGATCTTACAGAATGTGGGTGTTGGGATTTTTTTTCACCTGATTTTATTTCTAAACATAAAATGACCTAACAAACAATAAAAAATTACAAATTTTATAAATTAAATTCACCATGCAAAAAAATCAATCAGCCAACTCAAATCCTCTCCTAGTGAGATAGCTCCGTTTTCTTTGGGTTGTGGATTGAATTTTATTAATCCACTAAGATTCCACAATTTCACAACCAAATATTCGTCGACGTACAAAGTATAGGTTATAAGATTTTCAACGAACGAATAAATATAGATATATATAATTTAAAAAATGTCGCTTCTACGCTTGAATCCGGTGCGACATTTTCAAAAATTATTACCTAGTTGTGAGAAACATATAAACACAACGATGTTATTACTGTAATCAATACCAATGTTACTTCTGGGTAAATAATCCACTAAAGTAAGGTTTACAAAAATATATAAAAATTAGTAAAAATATTAATTAAAAAATAATCAATATGTTCTGGAGCCACATACTCCACACACACAATCATGTTCACAAAACTACTTATTGTTGCTTCTCGGTAAATAATGCACTAGAGTAATGTTTTACAGAATATCCAAATTTTAATAAGACTATTAAATAAACAAGAATTAATATGTTATGCAACCACATACACCACACTCACACTCATGTGCACAACACAACGGAGATATCTTGTGCTAGGCTATACAAACAGCCACACTAGTGTCTTTATACAATTATTAAAACTTTGAAAATAAAATTTAATGTTTTTTTTAAGTGGAAATGAAACTAAGAACTAGTTATAAATCAAATGATTCTCGTTATTTATATATTTTAACCATTATATAAAAAAATTATTTTATGTATTGAATAAGATTACATACATATGTGTAGTTTTTCCTTTCAAAAATAATTTCACTATAATGAGACATGATCGATTTGTGTTCAAATTTAATCGATGAGATTACATGAAGGAGAAATAAAAAATAGCGAAGACCACATCAGTTTTTCATGGTTATTTTATGTGGACTTCGTATGTGTGAGATGTGGTATTAGGAATTATAGGTATTAGGAGTTATTACCTTATTGAACAAGTATGAAATCATAGGTATCATAACCAGTGTATCTGCTCCAAGTCGACAAGTATTAAAATAACAAATGGAGGTTATAATAGCTTAGTTGTTTTTAGTTAGTTACAACCAATCGTATTTGACACTGTTTTTCATAACTTCATATGCATGCGAATATTATTATCATCCAGAATCATGGTTCCTATTGGTGGCTTCTATCTAGAGTATAGAAACTTGACCACGTGTTGACACATGCCATACTCTATTGACCGTCTAGGTTCTATCCAATCATGCATAAGTTTGGGTCATTTTTATGATAAACTTTCCGACTTTTCACATAAATTTCATTGAACAATATTCTTGTAATGCCCTCTTTTGACATCATAATGTAAATTTGTACATATTGATGTAAAAGGCTAGAAGCCATAAACAAATAGGGAGGATGACCAAGACTTTGTATATTTTTATATTGCTATAAAACTTTAAGTTTATTTCCGAATCTTAGAAATTTAAACTAAAATTTTAAATTATAATTAAGTGATAGTGGGCTTAATCATATTTCCCAAACCTTAGAAATTTAAATCAAGATCCCTTCTTTAATTAAACCATTATTATTCTCTGCAAGCAGGAAAATTGTAATCGACTGAGTTTTGATATTTGTGCCACACCAATTACTTATTTTTAAGCTATACTTTTATACTATGATCAACATATTTTCCTATGTTTTTAGTCTACACCTTCTTATTGCAAAAAACTACTTTTTGCACCTCACGTGCTCTGACATCCTTGATTGTGGAGGCTCTACACGAGGGTTTGCAGTAAGGTGAGACATGCCCTGACATCCTCGGGCAGTACCAATGGCATCCTCGTTTGTAGAGGTTTTGCAGGAAACATGGTGATAAGTGAGGGTTTGTAGTAAGGCGAGGACTTGCATGCCCTTCTTGGTGCCACAATCACCCCATTTCTTTGAGCTATTTAGAAGGTAAGCTCCTAAAAGGTTTTACTTGTTGGTCCTGGTCTTATCTATTAACTAGCCTACGTCGGGACAAGCTACGACTTCGTCTCATCCTACCCAAACAGTGGATGTACTTTCAGTGCAATCATCGAACCAGAAAGTTAACCAGCAACCTCGATGGAATAAGAAGAAAGGTAAAAAAAATCGAAAGGGTGGGAATAGGAATGAAAATGATAATAATAACAAGAATAACAATAATGCTGGGGGGACAAGAAACCTAAGAGTAAGGTTAAATTTCCTTGTAATATTTGTGGGGATGATCACCTCACTCACTTGTTCCCATGGATAGAAGATGCCTCGAATTTCATCGCACAGAGCCCAACTGTGTTGACGGATCCCTTACCATAAAATTGGAATATGAAATCGAGGATCGTGGACCCTAGTAGTGCTTCTATTGGGACTCAAAACCCGTCAGACACCATTAGTGGCCATGGTTGCAACAATATGATGTCTGCTGAAAATTTTGTGCCACGTTCTAAGGATTATTGTACGTTGCAACCCGACCTATGGAAAGAACTTGCTCCACCTGAGAGCCCTTTGCATATTGAAAAACCTAGCGATAAGCCTGAAGCTCCACCTCACATTCCTAAGGGATTCTTAAAGCGTTCGGGGCACAATCTTGATGCCCGAGCTGCCAAGAACTATTCTATCGTCAAGGATTTGGGCCAGACTCCTTGTGCGATGTCGGCTTTAGAAATTCTTTAGACTTGTCCTCCGCCAAGGAAAGCCTTGTTGTCTTCTCTTGGTGTAGCTGATGGAAGCTCTCCTTCAATGATCAAATTTGAAACTCATGGATTCCAGCCTCGCTTGACTTACTATGTGTCCATTTTGGTTCATGTAGAGTGTCTAAACAACACCATTAAGTGCATAGTGATCGATGAAGGCGTTGCAGCTTCCGTGATGTCTTTGGCATGTTGGAAGGGTTTGGGTTCTCCTACATTGTCTAAGTCGGGCACCATTTGAGTGTGTTTGAAGGAATATCATTCCGTCCGCATGGTATTCTTCCTTCCCTTGAAGTCCAATTGGGAGGGAAGACTGTTGCGATCGAGGTTGAGGTGGTTGATGTGCCCCTCGACTATAATTCTTTACTGGGTAGGAACTGGATTTATAACATGCAAGCGGTTGCATCGTCACTATTCCCGGTTGTTTATTTTCCTTTGGATGGGAAGATTGTGATGATCGATTAAAGATATTTTGACCATTCTGGTTCGAAAGCATCATCAGGAGCTTCTATCCCAACCATTTATCATTCTCAGCCAGCAACTGAGAGTGTTGGGGTGGGCATGTATCCTTCGTTAGTGGGAACTTTTAATTGTGCTGCACCCATTGTTATGATCGGTTCTAGTCTTGGAAAGGCTTTGACATCGTTGAGTTCGGTTCCTTTTTGCACTTCGCATATGGAGGATCCTTGGACTCTTCCTTCTCTGAGTACTTTGGGTGAGGACCCTATACCTATTGAGACGGATATGCTGTTGTCTACAACATTAGTGGTTTGATCCAGGAGGATATTGGTGGCCACCCACCTATTCCACTTGGACCCCCACCATTGTTTCTTTCAGTTTTCTAGTTTCCTTAATTGAAGCACAATTTACCATTTTTGGTAGTTTTCAGGTCCTAAACTTTCAGAGCTGTTTTGAGGTCCTAAACGACGTTTTTTCGGCATCGAATAGTCGGGAAAATATGAGTTTGCTTCAAAACTTGATATTTGCTATATAGAGATGTATTCATTGAAGAGATATTTCTAACGATGTATCATGCATGTCAAACGGAGGTAGTATGCCAAAGTTATGACCCCCGGAAATTGATGTACCAAGTTACCCAATGGGGCCCACATTCTGTTATTTTCACCTCTTAGGGTTAGGTTTTTGGATGTGTAGGGTTTCCATTGTTTCTCAATAATATATAGGCCTTTGAGCCTCATTGTAATAGGGAGTTCAAAAGCATGTAGCCACCACATCCCTTCTCAGAGACAAGATATGAGCACTCTAGCTAGTTTATTTCCATTCTGTATGTAAACAAGTTTCAGTTCTTTGATTAATGAAATGAAGTGTTATTTCCACTGTATATTTGTTTCTATGGTTATTTGTGTATTCTGTTGTGTTCCTGCATAAATATGGATTAGTGGTATCAGAGCAATATGCTATTTCTTTATCCTTCTTTGCATGTCCCCAATGAGGGTGGGGTATAAAGAGTTAGGGCTCGATCTGGTTGAACCTTTGCAAGACTAGCCTCGCAAATCCTGATGGCCTTGCATGGGGGATGAAAAGAAAGATGAGGGTGTAGAAGATCCTATCAAAATGTTGCTCGAGGAAGCCCTTGAAAAACAAAGGAACGTGATGATGGATAACTTTGCCCATATATTTCAACGACTTCGCACTGGCAGTGCATCTGCATCTAGCAGCCACTCTGGAGGCGCAACCCCTTTAAGGTACAAGTAAACTTCGACATTCCCATATTTGAGGGCCAAATAGATGTAGACACCATAAATAGATGGTTAAATCTAGTAAAAGGATATTTCTCGGTTCGAGACTTTTTCGATCAAGAAAAGATTACTTTTTCACTACTCAAACCTACCCCCGATGCCAAGGACTGCTGGGAAACCTACTGTGAGAGAAAGGATGAGGAGGAACCCTCTCTGTTCTCGGCCACACCCATTTGGAATTCATTCTGATATGCCACAAAGGGACAATATTATCTTGTGGGGAGCTATGAGCACAAGTACATACAATGGACTATGCTGCGACAACAAAGTGATCAAGATGTGCATGAGATGATGAATCTGTTCCAAACCCTATGCACCAAGTAGGGTATCAAATATTCAGAGAAACATTTCGTGCTGAAGTACCATATTTGTTTGCACAGATACATTCAAGAGGAAATGGAGTTCCTCGAGATCTCCTCGCTTTGTACGGCATACAAGTATGCTGCCAAAATTGAGCAAAAATTCAAACAGAAAAAGAGAGACTTTGGATTTGTGAATCAGAAGCAAGCGAAAGGTACCCCAAACCACAAAACCAAGGACATAGCCAAGGCATGGTGACTCAAGACAACTTGCCAAAGCTGCAAGCGAAGAACAACACTGCGAAGCCGAAGAAGAAATCTAGAAAGTGGCATGAGTTCCATAAGAGCCCCACTCACAACACCAGTGAATGTCGGGCCAAGAAGTCACTAGTGTCCAAGATAAAGGCTTCCGAATTAGATGCATACTCTGACATTGAATCATAACCCAAGAAGGGGAATGGCAAAGGGAATAAGATTATCAATGCAGAGACCAACGCCACCGTTTCCACCATGAAGATCCGAAAGGAAGAACTAGAAGATTCAGAGGAGGAGGAGCATCTTTTCCACTCCTAGATGTGGGTAAAGGGTTCCCCACTACAGTTCATTATCGACAATGGGAGCCAAAAGAACCTCATTTCAGTAGAGGTTGTGAAGCGGTTTGGCTTGCTGACTACAGCACACCCGCATCCATACACCATTGGGTGGCTTCACCAAGGATGAGGTCTCTACATCAGCTAGTAGTGCCGCCTTCCCTACAACATTAAGCCCTTCATCGATGAGGTATTATGTGATATTTCTCCTCTTGATGTTTGTGATGTATTATTGGGTTAACCATACTTATGGAAGCGACATGCTATGTATGATTCTCAGTCTCGTGCTGTTATTATTACGTTGGGAAATAAGTTTTACAGGATACCAGAGGTACCACCTCCTGCCATTATCTCTTTGGTTACTGCAAAACAATGCAGTAAGCTCATTTCCAAAACCAGGAAATTTGTTTTCTTGATGATCCGCCCTCAGGGTAAGAAGAAGATCATGGCCATGTCCTGTATACATGGCCCATCCGCAAAACAAAAAAAAATGGACAAGGTCATGAATGAGTATTGGGACATATTCACCTCACCAACAGGGGTTCCTCTGCACTGTCAGGTTAAGCACCCCATTGATCTGACCCCAGGTGCCTCACATCCCAATGGACCAATCTATCGACGCTTTGTTCTTGAGAATGATGAAATCAAAAGGCAAATTTAGGAGCCGATGCAGAAGGGTAACATCCAGCCAAGTTCATCACCTTGTGGGATCCCGATCGTGTTGGTATAGAAGAAGGATGGGACTTGGAGACTCCGTATTGACTATCAGTTGCTGAACAAGATCACTATCCGGAATAGGTACCTGATCCCACAGATTGGTCACCTCCTGGACCAACTTAAAGGGGCAAAGTATTTTAGCAAGATTGACTTAAATTTTGGGTATCACCAGGTACCGATTGAACTGACCGATGTGTAGAAGAATGCCTTCAAATCCAAGGAGGGCCTTTTCGAATGGTTGGTCATGTCTTTCGGGCTGACGAATGCTCCTACAACCTTCATGATACTGATGGAAGACATATTGCATCCATTCACCAACTCATTTGTAGTAGTGTACTTGGATAACATCTTGATATTCAACCATACTTAGGAAGAGCACCTCCACCACAATCGACAGGTCCTCCAAATGCTGCGGCAACACAAGTTGTGTGCCAATTTAGACAAGTGCACTTTTGGCATGACCTAGGTTCAGTATCTGGGATACATTATTGATGAGTATGGGGTACATGTGGATCTAACCAAGATCCAAGTCATTTAGGATTGGACAACCCTAACTACTCTAACATAGCTTCACAGATTTCTGGGTCTTGCTAATTTCTACCACAAGTTCATGTTGGGATTCTCTCATATCACTTGGCCCTTGAGTCAAGTCACCAAGGGAGGAGCAAAAGAAAAATTCTTTTGGTCAGACACTCAACAGAAGGCATTTGCAGAATTGAAACATCGCCTCTGCTATGCCCTAGTGCTCACATTACCAGACTTGCAACAACCATTTGAGATCGAGACAGATGCCTCTAAATATGCTATTAGGGTAGTCCTTACTGAACAAGGGCATCCAGTGGCATATCACAGTGAGACACTATCTGACACAGTCCACAAATATCTGACTTATGACAAAGAGATGTATTCCATTGTACAGGTTTGCCGACAATGGAAGCATTACATTTTGGTGAAGGAAATGATCATCCACATAGACCATCAACCCCTGGAGTTCATACAGACACAAGGGAAGTTACAGAATGATCACCATCAAAAGTGGTCCACATATCTACAATAGTTTCATTTGAATATCAAGTACAAGAAGGGAAGCACCAATAATGTTGCAGACTGCCTTAGCCGACCATCGATCGTGGTGATAAGCACCGTGCTCAACTCTTATGGGAATGAGACCTCTGATTGCCCGCTTATCTATAAGAGTGATCCAAAATTCAGCCACACATACAAGACACTCTTGGAGGGAAACCAAGTTCCAAATTTTCACCTCCAGGATGCACTACTATGTCACATGGGACACCTTTGTGTTCCTTCAAGTGAGCGTGGCAAGATGATTTGGGAAGCGCACTACAGTCAAGTTGCTGGGAATTTCGGGGTCGAGAAAATAGTGGCAATACTGTAGAATTATTTTTATTAGCCAAACATTCAACAAGATGTCGAGAAGTAAATTTGATCCTACACTGCCTATGCCATTGCCAAACTGTCCATTAAGAAGCAAGGCCTCTATACTCCATTGCCTACCCCTAGTCAACCTTGGAAATCTATCTCCATGGATTACATGTTGGTCCTTCCTTCTACTAAGCATGACAATGACTGTGTGTTCATGGTCATTGACAAATTCTCAAAGATGGCCATAATGGCAGCTTGCAAGAAGAATATCACAGTAGAATCCACTGCTAAACTCTTCTTTGAATGAGTGTGGGTACACTTTGGAATCCCAAAGTCTATAATCTCATATCGGGATAGCAGGTTTCTTAGTACATTCTGGTCTAGCCTATGGTCAATGATAGACACCAAGCTCACAAATTCCACAACATTCCATCCCGAGACTGATGGCCAGACAGAGGTCGTCAACCGGATGATCATACACATTTTGTGCATGTACAACTCAAAGCATCTATGCACATGGGATGAGAGGCTCCCCTATGTAGAACATAGCTATAACCGGGCCCTCCATAGCTCAACTAACCACATCCCCTTTCAGGTGGGATTGAGATTCTAGCCACTATGTCCGATTGACGTAGCCATGCCATTTGGAGCTACTTAGGTTGATTCAACTCATGTCCAGTCTGAAGTTTCTAAGGAGAACAACTTCATTGACTGCATTCAGCACATTTTCCAACAAGTTCATGACATATTGGACAGATCCAATGCTAATTACAAGTAGCAGCATGATCAGCATCAGGTGCAACACAACTTCTAGGTGGGCGACAAAGTGTGTCTACATTTGTAGAAGGAGTGCCTTGCTGGACCCCACCGCAAGATTTTCCCACTCTGATATGGGCCATACACCATCACCAAGGCTATCAGGGACAATGCTTTTGAGCTCCATATTCCACCATTCCTTGGTCTACACCCCATGCTTCATGTGGACCGCCTTCGACCCTACTTTCCACCTCTACTGGACACATCAGACGTGGCTGAACAACTCACACAAATAGAGTTAAACCCCGACTGCATAGAACAAGACACAACTGATCGGATTATGGACACATGAATCAAGAACACCCACCAGGAGAAGATCCATCTATATCAAGTTGTCAAAGTAGGCCAACTCCTTCACCAGGGAAAGTGGCTCACCAGAGACCAAGTTCAGCAGAAGTTTCCTCATCTCATAGAGGAACTCAACGTAATGCGGACCATTGCTTCCTAAGGGGGGAGGAATGATCCAGGAGGATGTTGGTGGCCACCCACCTATTCCACTTGGAGTCCCACCAACGTTTCTTTCAGTTTTCAAGTTTCCTTAATTGTAGCACAATTTACTATTTTTGGCAGTTTTCGGGTCCTAAATTTCTGGAGTTGTTTTGAGGCCCTAAAGGATGTTTTTTCGGCATCGAATGGTCAAGAAAATATGAGTCTGTTCTAAACTATATATTTGATGTTTGTGGATGTATTCCTTGAAAAGATCTTTCTAACACTGTATCATGCATGTCAAACAGAGGTAGTATGCCAAAGTTACGACCCCGCGAAATTGATTTACCAAGTTACCCAATAATATATAGGCCTTGTGTATGGTTTCCATTGTTTCTCAATAATATATAGGCCTTTGATCCTCATTGTAATAGGGAGTTCATAGGCATGTAGCCACCACATCTCTCCTTAGAGATAAGCTACCAGCACTCTAGCTAGTTTATTTCCATTCTGTATGTAAACAAGTTTCAGTTCTTTGATTAATGAAATGAAGTGTTATTTCTGCTACATATTTGTTTCTATGGTTATTTGTGTATTATGTTGCATTCTTGCATAAATTCAGACCATGGATTATTCATATAATATTTATCCTATTGTGGAGTCTAGTCCTTCCTCTTCGCGGATGGAGGAGGAGGACCCTTATGCACTTCCTTCTTGGGAAATGGCGTCATCACACTCGGACGACTTCCTCGATGACATTTTTCCATTAGATGAGGCTATTCTTGAGGAAATATATGGGTTAGAACAACCTTTGGGAGATTTGCATCATAGATCTTATTTTATTCCTAAGCTTGATGATATTGAGTGTGATGACTTTAAGGCGATAGCGAGAAACTTAGTAGGCCCGTGTTCCCATTAGGCTCTCCTAGAAAGTATCCTGAAGGGGAAATGGTTAAATTGTCACCAAATATACCTATCAATATTTCTTGGGTTCCAGGAAAGGTTGAAAACTTGTACATTGGGGAGGATTGTTCCCCCGATGAGGTTAGAGAATACACCGAGTTTCTTACATAATTTATAGATGTGTTCGCTTGGTCATATGAGGAAATGCTGGGAATTGACCTGTGCATTGTCAAACATGAAATCAAAACCTTTCAAATGATAAACTGGTTCAACAACATTTATGTGTAGTGAATCCTCTATTAAGGCAGGGATAGAGAAGTTTCTCAAAGAGGGATTCAACTATCCCCTTCCCTTAACGGAGTGGGTGTCAAACCTCATTCCCATTCACAAGAAGCAGGGAACGATCCATTTATGCACTGATTTTAGAGACTTGAATTGAGGTTTTCCTAAGGATAGCTTCCCCACACCATTTATTGATCAGATTTTGGATGAGGGAGCGGGGAGCAAAGTTTTTTCCTTTATGGATGGCTTTTCATGATATAATCAGATCCAGATTAAACCCGAGGACCAACACAAGACTTCTTTAATTTGTCATTGGGGTATGTTCGCATATTAGAAGATGCCCTTCGGCCTTAAAAACATAAGAGCTACGTTTCAAGGGGCTATGACCTTCGCCTTTCATGATCTTAAAAATATTATTGAAGTTTATTTGCATGACTTAGCTGCTCACTCTCGTATGACGGTGCGTCATCCTTATCACTTGCGTTTGGTGTTCTAAAGATGTCTCCATTATCAAATTTAGTTAAATCCTCATAAGTGCATATTTTGCATGAAGGTTGGTCGCTTACTAAGATTCGTTGTTTCCAAGGATAGTATAAGGGTTGATCCTTTGAAGGTTGAGGCAATACTTCAATTGTCTCCCATGCGTAACATTAGACATCTCCAATGTGTGCAAGGTATGGCGAACTTCTCGTGAAGATTCGTGGTAAATTTTTAAAATTTGAATAAAGGATTTATGTGTTTGTTGAAGAAATACATTCTGTTTGTCTGGGATGAGCGAACCCAGGAGTATTTTTATGCTTTGAAGAGAGCCTTGGCATTGGCCCTCGTGCTTAGTCCACCTGACTATAGCCGTGACTTTTTGATATATATGGCCACGTCTCAACAGATGATTGGTATGGTATTTGTTCAAGAGGATGAGGATCTTCATGAGCATGTAAGCTACTATATTAGTCGAAACCTTATTGATGTGGAGATTCTTTATATCTATGTTGAGAAGTTGGCCTTAGCTACCATCCATGCGGTTCAACGTTTGAGGCATTATATCCTTATTTGTCAACCTTTTGTTGTAGCTCACATTAATCCATTTCATTTTTTCCTCACTAGCAGGATGATAGGGGGAAAGTACAGTAAATGGATTGTGATATTACAATAATTTAAACTCGAGTTTGTTTTGGCAAAATCGAAGAAGTCATTGATTTTTTTGAGCTCATATCTGATTTTCCGAGTTTGGATGAGGGAGAAGTTCATGAGGACTCTTTCGTAGATGAGCACATTTTTTCTCATTTCAACTCAGGACCCATGGTATGGGGACATTATTGTCTACTTGCAAACCTTGAAGGTTCCTTATCACCTATCACAAGATAAGCGTCGACGACTACGTCATGTAGAAAATAATTACCTTATTGTGGATAACACTTTGTATCATCGTGAGGTTCATTCCATTTTTTTGTCAGTGCTTTACTCATAAAGAGGATGAGGTTGTGTTGAATGATTTCCATAGAGGGGCGTGTGGTGGTCATTTATCTGGGCTTTCTACAACTCAAAATATTTTGAGAGCGGGATATGTTTGGCCTTCCATCTTTAAATATTATGTTAATGTGATCAACCAGTGCTACCCTTGCCAGGTATATGCATAGAACATGTGCTCGCATCCTGCCCCTTTGCATCCAATTATCACCACTGATCCCTTCACCAAGTGGGAGGTCTATTTCATGGATTGCAACCCAGCTTCGGCTGGGGGGGGAAATCACATTATTGTGGCTGTTGACTATTTCATGAAATAGGCATAGGCTATTCCCACTATTAAATCCGATGGTGAGACATTTGTGCATTTCGTATTCAATTATATTATCACCCAGTTCAGTATCCCAAAGGAGATTTTCACTGACCATGGAAGACACTTTCAAAACAAGATGATAAATGAGTTGTCTTTTAAGTTAGGGTATAAGAAAGAGCATTCATCTTCTTACTATCCCCAAGAGAGTGGAGAGGTTGAAGTAGTGAAAAAGTCACTTATGTTCATTCTCCAACAAACCATCGTACAAAGCAAGACCAATTGGCATATCATGTTATATCCTGCTTTGCGGGCTTATGGAACTGTGGTTAAGATTGCCACCGATTTTTCTCCATATCAGCTTGTGCATGGGGTGGAGTCAATCTTACCAGTTGAGTGTGAAATCCCTTATTTGAAGCTAGCTGTGGATATTTTACCAGAGACTTCCACATTTGAAGAGTGTTTGGCCCACTTAGAACAACTTGATGAGTAGCGTCGAGATGCTTTAGTGGCTCTTGAGATTAATAAGAATCATGTTAAGGTCCAACACGATAAGTCAGTCTATCCTAGGAGGTTTAGTGAAGGTGACTTGGTTCTTTTGTGGGAGAAAGATAAGGAACCCTTGGGGGTAGGAAAGTTTAGTCCTATGTGGCGTGGTCCTCATGTGGTCAAGTGGGAATTAGAGAAAGGTTCCTTTGAGTTGGTCGATTATGAAGGGACAACCTTGGCGGAGCCTAGAAATGGGCTCTATCTTAAGAAGTACTATGCATGATTTTCAGCTGAGGCTGATTTGTTGTATATTATTATACATTTGCATAGCTTAGTTTTGGTCTGCTTGTGGTGATTGGCTTTGTTGACTTACTTCCCTTTGTTGTGGAATATGTCGACAGAGTCTTCGATTTCTATAGGATTCGTTGATGGTGCTAGCCACCACATTCAAAGCTTAGATTCAGCTTCTTGGGTGATTTATACTCCTACGGGTCAAGTGTTATTTTCAAGGGTTGTGTGTTTACGACCTTCATCAAACAATGTTGCAGAGTATAGTGCTATTATTGATTTATTGCATGATTCCATTTCACATGGTGTTCACTCTCTTAAGGTACACCTTTATTCGCAGTTAATGGTCTCATAGCTAATAGGCTTGTATCATGTTAGGGATCCAACTTTGTTACGAAGGTTCTTGCATGCCAGGTTGCTAGAATGACAATTTGATAACATAACATACATCCATATTATAATAAATTTTAATCAAGTTGTTGATTCATATGCTAACTATGTACTAGATTAGCATTTTTTTCACAGATGATAAAGCATTCACAGACATATGTACACATGTAAATAAAACAATAACCAATCATCATAGGTATTTTTCATTAAAATTTAAGTCCAAAATGTGGTGTCATAATACATAATGTCATATACAAAAATTGGGTTTCCAAGCCACCAAAATATACTGCATGGTCATACAACAAAAAAGTACACCTAGGTCTCTAAGCCCAGGGAGGAGGACGTTGTTAATCATGGTAGCATACTACGGATATAGCTAGCCAACAGAATAAATGAAACCATGCACATGGCACACCCACCACCTAGCATTGCATGGCCTCAGGAAAGTCCTTGACTTGTGCCATGGGAACTTTATGTGTCAAATGAAAAACGTTTGTGTGAATGCTTTGTAGTGTACACTCCACATACACACCCATGATCTTGTCTCCTCTTCCCATTCGTCGATGACAAGGGAATCCATCTGGCCGTAGTGGTCCCAAATTTGCATGTACATGACCAAGTATCAATATATGTCATCACACCAAAAACATGTCTTTTTGATTCCATATATAAAAAAACAAAAGACAAAAAAATTTAATAATTCAAAAAACAAAGTTTGAGTTGAGATATTTTACCTATATCTCCATATGAAGAGCCTAGTTGAATGGGCATATTAGGGTCTCCATGGAATTCTATCCCCTCGTAGGGGTAGTTATCTATGGCAATGATTTTCTTGCACCACCACAGAAAGAAGTCTGTTGGGTAGGGGTTGGGCACTCACCCCCCTCCTAGTCTCCACATGATATTGGCCTAGCATAGCTGACCCAGATCCTGAGAACCATGTAGGGAAATATAAACTCTTGGGCTTAGCCCCGACACACACTAAAAAAAGAAAGCACTCAAGATGCTTCCGAAACGGAAGTTCTGTATCCTACCCAACTTCCAGTCGTGAAGTTGCTGCTTCATGTCGCTCAGCAATGAGGTACTCCAATCATATATGGTATGCCACATACACTCCACCACATAGAATATCAAAGGCCTTGAAGCCTGATGGAGGGATGCCAACCCTGCTATCCTTCCAAGTGACAATAGTATGGCCTTTAGCCCTAGGTTATGGATCAATTTTCTCGGGATTTGACTCCCAAGATTTTCCCTATCCAGGAGCTAATAAAAAACAATGTACTCCTCAATAGTGATACCTACTCATGTCCCACAAGATCCTAGGTTCACCTTTGGGACAATCCTGTAATAAAATAAATAACCTCAACCTCAAGGTTGAGGGGCATATCGTCTAGCTGGAATGTCTTCGAGTTAGGATCCCAATAGTATACTAGCATCTGGAGTAGCCTTGGTTTTTCCCTTAAGCTAAAAAGGCACCAAAAATTATACAAACCACAATCCCTTAAAGCTTGTTGAGCCATCAAGTCACCTTGCACATCTTGATTAACATCCTCATGTTCACGTTCTCTCCAATCAACAACCATCCTGCACAAGAATTTCCAAGTTTCATTAGTTTTTGAACTTGATTTTGTTATTTGCGTCCCTACACGTGACTATTTTCAAAACGACAACATGCATATGTAGGAATCACGGTTTTTTCTGCGTATGTCCAGCCCTATACGTGGAAAAAGACCCGATTTCTGCGTGGGCCGAAACCTCTTTATTTGGGATGGACCAAGTTAAAAAGTTGACCACCAAAATTAAAAATAAAAGCATGTAAATGGAAGAGAATGGAATGATGATCTACTTGAACCAAACAATGTGCGATTTCATGGACAGATACTCCAAGAAATAGCTTCTAAAGTTTTTAGTCCAAAAACACTATGTTGGGTAAATTTTGAAATGGTATGGAAAAAATTATTTTTTCACTATTTTATAGAAAAAAATTTGAAATATTTACCCACTTTTCTATAGTTTGGGCTATTTTTGACCATTTTTGCACCATTTGGCCTAATATTGTGTTGTAGGGTCCCGTTTTGAGCATGTTTTGACCGAGTCTTTGTTTCGTTCGTGCGTATCACAGGTATAATGTATGAACTGGCATATAGGTTAGGATTTCACATATGCTTCCATTTTGCATGGCCTTATTACCATTTCATCTTAACCTTAGGTATGAACCCATTCCACAATGTCACAAAACCTTCCTGCTCCTATTAGAAGTGGTATTGTGTGAATGGTAGAGATTCCTATACATGGGTGCCCTAGTTAGATCATGTTTTGCATTTGGTAACCATGTTGAGATGCCTCCTTTAGGTTCTGGGAGTCCCATTTTAGTCCTGCCATGTCCTTGAGCAAGAGATTCATACTCGTCTTGAACTTTATGTTGACCTTTTCCCATAGGGACTCCCTTGTATATATCAGGTTGTAATTTCATTTCATGAGTTTCTCTTTCCTTATTGAGCCTTATGCCAGTTCCTTGCTTCAGAGTTATAATCTATATAGCCCAATATTGTATCATGTCTATCCAGGTAGAGCCTTTTACATATCCTTTGTAGCTTGATCACCCCTTTTACCAAGAGGATACCTTCCCCTGAGTGTTTGAATCCTACACATATTTCCTTGCATTGAGCATAGGTATGTTCCACTTCTTGGAACTAGTTTTCCTTTCCCTCACACTGGTCTCCTCCTAACTATGTACTATAAAGAAATTTTATTATTCTTCAATATTTTCAAACTATCTCAAAAATTCCAAAATTAAAAAACACAAAAAGTCGGATGGGAAAATATATTATCTTTGGCAGCAGTCGAGTCATGTCGCCTTCGAACAGAGAACTATATATCACATATGTTTGTTGGGTTGATAGTTTGACTTTAGGAGCTGTAATCGTTACTTTGAGTTTATCTCCACCGATTGGTTACGCTTCTAGTTCCCATGGGGCCTATATCGATGCTTCTTGTGTCACAGAGATGTCCCATTTTGCATATCAATTCCATGCCGCCTACCTTCATTCGCCACTTGCCTTATTCTCTTATTCAAAGGAAATTGAAACCTGAGTCAACCATTCCTCGATTATATTGAATTTGCATGTCGGCCATTCTCGGTACTGTTACTATTTCATGCAGATCTTGTTCAAGTTATTCCACATTATATAGCATTACTGAGTACCTCATGTTGGTTGATGGGGTATGCCTTGATTCCCTCCTTCCAGTTGATTCCATTCCATCGAATGTAGATAATTTATTCTGGAATAGGAGTCTAGAGTCATTTGAGTGCCTTAAGACTTACAGTCATCAGTGGTAGGTTCTCTCACCATCGATAGTTTTGGGAATACATCAATTTCCCTTGATCGATGGATTCTTTCAAGCATTCGACCTCAACACATATATTCACACTTGTTATATTGCACTCTGTACCTTGATTCCCATTTTCATTATTGGTGGGTTATCTCGCACTTGTTAATGGTATACATCAATTACTAATAATCAAACGATGGGCTACTATGTTCGACCTTGACATATCTATTCACATAGTAGGACATGTACTCATAGTAGTTTGTGTAGAAGACCTTCTATTTTGGTGGCATTCCACATATGCTACCTCCTTGATCGTGCCAATATTCATGATATTTCAGTTCTCGTGATCTTGATTCTAGTATTTCCAGTGTATATCAGATATCTTCATCCACTATGGAGATCTTGATCCATTGTATATTGTATGTGTAGATGACCACACATGACATTTGTATATCATGCCTATTCATGGCCATTGTACTCTTATGTATGTGGAACTGCTATATGTACTTGCAGACACATGCAGAGATTGTTCATTGTATTGTACTGATGAGTGGATGGTTTTTCCACCTAGGTCTTCATTAATCCACTTATGGGATGGATGTTATAATGTATTTTGTCCATCATGTTACCCCTCTGACCTGACACATTAAGGAGCATTTTTATAGTTGATTTTACCACACCTGGTTAATCACACATTTATGGCCTTCCCTATCCCTCTGTAGACTCTTTGGACACCATGGACTTATATTATACTTTGATGTTCCAAGATCATTCCCAAAAATTGCCTATTTATACCTATACATGAATTTTAAAGCAATACTCATGTGTATATGCAACATTTGACCTCAAAACCGCATACATCGGGATGCATGCATAAAGACAAATATTTTTGGAGTTTTACTCATATCATTCTGAATGTCTTTTCTCTTGGACTTCCATTGTAATGACCCAAAATTTCATAAAATATAAAATTTTTAAAGTGACATAAAATGTCTTAAATTGCAGTTTAGTAACTGCTAGCAGTTAGCGGAAAATGAAATAGTTAACAAATTTTAAGGATTAGTTTCAAATACAGAAAAACTAATACAACTTCAAATTTTATAAGTTATAGAAAGGGGACTTGCATTTAGTGCTGCTAGCTGTACTAATGATTTACTTTTGTCAAGTAGGTGAGAAACCATGTTTGAAATTAGGGCTTACTTAGCATTCTGCTAACTCAAATGGACTGCTGGTTCTTACAGGTTCAGCAGGTAAGCATATGATCAAGTAGGAGTTTATTTTAACTTATGTCGAGAAGTAATTCTTTAGCATGTTAATGATGCTAGTATATAAATTGATTATTAAGCTGCAAGTCTCTGATGATGTAAAGTAAATTCCTTTTGTTGCTTTGGATCTATGATAGTATTTATATTTAAGCCATAATGACTTTTATCCTTAACATAATTAATGCTATTTAAAAGAAAGAGTTCATCCAAGGTTTCTTTCTATTGTAAGATAATTATCTTTTATAAATTATAGTACCTAGTCAATTATAGATCTCCATAGTGAGCATAGAGCTCATGATCTTGGTGTATCCTTACTCCAACTGTTTCGTGATCTTCCAGCTATTTTATGGTTATAACTCAAGTGTACTACTCTTTAAGTATGAACATAACCTTCTGTTTTTCGTTGGTAAAGTTTACAATGAGTTATTAGTTTTTTTATGAGAAACTCTTGCAATAAGGTTTGTCTTCAGTCTCCTAGAAGACTCCTTCATTTATAAGCATCGAGTTTTTATGCACAGAAGTTAAAGGCTTTTCCAATTTATAAAATAAATCATAATAACATTATATCAACACTCTATTTTTCCTTTACTATCCATGACACAATACCAAACTTCTTTGATTTGTTGCAAATATGATTATGTTCTTACACAGCTAGTAGACAAGCTGTATTCTTAGTCTCTAGATTATAACCATGATACAAGTGTTATTTTCAATATTACAAAACTATGTTGACTTATGATTTAACAATATAAAGCTATACTCATCATCATAACTTATAACATAAGGTAGTTGTATCTACCTATCAACTACTATATGTAACCAAAACTAATGGAAATATACATTATAATATTTGCTCCTATAATATACCAATTCCAAGGCATTGTATAATATTATCGATGGCAAAGTTGACATGATGAGCAATCATAATAAATATTATAATATGGTCGATAGCATGATTTGTATTATTGGCAATCATATGTTTTATATTCGAATGTGCAGGGTTGACAATAGAAATAGACCCACACTTGGTTAAATTTTTGGAAGGGCACGTGGACAAGCCTCCGCCATGCGTTGGTTAACTTAAAAGGAATGAAACCCTACTCCTTTGCATTTTGCACCAAGGGTTTATCCTCCTGTAGGATACGTTATGAGTCCTTGCGGCCATGGGAGGCCTGCAACTTCCTTAAACTTTGGTGCTCTAGCCTGCATTACTGTGCAAAGTGGTTTATAGTATCGTGGTTTGTGTTTCGGTTTCTTTTGTGAGTTAAGGGAAACACAGTGTGAGTGATTTAAGGCTTCTTCACATGGCTTAAAGCCTGTAACTAGTTTTACCCTTGTGTCTGTTGGTTCTTTTTTGTGGCATTGTGGAGCTTGAGACTGTCTCTTTGCTGTCTTTGTTGCAGAGTTGGATTAAGGGTTTCCTTGGTTTAGTGCATTCGAGCTGGGTGACTGTTTCTTCTTGGCTCCAATTTCTTCTTGTTCACAGGTATATACTCTTACCTTGTCGAAATTCCTTTTGTCAAATTATTTACTAAGTTAGGGTTTTAGTAGTTTATGACTTAGAGTTTAAAATATTGATTGGATTATATTTCTTGCAGGCTGCCGCTAATAGCTCCAGGCTTGGAGTGGAAAGCAAGCTCGTGCATTTGATAACTTCATGGGCTTCCAACTGGCACGGGGAATTCACTTAGTGAACCTCTCACATAGCACGTACGATCATGGGATATTAAAGAATACCCTTAATTTCCACGGATATTAACCCAAACTCTTTTGTTGAAACCCCCTCCCAATACTTAAAACCTCCTCCCCACCCCTTTTTATACCTAAATCCTTATAAACCACCCTACCCACCCCCACCTTAAGCCCCTCATCCCCCCAATACCTGCAATATATTGGTTCAATTTTTGATAATTTTAAAACCCACAATATGAACTAACGTGATAGGATATTTATCAACAAGTGAAGACCCCGTCCCAATTGGTAATCTCCAGTCTCATTGTGGGTTCTCCCTGCTTACGGTTTGGGTTGTTGGATAAAGGTTCCTATGGTTGGAAACATGGCTTTGGATTCTCTGTTGGTTAAGATATTTAGTTTGTTGATTATTACCCATGTTTTATTTGAAAACCCTTGCAATACTTCACTGGTTAACACACGCTCTTGAAGCCGTGATGTATAAGTGGTTTTGGTTATGCAGTTTCAACCTTGCAGCTTAATGATGTAATGTTGTTGTTTAAGATTATAAATATCCTCCTATGTGCTCAGAGATGTTACGTGACCTCTGTCTCGTTTGCTTAAATTTTTCTTTTACATTTGACCTTCAAGAAAATGAACACTGTTAATTGGGTTTTACTTATCCTGTCAGTAATGTATTTTATTTACAGTTAATATAAAAGAATTATGTATATTTGGTTTATTTAGCAGGCTTGGGTTTCGACCCATCGATTCTAAAGGCTATAAGCCTACCTTTGATTAGGGATTTATATTGCAAATGGTTAATAATTACTGGTTTATTTTGCTAAGGATTTACATATGTATTGTATTTATTAATACTCTGTAATTATAATTATTTTAAAGCACTGTTGTGAAATAATAATTTAAATTCTAGGAATTTGGTTTGAACATGTTGTTTAACACTATAGTTTAAAATAAATCCTTGTTTATATTTATAGCATTAATAACTCTCTTTTCAAAATAGGATAAAGAAAGATTATATGACTTACATTTATAACTATGATGCTTACTTTGTAAGTAAATAAGAAATCCTAAACAATTTTGCTTCTAAATCTTAGTTAATAAATACTTAGGGTTTAGTACATCATACTCGAAACTAGCGTAATGTTGACTCTCAGTAATTTTTGTAAAATAAAAGGATTATAAAAGAATCCTTGGGTCCTGGATAAGAGACACTCTGGTCTGTAAAGTTCATATTTATAAAGTGTTTTTATTATTTCCTTTTTACATGTTTTCTTAAATATTAGTTGCTTACTTTACTTCTGTTAACTATAATATCTTATATTTTATCAATATACTAATACTAGAAATAATAATAATATTTACTATTTGCTTTTAAACCTATGTTTCTATTTAGGTGGCTGAAATAAATAAGTGTATACAATACATAGCACTGCTATTTAGTGAAATTCATAAACATTAACGTGAAATCTATCTATTGTTTACATTCAAATAAAAAATCATATCTACTATTTACATTCCAATAAAAGAATCATTTCATTTACCTAAGAAATCCAACTGTGCTATAGTACGACCTGAGTTCAGGTGAGGAAAAACATAGATTGGAAATTTTAATTCTATCTGTTTCACTATTTACATAATCATTTCCATTTTTACTATAATCTATAATTTTACTGAACCTAACATTTCACAATTACCTTTCATTCATAAACGCTAAACACTAACATGCCTGTAGTAGATAAACTAAGAATTATTTAACTGAAGACAAATAAAGAAAATGGAACCTGTTGAGGACAAGACAACAACAGCTTAAGGATGATGTTCCTCCCAACCAAACTCCTAGAGAGCACTCAAACAACACTTCCTCAGGAACCCCGATCTTGTTCCTGGTATTCTTGGCTGAGAACTGGGTGGAGAATGCAACTGTAAGACCTCTATCGCCTGACTGGTCTAATTACCTCAGTAATAAAAATATGCTCTCAATAGTATGATCTTCAGCTTAGAAGCTGCAACTAGATCAATCTCAGCAGTTATCCCCTCAAACACACTCCAGACTCCCTTCCATTGAATTTCTCTGGAGTAAATTCATTCACCCTGAATGATCACTTTTCTAGAATGAGCAGCCTCAGCTCTCTTCAATGGGAAATTTTATAGAGATGCCTAGGTCTTCTGGGTCAGTTTTAATTAAATGAGCCACCTTCTATGATTCCACTTTCTTGGGGAATCATGACCACAAATATAGGGATGTTGCCACCTGCAACAATTGGAAGTGGTTTGAGGATGCTGCCACTTGTTAGTTTGCTCTCCACCCAGTCTCCTCCACCAATTAACCAGTAAACACTCTTTTAATAGATTCCCTAAGCTATTGTCACCTCATTTATTTATTTATAAATAAAATATTCTGAATTTACATTAAATATTCTTGACCCCACTGTGTCATCAATTACAACTTAGCATAAAATTTAACACAATGTTGCTCAAATATTATAGAATTGTTTTTTTTGCAAATTGGGGCATGTGACATACACACCCACTTAAATTATAACATCGTCCTCGTTGTTATTTATTCCTTGTCCTCAGATTTCCCCTGAAATATAATTGGATATGCATCCCACATATGACTTTCCAATTCCCAGGTGGCTTCCTCTGGACTAAGGTTCTTCCATTCCACCTTCACTTGACCAATGGTGCAGTTCCAAAGTGAGATCTCCCTCTTCTTGATGATACAGTCCAGTTCCACCAGAAAATATCCTTCGGGTTCCGCCTGCACATCATTCCAGTTAATAACATGAGTAGCATCATGCACATAATTCTTTAATACATAAATGTGAAAAACATTATGAACTATTAAATTCGGTGATAAAGCTAACTAATAGGCTACCTGTCCAATCCTAGATAGTATTTCAAAAGGACCACAATAATGAGGTGTTAGTTTGGCACAACTACCAAACCTCAGAGAACTCTTTCTGGGTCTCACCTTGATGAAAAAATGTTCACCTACCTAGAACTCCTTTGGAGTTCGTTTAAGGTCTGCTTGAATTTTCTGTCGATCTTGAGCAATTTTCATATTACCTTGTACCTGCTTTACAATTACATCCATTTCTTTCAATAATTAGGGTCCTAATACTAACCTATCCACCGAATTACTCCAAGAGATGGGTGTTACATTTTCTTCCATACAGAATTTTGAAAGGACTATATTTAGTTGAAGCTTGATCATTATTATTGTAAGCAAATTCTACTAGGTGTAAATAATCTTCCCATTTACTTGGCTGTTCCTTTACATACATTCTTTGTAAATCTTCCAGTACCTGATTTACTCTTTCAGTCTGTCTATCAGTTTGAGGATGGAAGGAGGTACTAAAATTTAACGTGGTATTTAATCCTCTAAACAAAGACCTATATTACTTGTAAATTTAGGGTCTCGGTCTGAAATTATGACCTTCGGTATCCCATGCAGTCAAAACATTTTCTTTAAGAAAATATCAACTATATTTGCAGCTTTATAAGTAGTTTTTTTACAAGTATAAAATGGATGTTGATGTTTAGTTTTTACTTGCTGACATTCAAAGCATTTAGCAATATATTCTTCCAGTTCAGTCTTCATGTTTGGCCAGAAATAATCTTTTATTAGCATGGTTATAGTTTTCTGATAACCAGGATGCCCTGAATAAAGAGTTTTATGGATTTTGTCTAAAATTAATAACCTAATATTAGATACATTAGGTACATATATTTTGTATTTATACAGTAATAATCCTTAAAGAAGTCACATTTACTAAACTTCACAAAGAGTTGATGTTCTTGCACCTCTTTGTAAGACAATTTTTAAATATTCATATTGTTCTTCTTCTGATTTCGAATAAATTAATATGTCATCGATAAACACGACCAAAAATTTATCCAGTTATTTGTGCATTACATTATTCATTAGACACATAAAAACAGCTAAAGTGTTCGTAAGCCCGAATGGCATGACGAAAAACTCGTAGTGTCCATAACGAGTCCTAAAAGTTGTTTTAAAGATGTCATCATCTTTAATTCTGATTTGGTGATATCCAGACCGTAAGTCAATCTTTGAAAATACCCTAGCTCCATGTAGTTGATCAAACATATCATCTATGCGAGGTAACGAGTATCTATTCTTGATAGTCATCTTAATTAATTGGCGATAATCTATGTAGAGTCATAGAGTTTCGTCCTTTTTCTTAACAAAGATGATAGGTGCCCCCCAGGGAGACACACTGGGTCAAATATAATTATTGTCAATAATTTCTTTTAGCTGTGAATTAAGTTCATCTAATTCGAGTATACTCATCCGATAAGGGGCCTTAGAGTAGGTACCAATTCAATGGTAAAATCTAATTCCCTCTTCGGAGGAAGTCCCTGAATTTCTTCCGGAAATACATCTGCATATTCCTTTAGAACTGGTATATCCTCCAATTTTAATTTATCCATGTTTAGATTTTCTTCATTGGTTACTATTACTATATAAGCCTTACAACCTTTCCTAACAACTCTCTTAAGCTACAAAGTAGAAATATGCCTTACGGTTGTTTTCGTAAGGATTCCCTTTACGCTTATCAATTTTCCATTATTGTTTATACAAGTAAAGGTTTTATCAAAGCAATTCAAGACTACCCTATGCTGCTCTAACCAATCCATACCAATTAATATGTCGTACGAACCTAAAGGTAGTACATTGAGCTTAAAAAAAGTTTCAAATTGATCCACAGTTACTGCACAATTCTTTACAAATCTAATTACCTTTCTCTTTGCACCAGTAGCTAACTGAACTAACCAAGAAATTGCAAACTTTTCAACTGGAAGTTTACACTTTTTTACCAAGTTAGGAGAAATATAACTTAAACTAGCTCCTGGATCAATTAAAATAGATATGGGTGTTTGATTTATATTACCTTCTACTTCGACCATGGAAGTTTGATAGTCTGCTTGTCAGTTCTCCAAAGCTACATTGATCCTGGGCATAGTCCTCGCTAAATCACCAACACTCATCTCCTCCTGTATTGTGTGGATATTGCTGACATCTTTTTCCAATTGGGACATACTGAGGCATAATTTGGACCATTGCATTCCCAACACTTTATGGGTTCTTTTCATTCAAAGTTATTTGTGTAATTACTTTGATTGTTAGCAGATTCTTTATTCTTTTGATTTTTCTGTGAATTACTCTTATTCCCCTGGAAATTCTTATTAGAAAAATTTCTGGTGTTATTATTTTTAGAATTCTGATTAGGCACAAAATATTTCTTCTTTTGATCAAAATTATTATTCCTTTTGGCCTTCCAGTTGGCCATACTCTCTTTTTTTCGATTATGTTCATAATAGAAATTTGCTTTCCTCATGGCTTCTAGGGTTTTCAGATTGTCATACTCAAGCCTATCCTTTATGTGATAAGGTAAACATCTGAGAAACCACTGTACCTTCAGTTTCTCATCCACAATGTATGGCACATACCTAAACAGACTTAGAAACTTACTGTTCAATTCTTTCATATTCATTGTACCTAGTTTTAGCTCATAGAATTCTTTATCCCTTTCTTCAAAGTACTGTACAGATAAAAATTTATTTTTGAAGTATTTCTTGAATGTACTACAATTTATGTTCTTCTCTCTTATACCTTTCACTCTTTTTAAGTCTTTCCACCACATATCAGCTTCCCCTGTAAGATTATAAATAGACATCTTAGCCTTTAATTGGTTAGAATAGTTATAAATATGGAAGTACTTCTTCATCCCGGATAACCAGGATTCTGCTTCCTCCCCCTTTTCAGTTTCTCCATTAAATGTTGGCGGCTTGATCTTCTTAAACTCCCTAGACATTTATTCATAAGGTTTATATTTTCTTTTCCTAGAATGGTGGTTATCCTCACTACTATCACTAGTATAATGAGAGTTGCGTTGATCACCATATACTTCGGAAGATGAGCTACTTTCATTTTTAGTCTGTTTAGTCTTTTTATACTTATGTTGATAACTTATATCTTTCAAATCAACTCTTTTCCACTTTCCCTCAGCATGAAATCTTTCTATTAATATTTGATTCAGCTCATCTTGAGCTCTCAGAATCCTCTCCTTTTCTTTCTTAACAGATTCCATTTCTCATTTTAATTCTTTTACTGTCTGTAATAGTTCAGAAGAATTAGTGGTTATATCTTCTTGTATAGGTTCTCTTTGTATATGATGTTGTTTAGTATAAGGAGATTCCTCTTCCACATATTCTTCCAATCTTTCCATACCTGTCATTAACTAAGAAACAAATTTCTCTCTGCATATCATTCAAAGAAAACAACATCAACATAATGATTTAAATTTACTGTTCCATATAAGCAAGTTGAGATTCATCAAGGCCTAGTGTTTGAACCTTGTGGTCTAATACCACATGTAATGACACAAAATTTCATAAAAATTTAAAATTTTTAAAGTGACATAAAATTTCTTAAATCACAGTTTAGTAACTTCTAGTGGTTAGCGGAAAATGAAACAGTTTAACAAATTTTAAGGATTAGTTTCAAATACAGAAAAACTAATACAACTTCAATTTTTATAAGTTATAGAAAAGGGACTTGCATTTAGTGCTGCTAGCTGTACTGATGATTAAATTTTTTCAAGTAGGTGAGAAACCATGTTTGAATTTGGGGCTTACTTAGCGTTCTGCTAAATCAAATCGATTGCTGGTTCTTACAGGTTCAGTAGGTAAGCGTATGATCAAGTAGGAGTTTATTTTAAATTGTGTGAATAAGTACTTCTTTAGCATGTTAATGATGCTAGTCTATAAATTGATTATTAAGCTACAAGTCTCCGATGCGGTAAAGTAAATTCCTTTCATCATTTTGGATCCATGACAGTATTTATATTTAAGCCATAATGACTTTTATCCTTAACATAATTAATTCTATTTACAAAAATGATTTCTTCCAAGGTTTCTTTTTGTCGTAAGATAATTATCTTTTATAAATTATAGTACCTAGTCAATTATAGATTTACATAGTGAGCATAGAGCTCATGATCTTGGTGTATCACTACTCTGACTCTTTCGTGATCTTATTGCTATTTTATGTTTATAACTCAAGTGTACTGCTCTTTATGTATGAACATAACCTTCTGTTTTTCATTGGTAAAGTTTACAATGAGTTATTAGTTTTTTTATGAGAAACTCTCACAATAAGGTTTGTCTTCAGTCTCCTTGAAGAATCCTTCATTTATCAGCATCGGTTTTTTATGTGGAGAAGTTAAAGGCTTTTCTAGTTTATAAAATAAATCATAATAACATTATATCAACACTCTATTTTTCCTTTACTATCCATGAAACAATACCAAACTTGTTTGATTTGTTGCAAATATGATTATCTTCTTGCACAGCTAGTAGACAAACTGTATTCTTAATATCTAAATTATAACCATGATACAAGTGTTATTTGCAATATTACAAAACTATGTAGACTTATGATTTAACAATATCAAGTTATAGCCATCATCCTAGATTATAACCTAAGGCATTTGTATCTACCTATCAACTACTATATGTAACCAAAACTAATGGAAATATACATTATAAGATTTGCTCCCATAATATACTAATTCCAAGGCAAGGTATAATATTATTGATGGCAAATTTGACATGATGAGCAATCATATGAAATATTATAATATGGTCGATAGTCTGATTTGTATTATTGGCAATGATATGTTTTATAATTGAATGTGCAGCATTGACAATAGAAATCGACCTACACTTGGTTAAATTTTTGGAAGGGCATGTGGACAAGCCTCCTCCATGCGTTGGTTGACTTAAAATGAATGAAACCCTACTCCTTTGCATTTTTCTCCGAGGGTTTATCCTCCTACAAGCTGCGCTGTGAGTCCTTGTGGCCATGGGAGGGATGCAACTTCCTTAAAATTTGGCGTTGTAGCCTGCATTACTCTGCAAAGTGGTTTATAATATCGTGGTTTGTATTTCGGTTTATTTTGTGAGTTAAGGGAAGCACAGTGTGAGTGATTTAGGGCTTCTTCACATGGCTCGAATCCTGTAACTAGTTTTACCCTTGTGTCTGTTCGTTCTTTACCTTGGCATCATGGAGCTTGAGACTGTCTCTTTGTTGTCTCTGTTGCAGAGTTGGATTAATGGTTTCCTTGGTTTATTGCATTCGAGCTGGGTGGTTGTTTCTTCTCAGTTACAATTTCTTCTTATTCATAGGTATATGCTTTTACCTTGCCGAAATTCCTTTTGTCAAATTATTTACTAAGTTAGGGTTTTAGTAGTTTATGACTTAGAGTTTAAAATATTGTTTGGATTATGTTCTTGCAGGCTACCACTAACAGCTCCAGGATTGGAGTGGAAAGCAAGCTCCTGCATTTGATAAGTTCATGGGCTTCCAACTGGTAAGCCCCGGTCTCGTCGTGGGTTCTCCCTGCTTGCGAATTGGGTTGTTGGATAAAGGTTCATGTGGTTGGAAACAAGAACCTATTTAGTTTGTTAACATCAACGCTCTTGAAGTTGTGATGTATAAGTGGTTTTGGTTAAGCAGTTTCATCCTTATAGCTAATGATGTAATACTATTGTTTAATATTATAAAGACCCTCCTCTATGCCTAGATATGTTAAGTGACCTCTGTCTCATTTGCTTCAATTTTTCTTTTACATTTGAACTTCAAGAAAATGAAGACTGTGAATTGGTTTTTTGCTTATCTTGTCAGTAATGTATGTTATTTACACTTAATATAAAAGGCTTATGTATATTTGGTTTATTTAGTAGGCTTGGGTTTTGACCCATCGATTCTCTAGGCTATAAGCCTACCTTTGATTAAGGATTTATATTGCAAATGGTTAATAATTACTGGTTTATTTTGCTCAGGATTTACATATGTATTGTATTTATTAATACTCTGTAATTATAATTATTTTAAAGCACTATTGTGAAATAATAATTTTAATTCTAGAACTCTGCTTTGAACATGTTTATTTAACCCTATAGTTTAAAATAAATCCTTGTTTATATTTACAGCATTAATAACTCTGTTTTCAAAGTAGGATAAGGAAAGATTATATGACTTACAATTATAAGTATGATGCTAACTCTGTAAATAAATAAGAAATCCTATACTTTTTTGCTTCTAAATATTAGTTAATAAGTACTTAGGGTTTAGTACAGCATACTCGTAACTAGGGTAATGTTGAATCTCAGTAATTTTTGTAAAATAAAAGGATTATAAAAGAATCCTTGGGTCCTAGGTAAGACACACTCTGGTTTGTAAAGTTAATATTTATAAACGGTGTTTATTCTTTCCTTTTTATATGTTTTCTTAAATATTAGTTGCTTACTTTACTTTTGTTAACTATAATATCTTATATTTTATCAGTATAGTAATACTGGAAATACTAATAATATTTACTATTTGCTTTTGAACATATGTTTCTATTTAGTTGGCTGAAATAAATAAGTGCAGACAATACATAGCACTGCTATTTAGTGAAATTCATAAACATTGACGTAAAATCTATCTAATGTTTACATTCAAATAAAAGAATCATATCTATTGTTTACATTCCAAAAAAAGAATCATTTATTTACCTAAGAAATCCAACTATGCTAGAGTACGACCTGAGTTCAGGTGAGGAAAAACATAGCTTGGAAATTTTAATTCTATCCATTTCACTATTTACATAATCATTTCCATTTCTATCATAATCTATAATTTTACTGGACCTAACATTACACAGTTACCTTTCATTCATAAACCCTAAACACTAACATGCCTGTAGTAGATAAACTAAGAATTATTTAACTGAAGACAAATAAAGAAAATATAATGTGTTGAGGACAAGGTGACAATAGCTTAAGTAGTCTATTCCTCCCAACCAAACTCTTGGAGAGCGCTCAAACAACACTTCCTGAGGACCCCCGAGCTTGTTTCTCGTCTTCTTGGCTGAGAACTAGGTGGAGAATGCAATTGTAGGACCTCTTTCACCTGACTGGTCTAGTTACCTTAGTAATAAAAATCTACTCTCAGCAGTATGATATTCAGCTTAGAAGCTGCAACTAGATCAATATCAGTAGTTCTCCCCTCAAACACACTCCAGAATCCCCTCAATTGAATTTCTTTGGAGTAAATTCATTCACCCTAAATGATCACTTCTCTAGAATGAGCAGCCTCAGCTCTCTTCAATGGGAAAGTTTATAGAGATGCCTATGTCTTCTAGGTCAGTTTTCATTAAATGAGCCACCTGCTTTGATTCCACTTTCTTGGGGAATCATGACCACAAAAATAAGGATGTTTCCACCTGCAACAGTTGGAAGTGGTTTTAGGATGCTGCCACTTGTCAGTTTGCTCTCCACCCAGTCGCCTCCACCAGTTAACCAGTAAATACTCTTTTAATAGCTTCCCTAAGATGTTGTCTCCTCATTTATTTATTTATAAATAAAATATTCTGAATTTACATTAAATATTCTTGACCCCACTGGTTCATCAATTACAACTTAGCATAAAATTTAACACAATGTTCCTCAAATATTATAAAATTGTTTTTCTGCAAATTGGGGCATGTGACATCCAGCTGCCTTAAGAACGCTCGTATTTGACCCTCCATTTCCCCTTTGGAGCACTATATATTGATCCTCTTGGATACATTAAAGGAGGATAAATTGAAGGGTGAAACTATAGTCCATTGTTGCCTCATTTTGCTTATACTTGAGTCTGCATCCCTTTGTCCCTTGGAGGACATAGTATTCTTCCCAATATTTCCTTTACTTTGTGATATTTCTATCGAGATATGGAGGATTGAAGTGGTGGAGGCCTAGGTGGGGTACTGGGTTTCTCCATTTCGCAAAAGTGCTGACAGAGTTTGTCATTATTGTATCTCTGATTTACTAATAGAAATATCTTTTCCTATCCAATTCATGTGCATTTGAATATGAATATTAAATCCATGGATGTATTTACTTGCTTATACATGTTTGATTATATATGCTAGAGTATCTCTAACACATTTATATATATCATGTTTGCTTTGTTTGTTGTTTTTGATAGGAAATTGTAAGTGCAATTGCATTGGAAAAGCTCAACGGGGATCTACTTCAACTAGTCCGAATAAGGTACGATTTTATATCCCTTAGTGTTAGATTTGTTTATTGATCTTGCATATTGGGAAAGATTGATTTCTGGTGTCATATTGTCTGTTGTGGTATCCCCAAGCCATAGGAAGTTTCTCTTTGTAACATTTTTCTTTATTGTTTATTCTATATTTCACTGCTTTATCCCGCTTCCTTCCTTTTTTTCCTGCCTTACAAATTTAAGGTTCTTTCTCCTTTCTTTCTTCTTTTTCAGGATAAGATGCTTTCTATTTTATTTTTGCAACATTACTTTGGTCAAAACTTATCCTCTTAATGCACCCTCATGGCCCACTGTCTCCATTATTTTATTAAAATAAAAACTTATTCATTAAAATAATTTCTCCAAAGTGCATTTCCAAACATTAGGAAATATTAATTAGTACTAATTAATTTCCTTGTTTAGAATCTAATTCTGAACATTTAATGAACTTTTATCCTAAATCATAGGGATTTAATGGATAATAGGATTATCCATCTGCCACCAAAATGGGCACATCGCAGTCCTCGCCTCCAAAAACATGCTTGTCCTCAAGCAGGGGGGGATATGAATGATGAAACATTTGGACTCTTTTTCACCAACTTCTTCAAAACGCTACATACACCATTTGAAATTCATCTCCTTCATAAATGAATTCTTTGGAAATATTTCATTTTTCATCCTTCACCATAAACTAATGAATGACCTTTCTTTCTAAACGATCCATGGCTAATTATGTTGCAAGGTTTGGATTGAACTCAGAACAAAACATGCAGAATGGCCAACATCTTATTGAAGAATTTTGGATAGTGATAATCATTCTTTCTATAATGATATGTTTTGTACAACTTGGATGATACAATGATATTTCTTGAAACACAATTATCATGCACCAAAACATTAGTGAAAATCATCAATTCAAGACCTGGACAATTGCAATTTACCCATTTCTGCTCCTGAAGTAATAGAGAGTGTAGATGGAAAATATGATCCACTGCACATTGTTGGTATGGGATGAAACCATTTTCATCATTCAATCCCTATAAATTGTGGTATCCACATATATATATCTAAGCACAATGATGGATCAAAACTAAGTGTGGCTAACATTAAACAAGTTCCCATTACTTCCCTCATCCCTTTGAAATCTCCCAAATATTTCATCCCATGGGAAAAATATTTTACTTCCTTATGCAACCATACAAGTTATGAGTTGAGATGAATATGAAAATGGTAAAAAACCATTACCATGATCAATCATAGGACCAAAATGAAATATCACTATCCTTTCAACTTTATGTTCAATAAATTGATATGCAATGATTTCTCTACCCAAACTCATGACATAGATTTCAACCCAAAAGCACACTTGTTTTAATAACCTACCATGAACCATAACATAATCAAAGAGAATCAATGTAATATTACCAAAATTCTTGACATATTCTATACCCATATAGTATGGTGAATTCACAGGTGCACTAACAAAACCAAATCTCATGCATAAAAATCCAAAATGGTCATAATGGAAACAAGTAGATGTTTTCTACAAAACATTTTCTTTCAAGAGAATTTTATGATAATATCAAAAGTGAATAAAAATTTTTGGGAGAAGAATTGAGCTTATTGATATATTTCCTTTTTATATGTTTCTCTCTCCCACATATTTCTGCATGAATCTTCCATCTAAAATAGTTGACACCAAAAATGATCTAAGGGTCCCAAACAAATCTCATATCGAGGAACTATCTCCTACTCCATTCTCTACACTGCTTAGTGTTTGCACCAAAAGACTCATGAAATATCCCAACCCACCAATGAAGAGAGTATTGAGTCCATATACTATATGATTTTCCATGCATGAAATTAAACCATTTCTCCTCATGGATGAACTTGTGGAAATGAAGGTTATCTCGTCCTCCTGGATCCCACTGGATATGTTGCATTATCGCAAATAGACATACCATCAGGAACACTATGTATCTCGATGTAATGCCTGGATTCCATGGTTTATGCATATTTTCATCAAACATCATTGTCATTAGATCCAATAATGTTTGGATCTCACCTTGGGCCAATTTTCATCTTGCATGCACCACTTTTCCCAATATGCCATGAGTGCAAGCTGAATTTCTCATGCATCTTGATTTGAAATATGACATCAGGTTGCACCTTCAATATTCATGTGCAAGTGCATTAGAGGTATCTAATGGATGAAAAATATATCTTTGTTGCTTCTCACATGGTAAGACAGTATTAGGAAAACCAATAGAATTACTAGAGAAGCAAAAATAATTATTACCTCGATGAATATCCCTCTTAGCTAAGTATCAATTTACCCAAGCCATGGATAAATAAAGACTTTGTATTGATGATATATTAGAGGTGTAATCAACCACCTTATTCAAATGTAATTCTTCATTCCACATACATAGCTCATGAGATCTTTCTTTCAATACATGCATTTCAAACATTTTTATACCAATGCAAGCAAGTTTAGTGCATCCTTGATCCTCCATTTTAGTCATATATTTATCTACCAATTTGTTGAAAAGATAATATTCCTTTAGTGATGATTGAAATGGATTATTCTCATTTATATATACCATATATAAGGAATTTTCAATGTCCTTTTGAATCAAGACAAGTACACATGTCACATCACATGGTATGTATGTACAATCATCAACAAGAATGGTGGGATCCTCATGCTCCTATTGTGGAACCAAGAGAAAGAGTCCTTTCACTCAATCTTCATTCCCACATGATGTGGTTGAAATAAAATTGTGGGGTGAATCAATATGAACTAATACTCTACAACTCTCATCCACCAAGCAAGTAGATGCATGTTCTCCTCCACTAGTTGGTGTTGTCCCTAGGAAAAGTTGAGAAGAAAGAACCAAAATAATGATAAAAAAGATGAACATTATGGTCATAAGATTCTGGTCATGAGAAGAGGAAAATCCATGATGGAAGGTGTTACAGAGAGAAATTCCTATGGCTTGGGGTACCACAATAGACATCTTAACTCCAGAAATCAATCCTTTCTTATATGCAAGAGAAACCGAACAACTAACACTAAAGGATCTCGATTCATACCTTATTCCTGATGGTTGATGTAGATCCCCATTGAGCTTTCCAACTTCAGCTTGAATTGATAAATTGCTTCCTCAAAATTCAATAAACAAGACAAGCATACTATATATAATTGTGTTAGCTCTACTCTAGCATATATAATCAATAACATATAAGAATTTGAAATCATCCATGGATAAAATATTCATTCAAACACACATTATTGGACAAGAAAAGATACTTCTATTAATATAAAATCAGAGATTACAATGAATACAACCTCTGTCAGCACGTTTATGAATCGGAGAAACCGAGTCCCCCACTTGGGCCTCCACCACTTCAATCCTCCATCTCTCGATAGCAAGATCACAAGCAAAAGGTAAGCTTGGGAAGAACACAAAAGTGCTCCAAGGGACAAAGGGGATGCAGACTCAAGCACGAGTTCTAGCAACAATGGACTATAGTTCTCTTGCTCTTAGTTCTTCATGCCTTCAATGTATCGAAAGGGTTCCTTATATAGCTCTTCAATGGGGTAATGAAAGTTCGAATCCGAGCGATATCAAGGCATATGGAAGGCCAGGAGACAAGTGAGTCGGATCCACATCAAGGAAAACTCCAAAAGAATTTGGCCTTTTGCACACATCCTGATGTACATGGTTTTAGGGGTCAAACTCAAGTATATACACGATAAAGGGTTTAAAAGTCGCGTATGGAAACTTTTACATGTTTTTAGGGATGATCAAGGAAACATCAAAGGAACAAAAATGGTCCATGGGGTCTAAGGAGTCTGCATAGGGACATGGAAGTCCATAAAAGTGTGATTCACCATGTGTGGTAAAATCAACTATAACAGATGCCCCCTAATGTGTGAGGTCTGAGGGGTCATATGATGGCCGAAATACATTATAAGTCCATCCTAGAAATGAAGTGATGAAGAACCCAGTGGAAGAACTAGTTATCCAATCAACACTATACAATGATACCAGTACAATGGCCATGAATAGGCATGATACAATATGACATATGTGGTCATCGCCACATACAATATACATAAATCAGAATCTCCATGATGAGGATATACAAAGGATCATGATCTCCATGAAGACTAAATATATATAACAGATCAAGATCTCCATAATGGCTAGAAATATCTGACATATATTGGAATCAAGTCACGAGAGCTGAAATCTCATGAACACTGGCATGATCAAGGAGGTATCATATATGAGATGCCACCAATCTGGAAGGTCTTCTACACACACTGCTATGAGTACATGTCCTACTATGTGAATAGAGGTGTCGAGGTCGAACATAGTAGTCCATTGTATGATTACCAGTCATTGATGTATACCATTAACAGACACGAGATCACCCACTGATAATGAAAATAGGAAGCAAGGTACTAGAGTGAAAACTAACAACTGTGAATAAATGTGTTGAGGTCGAACATTTGAGAGAATCGATTAATCATGGGACATTGATGTATTCCCAAAAAAATTTCGATGGCAAGAGAACCTACCACCGATGACTATAAGTCTCAAGGAACTCAAAGATGACTCTAGATTCCTATCCTAGAATAAATGATTTGAAGTCAATGGGATGAAATTCGCTGGAAGGAGGGCATTAAGGCATCCCCCATCATCCAACACGAGGTACTTAGTAATGTTGTATGATGTGGAAGGACTCGATCATAAGGTGCACGAACCAGTAAATGTACCGGGAATGGTCGACATGCAAAGTCAAGATAACTAAGGAATGGCTAACTCAGGTTTCAACTTCCTTCGAACAAGAGCATAACGGCGAATGGTGAGTGAATATAGGCATCATAGACTTGATATGCAAAACTGAGACATCTCTATGACACAGGAGGCATCGACAGAGGCTCCATAGGGAATGGAAGCCTAACCAGTTGATGGAGATAAATTCAGATAAACGAGAATAGCTCCTAAAGTCAAACTATTAACCCAACCAATGGATATGATATACAGTGCTCTGTTCGAAGGCGACATGACTCGACTGCTACCAAAGATAACAACTTTCCTTATCCGGATTTTTGGTTTTTTAATTTTTTTTGGACTTTTTCAAATATTTGAAAAGCTTGAAAAAGAATAAAACTGCTTCAAAGTTATAGACTAGGAGGAGACGAGTGTCAAATGGGAAAACAAACTAGTTCCAAGCAGTAGAACATACCTATGCTCAATGCAAGGATACATGTGTAGGATATTGACACTCGGGGGAAAGTCCCCTCCCGGTAAAAATAGGGAATCAAGCTGCAAAGGATATATAAAATGGATCTGCATGGCTAGATATGAGACAAGCTCGGGTTATATGGCTGATACTCAAAGTCAAGGAAGCCAGCATAAGGCTCAATAAAGCAGGAAAAGCTCATGATAATGTAATTACAACTTGACATAAGGGAGTCTGGGGGAAATAGGCCAGCAAAAGATCAAGAGGAGTATGATGATTTTGCAAAATGTCATGGCAATACTATACAATAAGCTCCCACACCCTAAAGGACAAAATTGTCAACATGGGCACCAAATGCAAATAAGGAGCTAACTAGGGTACCCATGTAAGGTCAATCTCTACCATTAAAGTCATGCCACTTTTAAAACAACAAGTAGGTTCCATGACAAGATAGAATGGGTTCATACCTACGGTTATGATGAAATGGTCATAAGGTCATGCAAAACGCAAATGGTGGTGAAACCTAAACTATATGCTAGTTTAGACATGATACATGAAATCAACATGAACGAGTCAAAACAATGGTCGAAACGATGCTCAAAATGGTCTCCTACATCATATATTAGTAAAAAATGGTCCAAAAGGATTAGAAACGGTCCAAACTATAGAAAAGGGGGTAAAAAATTTCAAACATTTGAAAAATTTCTATAAATAGTAAAAAAATCAAAACATTATATAACATTTGAAATTTTTACCCAATTGAGCTCAGAACTTCAAATGCGAACTCCAGGAGATCCAGCCGAGGGAATCCGCCACCGTTTTTTCTAGGTAATTTCCCATGCCCCGCTCTTTCATTTTCATGTAAAATTTTCAATTTTCCATGGTCAATTTGGATTTCTAGGCCACCCTAAAGTGTGCACCTCGGCCAACGTGGAAATCAAGGATTTTTCCACGTATAGGGTTGGATATACGTGGAAAAAACCCTCAAATTCGTGTACATATGCGGCTGTTTAGAAAACAATCATGTATGCGGCCGCGGACAAGTTTTTTAAGGATTTCTAATGACCCAAAATTGATTTAAACATGCAGGATTGTTCTATAATGGAGAGAACCTGAGCATGGGGATGTAGAAGAAGTAGTACATGGTGATCTAATGGCAGAACAGGCTCTTTGTGCATGCAGGCTCTATAAATTTTGATGTCTTGGTGGCTTAAGAGCCAAACCAAGATTGCTGTAAATTCCAGTAGACTACTGGGATCTTGAGTTAGAGTCTTTATAGATCAATGGGATGTCCCTCACCATAGAAGTGGAGGACATATACTTTATTACTGAACTTTCCTGACTGGGGGAAGTGGTGAACCTACGATCTCATGGGCCCGGAGGTGGCCTTGCCATCGATGAGTACATAGCTGTGTATTGTTATCCGAACACGGAGAAGGTCGGGAGTCAGATCCCAACTAACTCCATACAGGTGCTAGGCCTAAAGGCCATACTATTGACACTAGGAAGGATAGCAGGGATAGATTCACTCTATCAGGCCTCACGGCCTCTGATGTTCTATGCAATGGAGTGCATGAGACCCACTGTGTATGATTGGAACACTGCACCACTGGGAAACATGAAACAACAACTTAGTGAGTGCAAGATGTGAAGAGTACGAAACTTCGGTTTCAGTAGCATACTGAGCATGTTTTTCTTTGAACATGTTCCAGGATTGAGCCCTATAGTTGACGTTCCTCTTCACGGGGTTTGATATCCAGCCCAATGACGTTGGGCAGATGCGATGCGTAGACTGGGTGGAGGTAGGGTGTCCAACCCCTATCTAGTTGATTTCTTTTCGTGGTGATGACGACAGATAGTTGCCATCGATGATTATCCCTATGGAGGGTTATATTTCCGGGGATACCCTTACATACCATTACCACCAAGATCAGCATACAGTGACATTGGTAATGAATCTCAACCCTCTTTTTAAAATTTTTGAGTTATTTAATTTTTTTTGTGTTTTTTGATATATTGAATAAAAAAGACATGCTTTTGCATGACAACACATAGTGACATCCTATCATATATATGCAGATGTAGGACCACGGTGGCCTGAAGGCTTCCCTCACCATAGCCGGAGGGGAAGAGGAGATGACATTGCGGGTGTGGATGAGGAGTGGACGCTCCAAAGCATTCATACCAACTTTGTGAGGGTGACACATAGGGTACCCATGGCTCAGGTCGAGAACCTGCCTGAGGCCATGCAACGTCAGGTGGTGGGTGTGCCATGAGCATGGGTGTGGTTATTTAGACGGCTAGTTAGAGCCGTGGTGACATTCCAAGGTCAGAACCCCCCCCTCCTCCCCAGGCTTATATACCTGGGAGTGATACATTTTGTACTACCGTGTATTTATATTTTTGTGGCTTGAGAGCCCCATTTTTGTATTATGACACTATGTATTACCACATTTTGGATGTTTTAATGAAAAACTTTTATGACGATCGGTTTATTTATTTACATGTGTAAAATGTATGTTTGTGATGAGCTTATTGTCTATGAAACAAATTCCAATCTAACACATAGTTAGCATATGAGATAGCAACTTGATTATAAGTTATTGAAACATGTATGTATGTTATGTTTTCAAATTGTCATTCTAACAATCTCACACATAAGAATATTCGTAATAATGTTGGATCTCTAACATGATACAAGCCATTAAGTTGTGACACTACTAACTATGAATCAAGACGTACCTCAAGAGAGAGAACACCATGTAAAATGGCATCCCATAGAATCTTGATAACGGCACTATATTCAGCAACATTGTTTGAAGAGGGCCGTAAACATACGCCTCCTGAAGACAATACCTAACCCATAGGAGTATAAATCACCCAAGTAGCAGAGGATGAATGTTGAGTGTGATGATTTGCACCATCCGTGAATCCTATATAGATGGAAGAGTCCCTTGACATCTACCATATGAAATGGAAGCTAATCAACAAACCCGATCAGCATAAGAAATACCTAACTATGCAGAAATGATGTACAATAATATACAATACTCATCCCTGGCTGAAAATCATGCATAGTACTTTTTAAGATAAAGTCCATTTCTAGGCTCTGCCAAGGCTGTCCCCTAGTAATCTACTAGCTCATAAGCGCTCTTATCTAACACATGTTTAACCATGTAAGGACCATGCCACATGGGGTTGAATTTTCCTGCTCCCAAGGGTTCTTTAGATTGATCCTAGAAAAGGACCAAATCTCCTTCACTAAACCTCCTTGGATCGACAGATTTATCATACTAGACCTTAACGCTATGCTTATTCACTTCTAGAGCCACTAAAGCATTTCAATGCTGCTCTAAATGGACCAAACGTTCCTCCAATGGAGAAGTGTCTGGTAAGAGCTCTATGGATAGCTTCAATGAGGGGATCTCACACTCAACTGACAATACAGACTCCACTCCATGCACAAGCTGATATGGAGAAAAACCGATGGCAGTCTTAACCATGGTCCTATAAGCCCACAAAGCAAGATATAACATAATATGCCAATTGGCATTTCTTTGTGCGACGGTTCATTGGTATCAATCTTGTAGATTGATCTAGGAACAAAGAATCAATATCATCCAACAATAATCAACAAATACTCATGAAATGTTGTTAATCGGTCTACAGGAATAGTAGCCGCTCTGTATTCACATAAAGAATGAATGATTACAATACCAATGTCAACCAATAGCTTGAATCCATGAGGAATTTGAATACCTTGTTAGAATAATCGATCCATAGTAAGCTACCTTAGACATTAATTAATCCATTTTTTGTCTTATTTGCCTAGTTTCCATATTCCACCTTATGCAAGTTGTCCTCCACACATCCATAGTGGTCAAAATTGATAAATTTGAGTCATGGAGCACCTGGGAAACCTCTTGGAATCGAATCTGCTTTATTCTCAGCCTTGCTAGTGCATGTCTGCTTTTTCTGCTTTATTTCCTGCTTTTTCTAAGTTTTAATGCAATTGGGAAAGTTTGACTAGGTGAAGTTAACTTGTTTTTTGTCCTCATCATCCTCCACTCTTTTCTCCTATGAAAAAAATGTATGAGTTGTTCTTCCACCATCTATTAGCTTGCCTAATTTATTTTTCCAATTCATGAGCTCCTAGATAGTTTTGGAAACTGTTTTATGCACCTATGGGGGATTTGCTTAGATTTAGTAAGCCTGCTTTTGACCAAATTCGAATGGCATCCTTATGCATTCAAATATCTCATGTAATTATTTATTGTGTGGCAGCCTATGACTTCAGAGGGTTGGCTATAGTACATTTATTCAATACAGATTAGTGTTCTGCTCCATATTCAGTCTCCTTTTGTGAGTAATTTGCATGTATAATTGGCAATTGTTGTGAGTGTAATTGTTCTAACACCTGGGTTCAATTTCCACATGGTATGAGAGCCTTTGTAGATCGATTTCTATCCTTCCAATTTGTTTTGTAGGTTCAACATCATTGACTGGGAGCATTCTGCTGACTGAAGGGACAATTTCTGAGCTATGGATCAATCTCAGAAGATCATCTTGACTCCATTTAACTTCTTTGAAGGGAAAGTAGAGATGGAGATATTGTTGAGAGAGAAATGCCTCTATAGAGTGACTATGGTGATAGAAGCAGAGCCCAATGCAGCTGCAGAGAATATTAAATGGCACAACAGGAGGGATGAGGCCTATGGTCTCCTGTGTCTGAGCATATCCAGAGACCTCCTTTTCCATCTTGATGGATTAACATCACCAAATGAAGTATGGAAGAAGATTGTTGATCTTTTTGGTAAGACAAATAATATGAGGGGACATAAAATTGAAAATGAATTGATCTCCCTGAGTCCCAATAGCTTTGAATCCCTGCAACTCTATTTTTCCAAGTTCAAAGCACTTGTTTTGTAGCTAAAACAATGTGGGATCGAAAATAAGGATGAACAACTAGTTTTGGCCATACTCTTAAAGCTTGGCCCTGACTATTCAGTGTTTTTATCAACCTTCTATGCCACAAATTTGATAGCTCGAGCCTGGAAAATGACTAGCCTTGCATATTTCATGGAATCTCTCACACAAGAACAAGATAAACTGGTGATGATGGGCACCATCAAACCTTCCAAAGACCAAGATCTAGTTGCTGGAGATTCGAGGGATGATTCAAAAGGAAAGAAGAAAGCTAAGAAGCCACCTGAGCAAAAGAGAGACAAGAACAAGTCTCCAAAGGAGCCTCAAGGTTCCAAGAAGAACCCCCAGAAGAAGAAGAACAAAGGAGAAATGAGCAAGTGCGCATACTACAGTAAGGGAAATCATTCTGAAAGATCCTACACGAAGAAGAAAATAGACATGCTGACCCAACTCCTAGAGAATAATGGAATCTCCCTTTCAGATAGCTCAAAGAAGAGGGAAGGAGGATCAAATTCAGAAGACAGAGAGAGAGTTCATGCATTGGTTGCTGGCAGATCAAGCTCACCTAGTTTCATCATTGATTCTGGAGCTTCAAGACATATGGTTTTGACTAAGGAGGCATTCACCTCACTTGACATGTCGAAAGGTCCACCAATAGTACTGGGATATGACTCTCTCACTGAAAGTTTGGGAAAAGGGAGGATTGATCTTGACCATGGTAAGTTCAGCAATGTATTGTATGTTCCAGGTCTTGCCTTTAACCTATTATTAGTGTATAAGATGACCCACACAAGGTCTCCAAAAAAGGTCATATTCTCCCCTGATGAAGTTGATATCACAGAGATCTCAAGTGGTAAAGGCATTGCAAAAGGAGTTGCAAATCACACTTCGAAGGTATACATGTTCTCACACTTCCTACCCTACTCAAACCCCTCTACTCTTCTGATTCATGCTAATGAGGCAAGAAAGCTTTGGCATGAACTATTTGGCCACCTCAATTACAAGTATCTTTCTGATCTTAGTGAAAAATAAATGGTCATAGGGTTACCAAAGATTAAGTTTTCCAAAGGATTCTGTCAAGGTTGCATCTTAGGAAAACACCCAGAGCATAAATTTGAGAGAGCTAGTCATGAGAGAACATCTGCACCTCTTGAGTTGATCTATAGTGATGTTGCTGGCCCATTTCCTCATATTTCAATGAGTTAGGACAAATATGCATTGACATTCATAGATGACTTTTCCAGGTATTGTTGGGTTTACTTCCTGAAACATAAGTATGAAGTTTTTGGCCTCTTTAAAGTCTTTAAGGCTTTGGTTGAAAACTAGTCTGGGAGGAAACTCAAGGTCCTCAGATATGACAATGGTGGTGAGTATGTCAAGTCTGAGTTCATTCAATATTGTGTAGATGCAAGTATTCAGATGCAAAATTCTATCCCTTACACACCACAGCAGAATGGTCTTGCTGAGAGGAAGAACATATCACTGAAAGAGATGGCAACCTGCATGATGGAGGCTAAGACTTTTCCACCAAAGTTTTGGGCCAAAGCTATAAAATGTGCATCCTATATATAGAATAGGGTGCCTCATAAACAACTTGATGGTATGACTCCTTTCAAAGCATGGAGTGGGCACAAGCCAGATGTGACCCATTTCAGGATTTTTGGCTCAAGGGCATGGGCTAGAATTCCAACAGAAAAGAGGAAGGCTTTGTAGCCCTAAAGCCAAGAGTGTCTATTTGTTTGTTACTCTAAATATTCAAAAGTTTACAAGCTGATAAATTTGAGCACAAAAAAATCCTTCATTGAAAGGTGTGTTCAGTTTCAAGAAGAACCACTAGCTACAGTGGAAGTTGGAGAATCGTCTTCACCACCAGAACCTCTGAATGTACGTGAAGAGATAGTTGAACATGCTGATTCTGATATGTCTGACAATGATGATTTAATTGCATATCCTAATAGTACTACAAGACTAAAATGGGCAGCCAATACCATTCATGCAGCTGGAGAACTAGCTGGAAATCCTAATGATCCTAGGGGGACTAGATCTCAGTTTGAGAGTTCTCTATGCATGAAAGATCCTATGTTTACAGAGAAATGCTATCTGATGGTTGAATCAGAACCATAGAAATATGAAGATGCAAAAAATTATCCAATATGGAAAACATCCATGGAAGAAGAGTTCAGCTCACTCCAGAAGAGCAACACTTGGAAGCTGGTTGATCTTCCCCGAGGGAGGAAGCTAGTTCAGTGTAAGTGGGTGTACAAAACCAAATTTTATGCTGATGCTTCACCTATAAAGTACAAGGCCATATTTTTAGCTAAGGGATATTCATAGGTACATGGCATGGACTACAATGAGACCTTTGCACCAGTGGCAAAGCTGGACTCCATCAGGCTAGCCTTAGCCATTGTAGCTTCAAAGCAATGGGAGGTACACCACATGGATGTGAAGTGTGCTTTCTTGAATGGAGATCTAAATGAAGATATTTACATGCAGCAGCCTCAAGTATTTTCTACTAATCCATCTCTTGTGTGCAGGCTAAAGAAGTCATTGTATGGGCTGAAGCAAGCCCCCAGGGCTTGGTATGCCAAGATTGATAGATTTCTGCTATCACTGAATTGTGTTCGATGCAATTCAGATCCAAATGTCTATTTGAATCTGATTCATGGTTCATTAATGATCATTGTTTTGTATTTTGATGACCTTCTCATTACAGGAAGCTCAAACAATGATATTGCCTCCTTGAAGGATGTAATGAACCATGCCTTCTCAATGACATATTTGAGCTTATTGAGCCAATTCTTGGGGCTTGAGATTGCTCAAATCAAAGAAGGAATCAAAGTACATCAGTCCAAGTATGCCTTGTATTTTCTGAACAAATTCAATATGAAGGATTGCAAGCCAAGCAAGACTCCTTTCCTTTCAGGAGTTAAGCTTGAAGAAGCCGATTCTTCACCTATGGTAAACAATACACTGTATAGGAAATTGATTGGATGTTTGTTGTATCTTACACATATTAGACCTGATCTTTCTTATGCAGTAAGTGTGGCTTCAATATACATGTATCAGCCTCATGAGATCCATTGGAGAGTAGCCAAAAGGATCCTTAACTTTGTTCAGGGAACAAGGACACATGGGATCTTATCCAAAGCTAAATCTGATCTTGATTTGATTGGGTTTACTGACAGTGATTGGGAGGGTGACAGCACAAATCAAAATTCAACATCAGGATCTATTTTTATGCTTACAAAAGGGCCAATCAGCTGGTCAAGCAAGAAATAGAGTGCCATTGCACTCTCATCTACAGAAGTAGAGTATAGAGGAGTTGTAAATGCAGCAACTCAATGTTTATGGTTGCAGGGGTTACTTGGTGAGTGTGGCTTCGAATCAAAATACTCAACTACTATCTATTGTGATAATCAAAGTACCATTCAAGCCTGCAATGATCTAGTTTAGAAGCAGAGAACCAAGCACATTGAGATCCACATGCACTACATCAGCCAGCTTGTACGTGATGGCACCATTCACCTACTCTTCTATTCATCTTCAGAACAAGTAGCAGATATCTTCACCAATTTTTTTTTGTGAGAAGACATTCAACAAACTCAAATCACTGCTGGGGATTGTTGATCATGCTGTGAAGCATGAGTGATGACAATATTTCCAAATTTTGTTTTACTGTCCATGTTAAAGGGTGGATTTTTCCTAGTGGGTTTTTGCCTCTTTCCTTGTTTAAATAGACATGCAGTATGTAAAGGGTGACTAATCCTTGTTTCTAGGCCCTATAATTTTCTGATATTTTACTCATAAGTCAAGCTTAAGAGGGGGTGTTAGAATAATCAACCCATAGTTAGCTACCTTAGACATTATTTAATCCAATTTTTGTCTTATTTGCCTAGTTTCCATATTCCACCTTATGCAAGTTGTCCTCCACACATCCATAGTGTTCAAAATTGATAAATTTTAGTCATGTAGTGCTTGGGAAACCTCTTGGAATCAAATCTGCTTTATTCCTAGCCTCCCTAACGCATGTTTGTTTTTTCTACTTTTTTCTGAGTTTTAAGGCAATTGAGAAAGTTTGACTAGGTGAAGTTAACTTGTTTTTTGTCCTCATCATCCTCCACTCTTTTCTCCTATGAAAATCATGTATGATTTTTCCTTCCACCATATATTAGCTTGCATAATTGATTTTGCCAATTCGTGAGCTCCTAGATAGTTTTGGAAACTGCTTTATGCACCTATGGGGGATTTGCTTAGATTTAGTAAGCCTGCTTTTGACCAAATTTGAATGGAATCCTTATGCATTTGAATCTCTCATGTAATTATTTATTGTGGTATCCTATTACTTCACAGGGTTGGCTATTGTACATTTATTCAATATAGATTAGTGTTCTGCTCCATATTTAGTCTCGTTTTGTGAGTAATTTGCATGTGTAATTGGAAATTGTTGTGAGTGTAATTGTTCTAACACCTGGGTTCCATTTCCACATACCTAAGGAGGCAATTCAAATTCAATGAGTGAGTCTAGCTTAACAGACTCTCGACCATAGGTTCACACTCAGTTAACCACTTGACCAAAACCCTAATTGACTCACCAAACCCTAACTGAAGTCAGAGTGCAATAAATGTTTGAATCTCAACTGAAGGAGATCAAACACATGTCATATCAATCCAACCATCAAGTGCTAGTTCTCCATGACTTTAATAGACCTCGATGAGGTCAACTGAAGTTGAACTAACCATCAAAAGTTGGTGGAGGTGCCCTGTTGACTCCATATCATTAAATAATAATAAATAATCATTAAATAATATATTTAATGAGAGGAGGCACCTTAACTGATTGGTTGAATTGATTGTAACCACCAATTAGCAATTAGGTGCATTAATATCACTTATATCACTCCTAGAGTGCTCCAGTTAGCCTCCTTGACTGTAGGTAGGCGTGGGTGTGACTGGATGATGGCAATTAATGCTCCACTGATGTCAATTAATGTCAATTATACTTAGGATAGTGGTTTAAATAGGCCAATTTGACCAAAAAGAGTGTGTATGATGGTAAATGTCTCCAACACCCCCCCTTAAGCTATACTCAAGAAGAGTTAGAAAACATAGATGCATAAAAATGCTAGGGCCATGGAAACTAAGGCCATAGGTCACCCTGTACAATGCTGAAACTGAAACAATGCTCAAAATAAACTAAGTGAGGAAAAGAGGGAAAACCCAGTGGGAAAAACCCCCCCTCAAGCTGAACACTGAAACTATTTTGGATCACCCTGATGAACTCACCCCCAATAGTGAATGGAGGTAAGTGAACTTCTTTTCTGAAAAGCTCTTAGTGAAGATGTCTGCAATCTGCTCATCAATCGAGCAGTATTGCAGAATGATGGTCCCGTCATGCACTAGCTCCCTGATGTAGTGCATGTGAATATATACATGCTTGGTCCTCTACTTGGTAACTGGATCCATGGATATCTTAATAGCCCTTTGGTTGTCACAAAAGAGGATAGTGGACAAATTAATACTAAGATCAATCTCTGAAAGAATGCCTTGCAAACAAACTACTTGGATGCAAGCATTCATTGATCCTCGATACTACACCTTTGCTGAAGATAGTGATATGGCATCCTGATTTTTGCTTGACCAGAAAATAAGGCCACCACCAAACATGAATACATATCCAGAAGTTTAATTTCGATCAATAGAATCACCCGCCCAATCGGAATCTTTGTATCCAACCAGCTCTAACTCGGAGTCTGCAGCATAGTGAATGCCATAGGTCCTGGTTCCCTGAATGTACTAGAGGATCCTCTTGGCTGACTTAAAATGAATATCATGAGGCTGCTACATTTATCTTGATATAGAATTCATGGCATAACAAATATCATGCATAGAATGTGTCAAGTACAATAAGCTACCAATCAGCTGTCGATAGATAGTGCAGTCCATGGGAGGTGTGTGTTTTCCTTCTTCAAGGCTGATCCCTGAAAGGAAAGGGAATGGTGCAGGCCTAAACTCAGCCATGTTAAACTTGACTAATAGTTCTGAAATGTATTTGTACTGAGTGACCATAATCCCATCATAATTTTGTTCGATTTCGAGCCCCAAAAATTGTTTTAAAAGCCCCAAATCACTCATTTCAAAGGCATTGTGGAGAGCAGTTTTGATTGCTGAAATGGAGGAAATTATGCTACATGTGATCAGTAAGTCATCAAAATATAAAACAATGATAATTATATGACCATCATGCTGCTGTAAATACACATTTGGATCTGATCTACATCTCTGAAAGTTTTGCGAGAGAAGGAAAGCATCCATCTTGGAATACCACTCTCTTGGGGCCTATTTTAACCCGTATAATGACTTCTTTAGCTTGCAACCCAAATATGGATCAGTGATGTAGCCCTTAGGCTGATTCATGTATATGTCCTCATGAATATATTCATGTATAAATGCTTACTTAACATCCATGTGATGCATCTCCCAGTGCTTGGATGCTAAAATAGCCAAAACAAGGAGGATGGAGTCCATTTTTGCAACCAGTGAAAAGGTCTCATGGTAGTCCACTCCTTGGACCTGAGAGAAATTTTTTTATACCATCCTTTCCTTATATTTGTAGGTTCTTCCATCAGCAGCAACTATTTTCTGAAACACCCGCTTGCATTGAACCAATTTCCTTCCCGGAGGAAGAGAAACTAGCTCCCAAGTAGTATTTTTCTGAAGAGAATTCATCTCTTCATCCATGGCAACTTTCCATCTCGGATCATTACGAGAATGGTAGTAGGATTTTGGATCTGAAATAATCATCAAATATCAATTTTTGGACAGCACATTATCAGAACAAGAGAGTGCAATACCTACCCTTTGGAAATCAGACCGGGTTCTCCTTAGATCATCTGGATTTCCAATGTTGTCTCCTACGGAGGAGAGTGTCTGTTGGGCCCATGTAGGAAGATGATTTTGCACTTTAGGTTCTGATTAAACATATAATTATTTCTGCACACTTATATTATAAATCATGGGATCCAAATCAGGGTCATCACCCCCAATTTCATCATCCAAATATTCAGTGGAATAGGAAGGAAATTCAGCAGATTTCTCCTTCACTAGTTCCACCTCCTAAAGAGGCTCATCGAACTTGATACTTCTCTCAATGATGATATGTTTTTTATTGATATCCAACAGCTTTAATCCTTTAGATTCATCAATATACCCAATAAACAGACATTCTATGCTCTACAGTTGCAAAGCCCTTTTTTTATCAAGCGGAATCCGGGTCCATGCAGTGGACCCAAACACCTGTAGGTTTGACACATCTGGTTTGTGTCCGAAGTATGATTCAAAAGGAGTCTTTCCTTTCATATATGAATGTGGCACCCTGTTCTAAATGTATGCTATATCATTCATGGCTTCAGCCCAAAAATTTGCAGCAAGCTTGTTTGACTCCAACATATAGGTGGTCACCTCCTTGAGAGACCGGTTCTTCCTTTCCGCTACTTCGTTCTGCTGGGGAGTGTAGGGAGTTGAATGTTGGACCTGAATACCACTTTGGGAGAATATGTATAGAAAATAATTACTAACATAATCCCCTCCATTATCATATCTCAATATCTTGATCTTAAGCCCAAAGGCATTTTCGATCAAGGCCTTCAATTCAAATTTTTTTTTGCATACTTCTGATTTCTTTTTGAGAAAGAAAACCCATGTATACCTTGAAAAATCATCAATAAAATTAAGGAGGTACCTTGATCCATTCCTAGATGTGATAGGCATTAGACCTATAATATCAAAATGTATCAGCCCCAATATTCTTGTAGCTCGGTTTGCCTTCCTCGGATTGAACTTGTGCTCAGGGTGTTTTCCAATCACACAGCCCTTGCAGACTCCCGTGGTTGCCTTGATGACCGGGAGGCCTTCAACCATGGATTTTTTCTGTAATTGCTACAAATATTTGAAATTAATATGGCCAAACCTCTCATGCCATATCCTACTAACCTCATTTCCATGAGTTAGCAGAGCAGTGGGCTTTGCATCCACAACAAAGTGAGAGAACTCATAGGATTTTGCATGATGATTTGCAAGGCCTTTGCAATGAGTTTCCCGTATGCAATTTTTGCTATCTCAACATCATTTGGGATGAAAGAAACTCTATTAGGCATTATTGTATGTGTCATCTGATAGACACTAAGGATATTTGCTGCTAGAGATGGTACATATAAAACATTAGAGAAAAAACCATTTTCTAGATCTACAGTACCTTGTCCTTCAGAAATGATGGTGGCGTCATCTCCCATGTGGACGGGGATGGGTTTTCTGGTATCCAAGGATGAAAATGAGTATTTTTCAGCCATCATGTGATTCAACGCTCCACTGGTAATCAGCAGTGCTTTGGAATTCGAAGTGCTTTCCATGAGGGCATGACCTTTCTCATGCTGTGGTTCCCGATCTTGGTGATATCTCCTCCGAAAGCTCTCCGAAAGATTGATGTGATTCCTCTCAAGGAGAGAGGTTTCTTCATGAAGATTTTTCTTCATGTAGGCATGTTCAGGGTGAAAACCCTTCCCACAATAAGAACACCTAACATTTTCTTTCCCATTGCGCCCTTTTCCTTTGTTCTTCCTTGAGCCGGAAGATTCATCATGCTGCTTGTTTTCAACTCTAGGCTTGGGAGCATCAAATTTAGTTTTCTGATTTTTTTGCTACTTTCCTTTACCCTTTAGATCTTTGGGCCCCGAGACATGGAGGGATTGATAACGGGAAGATTGGATGATCCCCATCTAGACAAGATTGTCATGTTCATTAGTTAGGGACTCAATGAAGGCATTGAGTGTAAGCATCTTCCATCCGAGGGTTGTGAGCTTCCCTGCACGGAATGTAGAAACAAAAACTGAATAATCATCCCCAAGTTTGGAGAGGATGAAAAGGATGAGTTGATCATCCTCCTTCTCCACCTTGCATTGCTTCAAGAGTAAAATAGTATGCTTCAACTTTGTAAGGAAATCATTTAGAGTCTCGAAATTGGAAGGTTGGAGAGACATGAGTTCATTTTTGAGTTGGTAAACTCTCAAGTCATCATGCTTTTCATATAGAGATTCCAATTTGTCCCATATTTATTTCAGTGTCTTCAGATCTGTAAGATGGAAGAGAAGGTATTTGGAAATAGAGAGGCACAAGAAACTGAAGGCTTCATCCTTCTTGTTCAAGAATCTTGATTTTTCTATGGTGGATCAAAACTCAACTTCACTGTCCATGGCGAATCTATGGAGTCCTTTGGAGTGCAACTAAATCTCCATTTTATTTTTCCATGTGTGGAAATTGTATGGAGTCAAGAGATCTACTGAGGAGGCCATCTGGATATGCTGTAGCGAATGCTTCAACTGTAGAAACCTGAAAATCAAAACAAAAAGGGAAAAATAAGGTCGGAAAGCCTGCACATTCTAGGATTTCATCACACCCAGCATAGTCAATCAAGCAAGCTTGATCAACAAGTTCTTTACTTGGGATATTGAGTGGTAATCCTTAGCTTCTGGTGCAGTGCTGGAATTTTGAGCTATTGCTTACTTTTCATGGAGAAATCTGTCAAAAAGCTTGTTTTTGAGAGATAGATCTCTGTCCCACCGTATGTTCTGATACCATATTAATCTTGCACATTGATCTAGGAAGAAAGAATCAATATCATCAAAGAATAATCAACAAATACTCATGAAATGGTGTTAATCGGTCTACATGCATAGTATCCGCTCTATATTCACATAAAGAATGAATGATTACAATACCAATGTCAAGCAATAGCTTGAATCCATGAGGAATTCGAATACCTAAGGAGGAAATTCAAATTCAATGAGTGAGTCTAGCTTAACTGACTCTCAACCATAGGTTCACACTCAGTTAATCACTTTACCAAAACGCTAATTGACTCACCAAACCCTAACTGAAGTTGAAGTGCAATAAATGACTAAATCTCAACTGAAGGAGATTAAACACATGTCATAGAAAGGAAACAATCAAGTGCTAGTGCTCCATGACTTCAATGAACCCCGATGAGGTTAACCGAAGCTGAACTGACCATCAGAAGTTGGTGGAGGTGCCCTGTTGACTCCAGATCATTAAATAATAATAAATAATCACTAAATAATATATTTAATGAGAGGAGGTGCCTTAACTAACTGATTGAACTGATTGTAACCACCAGTTAGCAATTAGGTGCATTAAGATCACTCAGATCACCCCCAGAGTGCTCCAGTTAGCCTCCTTGACTGTAGGAGAAGGTTAAGTTAGCCTCCTTGACTATAGGTAGGCATGGGTGTGACTAGATGATGGCAATTAATGCTCTACTGATGTCAATTAATGTCAATTATACTTAGGATAGTGGTTTAACTAGGCCAATTTGACCAAAAAGAGCGTGTATGATGATAAATGTCTCGAACAGTTGGAGAATAAACATGAGTGATTTGTTCACTGCTTCAACTTCTCCATTCACTTGAGGGTAATAATAAGAAGAATGCTCTTTGTTATACCCTAACTTCAAGGACAAATCTTCCATCATATGATTTTGAAAGTTCCTGCCATGGTCAGTGACAAGCTCTTTCGGAATACCAAACTGAGTAATAATTTGGTTGAATATGAAGTGTGCGGCTGTCTCACCATCGGATTTAACTGTAGGCATAGCCTTATCCCATTTCATGAAGTAGTCAACAACCACGATAATATGATGATGCCCCCCAGCTGAAGCTGGGTTTCATTCCATGAAATCAATCCCCCACTTAGTGAAGGGACCGTCGATGATAATTGGATGTAACGGGGCAGGACATGAGTGCATATTATGTGCAAACACCTAGAAAGGGTGGCACTTCTTGACCTCATTAACACAATATTTAAAGATCGACGATCAGAAATAACCCGCTCTTAATATTTTTTGGGCTGTAGAAAGCCCAGATAAATGACCACTACACGCTCCTCCATGGAAATCATTCATCACAAGCTCATCCTCCTCATGAGTTAAAAAATCACATAAAATGTAATCTACCCCATGGCGGTACAATGTGTTATCCACTATGAGGTCATTCTTAGAAACGTGACGTAACCGTCATCGTTCATCCCGTGAAAGGTGAGTAGGAACCTTCAATGTTTGTAAATATATGATAATCTCTCCATAACATGGATCCAAACTTGAGATCAACAAGATGTGCTCATCGAAAAAACGTATCTTCACAAGCCTCCTCCTCCTCCTTGCATGGGAAATCAGATATAAGTTCTATAAAAAACAACAATTTCTTTGATTTTTCCAAAACAAACTCGAGATCGAACTCCTGTAGGATGAAAATCCACTTATTATACTTTCCCCCTAGCATCCTTCTAGTGAGGAAAAACTGTAATGGATTGACATGGGAAACTACCAAGGTTTGGTGAAGAAGAATATAGTGTCTCAATATTTGAACCGCATGAATGGTAGCTAAGGAAAGCTTCTCCACATGGGAATAACAGATCTCCACATCTATAAGGTTCTAGCTTAGATAATATATGACATGCTCCTGGAGCTCCTCATCCTCTTGAACCAAAACCATACCAATCGTCTCCATGGACGTGGCCACATAAAGTAGAAAGTCATGGCTATAGTGAGGTGTACTAATCACCAGGACCGATGCTAAGGCTCGCTTAAGCACATCAAGGGACTCCTGGGCTCGCTCATCCTAGCAGAAGGTAGTGTCCTTCTTCAAAATATGCATAAAGCCTCTATTGAAATTGGCAAAATTCACGATGAATCTCCGTAAGAAGTTTGCCATGCCTTGAAAACATTGAATATGTCTAATGTTTTTCGGGGGACACAATTGAAGTATTGCCTCAACCTTTAAAGGGTTGACTCTTATACCCTCTTTGAAGACAATGAACCCTAATAAGCAACTACACTTCATGCAAATGATGCTCTTGTGAGGATTTAACCTAACCAAATAATGGTGGCACCTTTCGAACACTAATCTCAAATGGTAGGAATGACACATTCTCATATGAGAATGAGCAGCAAGGTCATCCAAAAAGACTTCAATAATCAATTTGAGATCATGGAAGATCAAGGTCATAGCCCATTGAAAAGTGGCTACGGTGTTTTTAAGGCCAAAGGGAATCTTTCGATATGCAAAGGTACCCCAAGGACAAATGAAAGCAGTCTTATGTTGGTCCTCGGGTTTAATCTATATCTGATTGTATATGGAAAATTTGTCCATAAAAGGAAATACCTTTCTTCTCACACACTCATCCAAAATCTGATCGACAAATGGTGTGGGAAAATTATCTTTAGGACAGGCACGATTCAAGTCATGGAAATCAGTGCATATGCAGATCGTTCCCTACTTCTTATCAACCGGAACATGGTTTGAAACCCACTTCGTCAAGGGAACAGGATTGATAAAACTGACATTCAACAGCTTTTCTATCTTAGCCTTAATTGCGAGTGCTTTCCTAGGATTCACCGCATGCAAACATTTTCAAACAGGATTAGCATCGAGATAAGTCTTAATCTCATGTTAAAAAATGTGAGGGTCGATACCTGGCATTTCTTCGTATGACCAAGAAAATACATCACGAAATTCTTTGAATAGCTCGATATACTCTTGAATCTCAACATGGGAACATTCTGCCCCAATATAGACATTCTCAATCTTGCCTGTATCGTGAGAGATATTGATAGTAATTGTAGGAGATATATTTGCCATGTTTGCATCAGCCATCGGACCAGGAGAGCTTAACAGAACCATGGTACTACCAATTCTCTCACGAAGAATCTCCCTATAGTCTTCACACTCCAAACGGTCAAGCTCGGGAAGAAAATAAGATCTATGATGCAACTCTTCCCAAGGTGGCTCAACCCCAGACATAGACTCAATAATAGCCTCATCTGAAGGAAAAACACTATCAAGGAAGTCATGTGTGTGAGAAGACTGCACTGTCCATGTAGGCAGCACATAAGGGTCCTCCTCCTTCGTCCGCGAAGAGGAAGGACTAGGCTCTGCAATAGATACAAGATTAGCTTGATATGCTATCATAGTTGTAGGCAATGGCATGTCCATTTCAATGGGTTCACATGAAGGATTCGGTGTAGGAAGAATCCAAGGATCCTCGATATCATTTGTGCGAAAATACACCGATCTCACAAACGACGAAGCCTCACCGGAACTAGACCCTATAATAAGGACGAGTGTAGGAAGACTAAAGCTTCCCATAAGGGATGGATACATGCCAACACCCACACTCCTAGTTTCCAGCTGAGAGTGCTGGACAATTGAGATAGAAGCTCCCGAACATGCAGTAACAGGAGGATTCTTGAATGACGTTTGATCAATCGTAACTATCTTCCCATTAAATGGAAAGCATACAACTTAAAATAGAGAAGAAGATACAGCTTGCATACTATACATCCAATTCCTTCCCAGCAACAAATTGAAGTCAAGGGGCACATCAACCACCTTGACCTCTATTGCAACAATTTTCCCTCCCAAACGCACCTTTAGAGAAGGAATAATTTCATGCGGTCGAAATGATCTTCCATCAAAAGTAGTCAATATGGTAGCAGATTTAGACAACTTGGGGGAACCCAAACCCTTCCAACATGCCAAAGAGATCACGGAAGCAACGGCGACTTCGTTAATCATAGTGTGTTTTACGGTCATGTTAAGACATTCTACGTGAATCAAGAGAGACACATAGTAAGGCAAGCGAGGCTGAAGTCTCATGGTTTCAAATTTGTTGATAGAGGAAAAATCATCATCGTTAACACCAAGAGCAGAAAGAAAAGCTCTCCTTTGTGAAGGACAACTTTGAAGTACTTCGAGTGTAGACATCGCACAAGGGTGTATCCCAAATCCTCGATAACAAAATAGTTCTGGGTGGCTCGGGCATTAGGATTGTGCCCTGAATGCTTAAGGAACCCCTTAGGAATGTGAGGAGCAACTTCAGGTTTATCCACAGGTTTTTCAATACGCAGAGGACTCTCAGGTGGAGTAGGTTCCTTTCCAAGGTATGGTTGTGATGAACCATATTTCTTCACACGAGTCACAACCTTAGTAGCATGCACCATATTGATGCAACCATGACCACTACAAGCCTCCGATGGATCTTGATTCCCACCATACTGATCATGGGTCCTCGAGTTCATGATTTGATTATGAGGTAAAGGGTTGGTTAGCACAGCTGGGCCCTGCGCTCTGAATCTTGAGGCTTCTTCTATCTGAGGGCACAAGTGAGTGAGGTGATCATCCTTACACAACTTGCAAGGAAACTTAACCATATGTTTAGGTTGCTTGTCCCCCCAGCATTTCAGGAACCACTAAGGTAGTAACGATTTAAGGTAGAAACATCCTTCTTCTAGTTGGCATTTTCATTCTTATTCCCACCCTTACGATTGTTTTTACCCTTCTTTTTGTTCCTTCTGGGTTGTTGGTTACCCTTTTGGTTCGATGATTGTACTGCAAGCACACTCACCATTTGGGTGGGTTGAGATGAAGTCGTGGCTTGTCCCGAGGTAGATTGGTTGATAGATAATTGACTGACCCTTTTCACAATTGAATCTATAGGTTTGGTACTTGTACAACTAACAATGCCATCGGCATGTGGTCCAAATTTGACCTTAGGGTCGAAACTAGAACGCGGAGCATTAGGAATGATCTCATATAAGAAACCAGATTGAGCATAAATCATGTCCAATTCCTATGCCCTAAAAATGGCTTGTTCCTCTTTCTGAAATGTGGATGTAGAAACATCCTTTTCTATATAAGGTAGTAACGATTTAAGGAACCACTCTAGGAGAAACTCCGGCGCTATGAAGGCTTTAATCAATCTCTTTTGTCTACGCCACTCTTGGATATGGTCTGAGATCTGCGTGGCTTTATCCTGCTGAAATTTTGGCAAGAGTTCAGTACCAACGTCTTAATGCACTAGTAGTTGGAAGTGGTTGAGAAAATGCATAGCTAGGTCATTGAACAAAGCGAATGCCCCCTAGGTAGCTCTATGTACCATTTCACGTTAGGCTCGATGAGGGTGCATTGAAATAGCCTTAAACGGATCGAATCATCGTGTAAGGAGTTAGAAGAGCACCATAGGTGAAATGTAGTAACATGTTCACTCGGATCTTCTCCTGGTTTTCCCTCGAACTTGGGAATATCCAAGGGAAGCTTCATAGGGACAGCGGGCCAAGCCGGGTCATAAGATACCAGATTGTTTGTTAGTCTCGACAAGTCAGGAAGATTTAACGTTGTGAGGAAAGGGAGCCTAGGTTGAGGAGGTCTATGAGGCACTCCCTGATAATTTTTGTTCACATAGGGTTGATGACCGTAACCACCATGGCCATGGGCATAGTAGCCTCCTCCCATTTGACCCATGTAGGGTGGAATTGAAGCACCATAATGTGGTGTACCTTGACTATGTGGAGCTACAAAGCCATAATTGGAGAGTAAGTGGTTTGTTGATACCCGTACCCATAAGGTAAATAACTTTGTCCATACTGCAGTCCATAATATGGTCCATAAGAATCCCAATGAGATATGCCATGAGAAACTCCATAGGTAGGAATAGATGTTCCACAAATAGCAGTTTGACCTCTAGAAGAAGGAATACGACCTCCTGATACAACAGGAGGTACTTGATTGTGAGACACAATAACACGAGTAGCAGTAGTACACACATGACTTGTAGCAATATTCCGGCCCGAAGGACCACGTGAATGTGGGGGAGGAATAACATTTGAAGAACTAGGAATAGAGGATGAAGGGACATGTGAAATCACATAAGTGGTATTCCCTACAGTCACTCATCTAGGCTCTGGTATTCAAATAGGATCACTAGCACTAGGTCTAGGACGAATATGTGATGTGACCTCCACCGTCAGGATGGAGGGTGTAATGTGACTCGAGTTCCCAAATCTCTCCACATGGAAGTGACTAGGAATGCCCCCAGGCATAGTGTTAGGTTCAAACTCCAACTCGGCATGCAGTACCGAATCATGTGTAGGAATACCGGACATATCATAACTACCATAACTAGTGCTTGCAGGTTCATGATGAGTCTCGTCGCCTGACATGCAATACCAGCGACCTGAGAATGAGGGATCATACCTAGAGTGCGTAGGTACATCATGTGAAGGATCATACCCAGAGTGTGTAGGTATATTAGGTGAAGGATCATATGTAGGGGTAGGCTCTTCTTCTTCAACCTCATGAAGTGAAGAAGGTAGCTCAGGAATTTCATCTTCATGATCTCCCATCATGTGTGAATCAATGTGAGTATGAGACCGCCTGGACCGTCTGCTTCTCTCTCCCAAAGGAGGAGGAGATGTAGAAGGAGGAAGTCCTGCTAAACGATTAGAACAGTGACGAGCCACACTCGAATCCACAATGACTCAAGAAAAATGAAAAATAATCTCTAAGTTACGCAAACCCTAGGAAAGCTAACATGCACAGAGCATACACCAATATAATCTAAAGAAAATCACAAGCAAACAAGGGTAGGATATGTGAGCTCTTGAATGAAGCAGGTATGTCTCGTCTAGGAGAGGCTTGAGACTCCCATACACAAAAAGCGGAGGTTTGTAACCATTTATTGTGGCCCTCAACTTCAACGCATATAGCGACTATGTTCTTCGACCCCAACCTGGCCGGGACACCCATAGAATAACCCCTGCAAAGTACCCCCTTGATAACCTAGGTAAGGCAACTAAGGTCACCTCAATATAATCAATGCTCAGGAAGACACTTGTAGGTGGGATTGACAGTATGGGTAGGGTAGCAAAGCCCGAAACTCTTGAAAGAGCCCCCATATACGAATACAATCCTATAAATATCTCTGGTGCTACTCTGTTATGACTAGGGGTCATACCAATCAATAATCGCTCACACTGTCTTGTGCTTAACTCCCTTGCAAGAGGAGGATCCTAGGAAACACTAATTATACCAAGGAATTTCACACTCTCACTTGGACAGACACATACATGTTGTTGTTTAGTGGTCTTGGAGAATTTACTCACAATGAACTATTCCAAGACCCTAAAACCTAATCTTGTTGGTGTACCCTATCAAAGAAAATAGTGCAATCCATTTTAATTAAGCATTGATTTTATTTGGCTTTATTACTCAAAAAAGGTAGATGGTTGTGCAACCAATGGTGTTATGATGCAACATGAAGTAAAAGGCACATCCAACAATCAATGCAAATGCATTGTGTTGAATGCAAAAGAGGGCATGCTACTACATGTAATGCAAAATTCTTCTTCAAATGTGAAATGCAGTCATTCCTATATGAAAGCCTAACTAGTACTTCTCTAAGAAAACCTAGTGCAAGTACCATGCAAAGTGCAAAGTGCAATGCATAATGATGCAAAGAAGAAAATATTTTTGGATTTTTTGAATAAAAATGAGATACTAAAGAAAAAGAATGATTCTACTACCCCCAGACTTGGAAAGTACAATCAAACAACACTCACACAAAGTACTAAGGTAAAAGAAATCTAATGCACTAATCCCAAAACAAAAAATTGAAAATGCAATGACAAGAACATTCTTAAAAAAGAAATTTACCCTAAACAAAGGAGTCTCTGGTTAGAAACAAAGGTGTATACAGACTCTAGCAGTATCAAAGTAGACTCAGCAATCATCAAAATTCACCCAGCAATAATCAATCTTCCTCTAAAAGGAAAAACTAAGGGAATACGCGACTGTTCACGGTAAAACCATGTATGTACACAGATACAGCAGTCAAAGCTGCGTGTATACGCGACTGTGAGTAAAAAACTCACGTACAGGAAGAGAAAAGTATAAAAATGAAGGCAAATGGATAAACTGAGACAAACTTCACACCAATCAGACACTACCAGGAAAACATGCCTATATTCCTGACTCAAAAACAGAGAAATAAGAGCAATTCAAGAACATTGAATGCCGATAAAAAACCCCAAAATACAACTACTAGGAACTCCCCAGTGGAGTCACCAATTATGTTATGGAGAGAAATTTCTATGGCTTGGGGTACCACAACATACAGCTTAACTCCAGAAATCAATCCTTTCCTATATGAAAGAGAAACCAAACAACTAACACTAAAGGATCTCGATTCGTACCTTATTCCAGACGGTTGATGTAGATCCCCATTGAGCTTTCCAACTTTAGCTTGAATTGATAAATTGCTTCCTAAACATTCAATAAACAAGACAAGCATATTATATTTAATTGTGTTAGCTCTACTCTAGCATATATAATCAATAACATATAAGCATTTTAAATCATCCATGGATAAAATATTCATTCAAGCACACATTAATTGACATGAAAAGATATTTCTATTAATATAAAATCAGAGATTACAATGAATACAACCTCTGTCGGCACGTCTGCGAATCGGAGAAACCGAGTCCCCCACTTGGGCCTCCACCACTTCAATCCTCCATCTCTCGATAGCAAGCTCACAAGAAAAATGTTAGCTTGGGAAGAACACAAAAGTGCTCCAAGGGACAAAGGGGATGTAGACTCAAGCCCAAGTTCCAGCAACAATGGACTATAGTTATCTTGCTCTTAATTTCTCATGCCTTCAATGTATCCAAAGGGTTCCATATATAGCTCTTCAATGGGGTAATGAAAGGTCGAATCCGAGCGATCTCAAGGCATATGGAAGGCCAGGAAACAAGTGAGTTGGATCCACATCAAGGAAAACTCCAAAAAAAATTGGCCTTTTGCACACATCCTGATGTACGTGGTTTTATGGGTCAAACCCGCGTATATACATGATAAAGGGTTTAAAAGTCGAGTATGGAATCTTTTGCATGTTTTAGGGATGATCAAGGAAACATCAAAGGAACAAAAATGGTCCATGGGGTTTAAGGAATTTGCAGAGGGACAGGGAAGTCCATAAAAGTGTGATTCACCATGTGTGGTAAAATCAACTATAAGAGAAGGATCCATGACAGAAGAAGAATAAAGTAGTAAAAAAGTACAGTTTGACTGATTTTGGGTAAAGAGTTAGTTAAACTAAAATATTTCTTTTAGTAATGAAGAATGATTTTATTTTTGGTCGATATTGCTTATTTTTGGATGTAACTGAATGTATTAAAACATAAATTCAACCTATTGACTAATAGTTGAGATACATTTGACGGTTGGTTCAAGAATTGTAAAAGCAAAAAAGCTTATAGAAACACCAATGCAAGATGTGTGTGGGTTCATCATTCGAACACAATAAGAGGATTGATCCAGGCTGTGTGCAGATCCACCATTCAGAAAGAGAAAGAAACCAAAACCAAATACCGTGAGACAAGAGAACAATGTATGCATTGTAAAGAAGATATAAAGAAGAGTCTGCAAGTTGAGTGTGCATACCAATTCTAATGCCAGATGAAGAGAATCTTTGTGGTTTTTCCCATATGGGTTTCAATGTTATATCTTGTCTCTTTGTGTTTTAAATGGTTTATGTGATTTTGAATGCATATTTGATGTAAATCATCTTATATGAATGTGTCACATAGACTTAATAGTGAATGAACCCATATATGTGCCGCACATGTAATAAAGTTGACATGTGTTAATGCTTTCTATTATATATTGTTATATATGTTGATAAGATGGTATATGGTTATCTTGAATGAATGCATGAGAAAAAAAGTATAAATATTGATTTCGATCGAGTGTCTTGGTAGTATTATAAGAGTGAAATCCCCAACATAACTGCAGAATCCTAGTTCTGACAGTCTCCATAAGATATCTCTGGTGATACCTCATCTGCGTCATAGGTGTTGCAACAAATTCCTCCTTTTTCAGGTCGATATATTGGGTCTTGTTGACAACAAAGGGTCTAAACCTGGGTTGACTGAATGTAATCCAAAAAATGGTTATGTTTCCAGGAACATGAATAATTCCTATGGGGATATGTTCTTGTACCCTACGAAGCCAAAAATTCAAGATTGTGTTAATGCACTAGCGTTTGTATGAGAGGAAAGTGAAGGATCAAGACTAAGCCAAACTAAATGGTTGGACCGATACCTTTACACATACATTCATGTAATTTTCTTTAGGAAATTTCCCATTATATTGCATGAGTTGTTATTGAAGTTAGCGACCTAGAGGAAGAATTTCCAAGGAGGACAAACGACAAAGTGGAGTCCTAAAATGATCCAGTGGCTAAAGAGTGTGAGTAATCCTATATCTAGGGTTCTTAGTATCTGGGTCGATAGTATCTTGGGAGGTGTTATCCAAATTTTTGTACCATAGTTGGATTACCTAAGGAGCCATCGGTTGACAGACATGTTCAATGTCTAATTCCAGTGTATCAGTTGATCCGTCTTCATGTCTAGCCGATATGGGTTAGCCACTTTTTTATTTGAATAATTTTGACCATGGCCCCATGGGGTTTGTATTAAAATGTGCTAGTAGGATATTTTTGAGTGGTTTGATCTCCTGAGACGTAGAATCTCAAATAGGGTATTCCGGGGAGTTTTTTGCCCCTAACAATTATGCTTTGCCTTCAACTGAGTATAATTGATGAGGTTTTCTCCCACTTCCTCCAAAGATGGAATGCCCGATGTTGAATTCTGGGCCTTGGGGGGTTATTAGAGCCCAACCGAGTGTTATAAGCCTACTAGACATTATTTAGATAGATCATGGTCATGTCCTAGGCCATCTGGACACATAAAAAAATTTCGAAAAAATCTTTTTCGAATAGTGATTTTTTTTTTTTTTTTAATTTTTAATTACTTTTCCTAAGCTTTTTGGGTTAATTTTTTCATTAATTAAATGGAAAAAACCCGTTCATGGTAAATAAGCCATCCGGGCTCCGAATTCAGTAATTGAAGGCTCTAACCTTCAGCGGAAAATCATTCTTGATCAGCCAGCCAGTCAGAACCAACTTTCAGATCAACAATTGGACACATACTGCCTTTTTACTCAAAAAAGTCAGTTTTGAGTAAAAAAATGAATTTTTATTAAAAAATGATTATTTTGGAGAAAATTAAAACTCTCCAAATTAATCCAAATTTAGTGAAATAAAAGGTTAAATGACATCTCATTGAGCACTTATGATGATTGAAGTTATCATAACTCAGCTTCAGTCATCATTAAGAGTGCAATTAATTTATTATCAGTTAGTAGACATGTCATCTCTAGCTAAAGATGAGATGGAGAGCACTCATTGGTCTGGTGATGTAATGGAGGTGAAGACTAAAGCTTGCACCATCAGTGGGATTCCCAAACCTAACAGAGGCTCTAGCCAGACCTAAGGATGAGCTTACCTACATCACACGTGTGGCCTCATTCTTGGCTTGTTTTCAGTGCACAAGTTTGGAGTGGGGGCGCCTTGCCTGGGTCGAGGCCTCCCCTCACTGCCGGTTCTCTGGTTTAGGTCCATGCTCTTTGTTATGTGGATAAGTTGGTTACGGTTGGTTTTTTGGTTTTAGGGTTTTAGCACTCTCTCATTTGTTAAATAGAGGCTCTTTCAGCTCTATTGAGAGGGAGAGTTTGGCATAGAAACTCTGTTGGATTTTGTAAGCTTCTTTTGTTAACAAAATATTAAGACTTTGGAGGTCACTTGATGGGATTTTGGCATTGTGTCTTCATGCTATGTGAAGTAATATCTTTTTCACCCTACCCTTGTATAGCAATTTGATTATTATGTTTATTGAAGACTAACAATCTAGTACTTAAGCTTCTAATCAAATATGAATTGAGTGTTTGTGTCTTCAGGGATTGCATCTAGTAGGATATTTCGGCATCGAATACCTTCACCAAACAAGGGTTCCATTATTAATATTTTTGTTTGTAGGGTTGCAAGCGGTTCTGGATCTTTCTTACCTTCTCCAACAAACTTCAAAAATTTCTATCGGTTACTTTGATTGCTACAAGTGGATCTCTATTTTCAAGGTTCCATCTTACCTTTTTTTCACTTTTGTAGAAGTTATCAAGTCATTTAAATATTTATTTTAAGATTGCTTGGCTTCGACTAAGTTAGATCTAGGATTTCTAGCCTTAGATCTACTTTTTTAAAGGTAGATCCATCTTTCTAAGGGTCCATTTTTAAAGATCTAGTTTCATTTCCTTTTTAAATCCATCTTCCTTTTTGCCTTGGAAAATGTGCACAAGTTCTTGAAAAACATGCAAATTTTCCATTTTTTAGGCTTGCTAGTTTTATGTATTTTTCATTAATTCGAAATTCTGGAAATTCATTAAAATATCAGAAAATTTTCAATTTTTTTCAAATGTTTTTTTATTTAATTTTTTGACTTTTTCTCGAAAAGCATGCCATTTCAAGCTCCTTGTTTTTTGGGCTTATTTTGGACTTTTTTTTGTTAATTCTAAATTCTAGAAATTCATTAAAAATCAGAAATTTTCAAAAATTTTCAAATTTTTTATTTTATTTTAATTTTTTGACTTTTTTCTCCAAAAACGTGCAATTTTGTACTTGCTGTTTTTTTACAAATTTTCTGCAATTTTCTGCTATTTTCCATATTTTAGAAATTAGTCTAAAATGTTAAAAAATATTTAATTTTAAATTCGCAAAAAGTCCCAAGTTGTTTCGTAAAAAATCGTGCATTTTACATAAAAAACGGTGAGCTTGCCTAATCCTTTCCAAGTTTTGATTTTGTGTCTCATTCCATTGTTTTGATCTTTTATTTCAACTCATAAGGCACTTGTCTTCTCATCCACTTAATTTTTTCAAATCACAGGTTAAAATTGGTTTCCTAACACTCTTACTAGTCCTTGTTTAGAGCTCTTATCCACGGGCGAACCAAAAGCAAAACCAAACAAGAAAGAGCAAGCAGAACTAGATCCAAAGACAGAAAGGAAGCCATTCTCCTTTGTACAAACTCATAAGTGTTTTTCATTTTACTTAAGTTAGTTCTCAAAAGTCATGATAAGGATTAAGTTCGAAAGGCTTTTGTACTTCATTAATAAAACAAGGCTAAGTCGGATAGGGCCTCCCATACTTGGTTTTTCTTCCCCATTTGGGGAAGAGTGTTTTTTGTTCTTAGCTTAGATTTATTTCGAGTACTTAGAGTAGTTTCATTTTTTACAAAGGAGATACTAATTGTTAGATTAGCCCATTTTGTTTTTTTAACTAGGTTGGTTACTTCATCTTTTAATTTTTTGTATCTTTCATAAGTAATTCAACTATTTAAAGTAGAAATCTCTTGAATCTCACTTTGTAGATCAAGAGTTCTCTCTATTGGAGAGTTGTCTTTTCATTGTTCAATAAGTTAATAAATTAATCTTGAAAGTCTCTTGAACTTGTCGTAATCCAACTCAAGAGCACTCTCTATCGGAGAACGTTCCCACTGCATACCCTTGCATCAAGCAGATAGATTAGCTAAGTCTCTTGAACCACTGTCATAAGATGAGGTCAAGAGCACTCTCTGTCGGAGAGTTTTAATTAATTAACTTAATAAAATTCACAAATTACACCCCTTTAATTAATTAACCCCCTTCCATCCTTGCTGGTGTATGCTCTGATCGATCTTAGATAGGAATACCCAGAAACGACATTGGATCTCTAAACCCCACAAGAGGAACTTAATTAAAACTTTTCCCCATAACCAACGCACCGACGTTGTTCGATAAATATCGAGGCATGTGGGCAGATTCCAAGTGTGGGCGCCAGGCTATCTAATCTGGGCACTGGTAGTTAAGTTATTGAACACTTACCTTTGAACCCAAACAGGTCTGTCATGTCTTCGAACAGAGCCACTGAAGGTATTACCGATTAGGACATCCAGCTACCATAAGTGAAGATCACAAATAAAAAATCTTAAAACTTACCAAGAGCACTTGCAAAACATAACATTCACTGACATATTTTGGAATTCACATCTTTTATACACGAAGCATCTCTGATAAGTTGAATCCATAGGCACTGGTCCTATCTTTTACGCATTGTTGATAATCTGGGCCATTTGTCCATCGAATGTTTGATTATAAATCATATCTGTGAATGCTCTATCTATTTCGTGAAGTTCTCAAATATTTGTCTATCTTTCAATTCCGGTGATAGCAACGTGGATTACTTTGTCTTGTGTTCAATTCATCACATTAATCGTTTGAAATCATAATAACTTCTAAACAACACCCATCCGCATCCGAAACATATAAAAATTAACTTAAACATTGAGCCATATAAAACTCTTTGTTAGGGACTACCCCCCTTGGCTTCATTAGGAGTTAGCCTAAATGGAGGAGCTAGGAGTAGGTGACAGTACCTAGCTCTATGCTTTCCCCCAAGGTCACAACTCTCCCATTTTCTTAAGTGAGGAGATAGTTTTCAGAAGATTTCTGCTGCTAGTGTGCAATCGGGGGACAACATCTTTTGGCGCTGTTTTCCGGGAACAAATATTTTTGTTCCTGAACAACCTTTGTTTCTTTTAGTTTTTTACCTTTTTTCCCTTTTTTGGTATATTTTCAATCCAATCACTCTCCGAAATTAGACTTGAATCAACCTGGCGACTCTACTATCAGTTAATAACTCAAGGTATTCGACTAGAATAAACTCTGAAGGTTTGCTGAGTTTCATCCCTGACCCTGAAAAAGTCTATAGGAGGAGACTGAACAAACTAGCTTCTCGTAGGATCCTTGTAGAACTTGGATATGAGTCTATTTCAGACATCCACCTTTTATTTCAAGAAAAATTAGAAACTTTTCAAAGCAATAACTGTTTTCCTAACACAATGGGTGAGTTTTTTACTCAGCTAAATTTTACTCAGATAGCAGGTCAGCCTCATGACATTCCTGAAAAAGCTATTGATAACCTTGTCACTTTCACAGGCACTGATGCCTCCGTCTCTGCTGAGTAGCATATTATAAATTTCACCAGAAACTGTGGTGCCCATGTTAGCAGTACTGATAGGCATGAAGATGTATACATGACCCTTTTTGCCCTTTCTTTGGATGGTAAGGATGGAAACTGGTATGACAACTTGCCGAACAACTCTTTCACTACCATAGCTGATTTTAAGACTGCTTTCCTTGGAAAGTTTGAGAACAAAAAGGAACCTAGACATCTAGTGGTATCCTTGACTAGTATGAAGAAATCTGATATAGAAACCATGGATGAGTTCAACAATAGGTTCACAGAGTTGTCAAACTCCATCCCTGCCACTCATGCTCCTCCTGCGGCTTCCACTTTGGATTATTACATAGAAGGATTAAGTGGCAAGATCTAGTACCAAATTAGAGACAAGGAGCCAACCATACTGCTTCAAGCTCAGAATTTGGCCATTATAATTGATAAGAATATGCAATCATCTGGTGAATCTAACCTCCAAGGTTATTCAAGGTCTTCAACTCCTTTGAAAATTAGTGAACCTAAAGACAAGGATCCTTTAGTAGCTATGAAAGATTCCTACGAAAAAAAAATGATTGAAATGAAAAGGGAGATGAAGAAAAATATGGAGGAAGCATAACATAAACACTTAGCTCAGATTAAAGAGGTTCAGAATCGGATCATAACTATTGAAAGAACTCAACCTCCACCACTTCCTAGAACCTTCCCTGCAAAACCAACATGGCAAAGAAGAAATCCCAGCCATGGGCAGAGCCCTCCTCATCAGTTAGAGGCTGCTAACATGGTTGAAACTTACACGCCATTTTGTAGGGCATGTGAAGACCTTCATGAAGAATATTCCTACTATTATGCATGCTATGTTTAGGAGCATGGTTTTCCAGAGGGTTGTGGTCCTAAAGCATTATCAAGCGAGCCTGAGTACATAAACTATGTAGGAGACATGCATGATATTTCTGGAGAAAGTTGGAGAGAGGCAAAACAATATTCAAGAGAGCTTGAGTACATTAATGTAGTTGGACAGCTCCATTCTGTCACCACAGAAACCCAGTGTCAAGTTGAAGATTATAATCAACAAGTGGATAACCTCACTAAAAACTTTCGTACTAATCCTACAAATGAGCATAATGATGATAGTTTGAAAGGTTTACAACCATGTGACCTTTTTTCTGAAGAAGATGACTATGATCACGAGGAGGGATACAACCAGAGATGTGATACAAGTGAGGAAGAATCCCTTACATCTGAGATGGATGATAACTACGAGACTTTAATGGAAAATCAAATCTTAGAGGTTTCATGTGATGAAAGTCCTCCATGCTCCCCACTGGATGACAAATATTTGGAAAGTTGGGTCCGATGTGATATCTTTGAAACCTAGGTTTTCGAAGAAGATCGTTTTGAGCAGAATGAGGAGTGTAGCGAGGGACTTGATACCAGTGATGAGGCATCTCTCATATCCGACATAGATCACGATGATGATTATTGGAATTTTATTGAAAAAACAACCTATGATATTTTTGAAAATATTTTTGAGAATCTCATCTATGATGTGTCGAGTTAGGGGAGTGTTTATTCCGAGACTTGTGAAAATTGTAAAAAGGAATAGTTAGAGTTTTCATATAGTCAGTCAGAATTGTATCTGAGTATCTGTGATAAGGACTTGAAAAAGAAGTGTGGTGAAGAATCAGATGGGAAACAACTAGTTGAAGTTTTTTCTCAGCCATCATCTTCACATTTCTCAGCCATCATCTTCACATTTGGAGCAGTTCTTGGCTTACACATAGAGTTATCAATAGATAAGCCTTTTTGATGAGTATGATGATCTGCCTCATCATACATATTTGTATATCAGCGCTATCGAGTTATGGATAGAAGAATCCTGCGTGAGCACCTACTAGTTTGGGAAGAAGTTTGACGACGTTATTCATGCCTATGATTCCCCATCCAGCCTACCCATTCTGGATCATCACGTAGGTTTGCATTTTATAGAAATTGTGTCCTTACTTTGGTTGGTAACCAAAGACAAGGCAACAATTTTTTATATTAATAAAATTCTTAGGTGGCTACACTGTATTTATGATTACACCTAACCTTTTGTGTATCATTCTTAGAGTAGGAAAATAGGCTCCTTAAAGTGAGCATTTACTTTAGCATTTTCTTTCTATACTTTAGGAATAAATAAAATTTTCAGATAAGTTTTGTCATTCCTTTGAATAAAGCAACTTTTGGATCATTTGCTCTTTTTCATAAAACTTGTGCTACTAAGGTTTTCTTGTCAAGTTGAGATGTTTTTATAGGATATGGAAACCAGAGATTCTGGGGTTCTCGTATGCTCTCCTTGCATAAGAGACTAAATCGAGCACACGTCCCGCAGTTGGAGCCAAATGTTATCCAATGTTTTGTACCATAGTTGGATTACCTGAGGAACTGCCAGTTGACAAGCATGTTCAATGTCTGATTCCAGTGTATCAGTTGATCCGTCTTCATGTCTAGCCAATATGGGCTAGCCACTTTTTTATTTGAATAATTTTGACCATGGCCCTGCGGGGTTTGTAATAAAATGTGCTAGTAGGATATTTTTGAGTGGTTCGGTATCCTGAGACATAGAATCTCAAATAGGGTATTCCAAGGAGTTTTTTGCCCCTAACAATTATGCTTTTCCTTCAGCTGAGTATAATTGACGAGGTTTTCTCCTGCTTCCTCCAAAGATGGAATGCCCGATGTTGAATTCTGGGCCTTGGGGGGTTATTAGAGCCCAACTGAGTGTTATAAGACTACTAGAGATTATTTAGATAGATCATTGTCATGTCCTAGGCCATCTGGACACATAAAAAAATTTCGAAAAAATCTTTTTCGAATAGTGAAATTTTTAATTTTTAATTACTTTTCCTAAGTTTTTTGGGTTAATTTTTCCATTAATTAAATGGAAAAAACCCGTTTGTGGTAAATAAGCCATCCAGGCTCCGAATTTAGTGACTGAAGGCTCTAACCTTAAGCCAAAAATCATTCTTGATTAGCCAGCCAGTCAGAACCAACTTTCAGATCAACAATCAGACAAATAATGCCTTTTTACTCAAAAAAGTCAGTTTTGAGTTAAAAAATGATTATTTCGGAGAAAATTAAAACTCTCCAAATTAATCCAAATTCAGTGAAATAAAAGGCCAAATGACATCTCATGGAGCACTTATGATGATTGGAGTTATCATAACTCAGCTTCAGTCATCATTAAGAGAGCAATAATTTATTATCAGTTAGCAGACATGTAATCTCCAACTAAAGATGAGATGGAGAGCACTCATTGGTCTGGTGATTTGATCGAGGTGAAGACTAAATATTGCACCATCAGTGGGCTTCCCAAACCTAACAGAGGCTCCAACCAGACCTAAGGATGAGCTTACCTACATCACACGTGTGGCCTCATCCTTGGTTTGTTTTCAGTGCACAGGTTTGGAGTGGGGGCGCCTTGCCTAGGTGGAGGTCTCCCCTCACTCCCGGTTCTCTGGTTTAGGTCTGGGATATTTGTTAGGTGGCTAAGCTAGTTAGGGTTGTTTTTTTGGTTTTAACGTTTTAGCACTCTCTCATTTGTTAAATAGAGGCTCTTTCAGCTCTATTGAGAGGGAGAGTTTGGCATAGAAACTCTATTGGATTTTGTAAGTTTCTTTTTTTAATAAAATATTGAGACTTTAGAGGTCTCTTAATGGGATTTTGGCATTGTGTCTTCATCCTATGTGAAGTAATGTCTCTTTCACCCTACCCTTGTATTGCAATTTGATTATTATGTTTATTGAAGACTAACAATCTAGTACTTATGCTTCTAATCAAATCTGCATTGAGTGTTTGTGTTTTCAGGGATTGCATCTAGTAGGATCTTTCGGCATCTAATACCTTCACCAAAGAAGTGTTCCATTATTAATATTTTTGTTTGCAGGGTTGTAAGCTGTTCCGGATCTTTCTCGCCTTCTCCAACAAACTTCAAAAAATTCTATTGGTTACTTTGATTGCTACAAGTGGATCTCTATTTTCAAGGTTTCATCTTACCTTTTTTCCACTTTTGTAGAAGTTATCAAGTCATTTAAATCTTTATTTTAAGCTTGCTTGGCTTGTACTAAGTTAGATTTAGGTTTTCTAGCCTTAGATCTACCTTTTTAAAGCTAGATCCATCTTTCTAAAGGTCCATTTCTAAATATCTAGTTCCATTTCCTTTTTAAATCCATCTTTCTTTTTGCCTTGGAAAGCGTGCATCAGTTTTCTTGAAAAACGTGCAAATTTTCCATTTTTTAGGCTTACTGGTTTTCTGTATTTTTTATTAATTCTAAATTCTGTAAATTCATTTAAAAATCAGAAAACTTTCAAAATTTTTCAAAAAAATTAATTTTTTAATTTTTTTACTTTTTTCTCAAAAAGCATGCCATTTCAAGCTTGTTGTTTTTGGGGATGATTTTTGACTTTTTTCAGTTAATTCTAAATTCTGGAAATTTATTAAAAATCAGAAAATTTTCAAATTTTTTCAAATTTTTTTTTTATTTTTTGACTTTTTCTCGAAAAAACGTGCATTTTTGTACTTGCTGTTTTTTTTTACTGATTTTCTGCTATTTTTTAGATTCTGGAAATTACCCTAAAATGTTAAAAAATCTTTAATTTTAAATTCGCAGAACGTCCCAAGTCATTTCGTAAAAAATCGTGCATTTTACATAAAAAACGGTGAGCTTGCCTAATCCTTTCCGAGTTTTGATTTTGGGTCTCATTCCATTGTTTTGATCTTTTATTTTATCTCATAAGGAACTTGTCTTCTCATCCACTTAATATTTTCGAATCACAAGTTAAAATTGGTTTCCTAACACTCTTACTAGTCCCCGTTTAGAGCTCTTATCCACATGTGAACCAAAAGCAAAACCAAACAAGAAAGAGCAAGCAGAACTAGATCCAAAGACAAGGTTCAAAAGCCAAACAGGAAGTCATTCTCCTTTGTACAAACTCATAAGAGTTTTTCATTTTACTTAAGTTAGTTCTCAAAATTCCTGACAAGGATTAAGTTCCAAAGGCATTTGTACTTCATTAATAAAACAAGGCTAAGTGGGATAGGGCCTCCCATACTTGGTTTTTCTTCCCCATTTTGGGAACAGTGTTTTTTGTTCTTAACTTAGATTTATTTCGAGTACTTAGAGTAGTTTCAATTTTTACAAAGTAGATACTAATTGTTAGATTAGCCCATTTTGTTTCATTAACTAAGTTGATTACTTCATCTTTTAATTTTTTGTATCTTTCATAAGTAATTCAACTGTTTAAAGTAAAAATCTCTTGAATCTCACTTTGTAGATCAAGAGTGCTCTCTATTAGAGAGTTGTCTTTTCATTGTTCAATAAGTTAATCAATCAATATTGAAAGTCCCTTGAACTTTCCATAATCCAAGTGTAGATCACTCTCTATCGGAGAGCATTCCCACTACATATCCTTGCATCAAGGATATAGATCAGCTAAGTCTCTTGAACCACTGTCATAAGACGAGGTGAAGAGGACTCTCTGTCAGAGTGTTTTAATTAATTAACTTAATAAAATTCGCAACTCACACCCCTTTAATTAATTAACCCCCTTCCCTCCTTGCCATAGTATGTTCTGACCGATCTTAGTTCGGAATACCTAGAAACAACATTGGATATCTAAACCCCACAAGATGAACTTAACTAAAACTTTTCCCCATAACCAATGCACCGACGTTATCGATAAATATCGAGGCATGTGGGCAAATTCCAAGTGTGGGCATCGGGCTACCCAATCTGGGCACTGGTAGTTATGTTATTGAACACTTACTTTTGACCTGAGACAGGTCCATCATGTCCTCGAACGGAGCCACTGAAGGTATTACTGGTTAGGACATCCATCTACCATAAGTTAAGATCACAAATAAAAACTCTTAAAACTTACCAAGAACACTTGCAAAACCTAACATTCACTAACATATTTTTGGAATTCACATCTTTTATACACGAAGCATATCTGATAAGTTGACTACATAGGCACTGGTCCTATCTTTTACACATTGTTGATAATCTGGGCCATTTCTCCATTGAATGTTTGATTATAAATCATATCTGTGAATGCTCTATCTATTTTGTGAAGTTCTCGAATATTTGTCTATCTTTCAATTCCGATGATAGCAACGTGGATTGCTTTGTCTTGTGTTCAATTCATCACATTAATCATCTTAAATCATAATAAATCCTAAACAACACCCATCCGCATCCGAAACATCTAAAAATTAACTTAAACATTGATCCATAGAAAACTCTTTGTTAGGGACTACCCCCCTTGGCTTTGTTAGGATTTAGCCTAAACGGAGGAGCTAGGAGTAGGTGATAGTACCTAGCTCTATGCTTACCCCCAAGGTCACACCTCTCCCACTTTCTTAAGTGAGGAGACAGTTTTTAGAATATTTCTGCTGCTAGTGTGTAATCAGCAGACAACATGAGGATATATCACAGAAACTGCAGCCGACATGATAAATTCATATAGTGAGATAGAAAGAGATCATTTTCAAAAACCACGAGGGAGATATCTAAAATATTGAAGTTATGTATTAAGATGTTGGTGTGTGAAAAGGGAATCCCGATAATGGATTCTGATAAGTAAATATTTGTGCATGGAGACTTGAGATATGTGACAAGAAGGATTATGACCAGAATGGAAGGGGACAAGCTGAGATGTTTTTTGGTAATAGCGAGATTGAACTTGAAGGTGGATGTCTAAGGAGTGGAAAAATATTTCAGTTGGGAAAGATGAGAAGAATTGTGAAAAGAAGAGGAAGTTACAGTGCGACTGGATGAGAGGACTATGAATTGGCTTTTCACATTGACATAGGATCTTGCGATAAATAAGAGGAGTATCACCTGATATCCAAAGAAGCCGAAGAAGAAGAAACACCAGATCTAGGTCAAGATTATGAAATACCCGTGACCCAGTGTACACCACCCAAAGTAAGAACACAAAATGCATAACCTCAGGTATGTTGATGTAATTGTAACTTCGGAATATATTCATTCCTATTTCTTATGTATTGTAACCCGATGTTTATTTCGGGATGAATTGTAATGTATTTGAGTCATGTCATACCCCGATGTTCCGATCGGGAAGTTTCTATTATGAGAAAGTCATGTCAAGTCATTGTGGGTTACCCTCCTATTGGTAAAGGGTTAAAGTCCCGACAGTTGTGGGGCCCTTGGGTTATTAGACTATCCTAGTGAAGTCGACCCTAGGTGAGTCATTGTAAGTTGGGGCAATAGTCCCCACCATTGTGTTACCCTCCTATTGGTCGGAGGAGGAAAAGTCCGCACAAGTGGTGGGGCACTAGGGTTATTAGACACTCCTAGAGATGTCGGCTCTAGTAAGTAATTGTTAAGTGAGGCCGACATGTTGGAGTGCACTTTAAGTGAATGGAAGAATATAAATAGAGAGTGAGAGCCTCTCTATTTATCACTTGCAACACATCACTCACTCACTTAAGTGTGGCGCATTAGTGAGGAAAGAAATACTGGGACTAGACAGAAGAAGAAGACTACTGCTATCAAGAGTGCATCTTGTTATTTTCTGGTTTTACCATTTTCTGCTGATTCTATCTTTGAGGAAGTTGCGAGGCTTTCTCCTTTATGGTTTCCCCAAGGAAAACTCTTTGTGTCTCTTGTCTCTTGTGATGTGCTTATGTTTTATTGTTGTGCTTGTTATTCTCTCAGTGAAAATATCCTAAGATCATAATGCTAGCTTATATGATGAAAAACTAACATGGTATCAGAGCTAACCTAAGAAGAAGACATTATGCAGTTGCAGAAGCTAGGGCTTCTTACTTTTGGGTCTCTCTCCACAATCTATCAGCAAAAGTATGCTAGGATGACTCTCCATTAAAGAGTGCATCTTTTTGTTGAAGCGGAATTCGATTTCGAGCATTTTTAGTTTTCGATGCGGAAATTAGGGCTTTCTACAGAAGATAAATTTTTGAGTGGGACCAGCATAGGATTTTTCTCCTCATCAAAACTGAATTTTAGAGACCTGGATCAAGAAATTTGGTTGGGTGAAACTCTAGGAAAGTCAAACCGTAGTTTGACTCCGAGCTTGAAAAACCCTAAATACTAAAACTGATACGTTTTGGTACAGTCGCTATACTCCAAGGTTGAAAAAGTATCAGAAGCTAAAAATTGCAGGGGCTGAAGATAAAACCCTGAATAACACTGTGTCCCAAATTAAGCCTCAGATTCTCTATATTCTAGGAGATATGATCTCTCAAAGTTAAGGTTCCAGCCTCTTCTAGAAATCATCTATAAACATGACACCTGGGGAGAATTGCAATATCTTGGGATACAAAGGTCCAAATGGAATTCCTAAAGATGTTACAGAAATGGAACGGACTCTGATTTCATTGTTGCAAATATAAGACTCAAAAGATGAACCAGTGACACGTGGAATGCCGTACAACTTCGCTGTTCTGAAGAGTCCTGTAATAGGTCACCTTGGATAAAGGATCATAAATCCCAAATGGTGAAACCAATTCTGATTAAACCTATGGTGGCAGATCCGGAACGTGCGAGGTTACCATATTGCAAAATTGCAGACATAGAGGATCAGTATTTTTGGAGATATCACAGAAACAGTAACAGGAATTTCTGCAGAAGAAATTGGAAAATTAGGGCTTCCTGTTCCGGGAGCTTCCCTCCACTGTTTTCAGAAAAGGAGTACATTGGACAGCCACATTTGAAGAGATCTATATGTATATCCAATCAGATCTGGAAGATTCCAAGTTTTTAAAAATAGGGTTTCTATGACAAGCCCTAGATCAGCCAACTACGGAACCAAGACGGTCACCTCAAATCGGTAAGATCTAATCCTTTGCTATTTTCATTTGAGGTTCTCATTTCAAAGTGATATATCACATTAGATTGATGATAAGATTGTTTAAGTTGACAACTTCCAAGCATGGAAGTATATGATCTCTCTAAAGAAAATGAATTGGACACCTACATGAGTAGAAAGGTTCTAGTTCCAGAGGGAGATGAGGCTAGAAGCCTTAGACAAGAAGAACATGGTCAAGGCCAAGAAGATCATGGTTGATTCAGTCATGGATCAAATTGTACTACAAGTGTTTTCCTTAAAGACACCAAATATGTTTGATTCCTTGACCAAGCTATTTGAAGGGAAGAACAGAAATCAAAATATGACCTTAAGAAACCAGTTGAAGAATGTGAAGATCCAGAATGCAGAGACCATGCAGTCATAAGAGTCTCTCAAATCAAGAACAAATTGAAGCAGCAAAAGAAGAAGTGAAGAATGTAGAAGTGGTGATGGCCACCTTGAATGGACTCCCAAGATCATGGGATTCATTCATGTGAGGAATGTGTGCCAGAAGGAAGTGATTACTTTCAGTAGAATCTGAGAAGAAGAAGAAGCTCGACTCATAAGAAGAGAAGAGAAGATGGGAGCAATTGAAGATCAAGCTCTCACCATCCAAAGAAGATCCCTCAAGCGATGAGGAATATGAAGATCTCAACTCTTGAAGAAATTCTTATCCACCCTAGCATTTGGATAAGAAATGATGCTATCATGAATGAAGAAGACGATGAAGCTGAAGGCTCAAGAAGGAGTCTGCCCATGAAACAAATAAAGATAAGTATTCAAGTGTCATTTCATGATATTGTTTTGTTATGCATTTGTTAATATTCAGTTGATGTATTATGCATGATAGGATGTTTACATTAATAATAGTATACTACTAATATGCATGTGATGGGTAAGTAGCTCATGGTTCTATACAACTCACCATTGCTACTTATCTAAAATGAAACCTCTTTGCTGACATATTGGATTAGTGCACAATCTCAATGTTGTCCTGGTAGAGATGGAAGGCATCTAGAAAGTTTCAGTGAGATATGGATGAATGTTGTATTGGATAAAGTAGTTGCATGATCATATATTTATGCATAAGTATTTTCCAAGTATGAATACTCCTTATGAAATATTATAACCATACAAATGCATTTGACTTGTAGGAAAGATCGTATACATAATCGCCTGCAAGCAAAGATGAATGAATACTTGTTTCGAAGAACAAGTGACGATAGTTCAAAGACAAAGAATAATATGATGAGTGTAGTGACATCATTGATGCAGAATCTTCCAACTATGAAGAAGTAACCAAGAAGACCAGTTCAAGAAGAATGATGTCTAGGATGCAGTATCGACACATGAAGAGAAGTTCGCAGTTCCATCATGCAGTAGATGGAAACATAGTGGGATACAAAATAAGATTCGTAGCATGAGGCTTCTCACGAAAAGAAGGCATAGACTACGAAGAGACATTTGCAGCCAGTAAGAATTGAAACACATACATGATGAGCTTGATGAAGATCTTAACCTTTTCTACAAGGTTGAAGATGCAAGTCTATACACTAGATGGTCACATAGAATATTAGTAGCATAGGAAGCTACTTGTCACTCTGGTATAGAATATTTTTCAGTGCATAGAGTACAGAAGACAGAGGGAGTATGATGCTCTGCTTTAGAGGGAGTGACTACAGAAGATCTAAGGTTCGACATGGTATGACAGGATGGGTAGATTACTGATGACTCTAGGATTTAGTAAGAGAAAAGTGGATTCCATCCTTTGCTTCAAGGAAGAAGACCAGTGATGCTCCTGTTATGTGTCGATGCATTATTTTCTAGGCATAGAGGTGTGGACAAGGGAAGTATGCAGTAGAGATCCTGAATAGGTTCAGGATGATGAACTGCAAGATTATGGCCACACCTATGGCTTCAAACCTGAAGCTATTGAGTGATGCTTCATCAAAGTCGGTTGATGCTACGATGTATCGTCAGATGATTGGGTCATTGATGTACCTGACAAACACGAGACCAAGCATTTGCTTTGCTATGAACACCTTGAGCCAGTACCTGACAGATCCGAGAAATGTTCACTTGATTGCTGCAAAGCATATTCTGAGGTACCTGAAGGGTACAATTGATTATGGGCTCAAGTACGATG
>LPNX010792003.1:77118-116228 GCA_001517045.1 Pseudotsuga menziesii | reverse complement strand
TGAAGCCATTGGCTAGGCTAAAGTATGAGTACTTCAGAGAGAGACTTGGTGTTCTCCAGATCGAGGTTCCCTCCAAGAGAAAGTGATGAGACCCATAGCCATTTTGAAATGGTGAGAGGATTGGTTCCTTCCATGGTCAGATGTAAGGGTTGAGCCATTCTATCATGGTGAGAGGATTTGGTTCCTTCCATATCAGATATGAGTGCTGACTTCCATTCTGGGAATGGAGGCACCTGGTCAGTTACTAGGAACACTCAGTCAGGGACTAAGAGAGCCATTCTGACGAGCCGGTCAGATGTAAGGGCTGAACCATTCTGTTCATGGCTAAAGGATTTAGTTCCTTCCATGTCATATGTGAGTGTTGGCCATTCTGTCGAGTAGGACAGATGTAAGGGAAACTGCCACTCTCTGAGAGAGTGGAGGCACCTGGTCCGTTACCAGGTAGCTCAGTCACGGATTGGGGGCCATTCTGACGAGGGTGTAGGATTCAGTTCCTACCAGGTCAGATGTGAGTGCACAAATCTTTCATCACTGTGGTAGGATGAGTTCCGACCTGGGTGATAGTAGTTCATCATTGTGGTAGGATGTGTTCCGGCCTGGGTGAATGTGTGGAAATATTTCATCATTGTGGTAGGATGAGTTCCGGCCTGGGTGAGAGTCATTCATCACTGTGGTAGAATGTGTTCCCGCCTGGATGGATGTGCCCTTCTGACAAGTAGGTCAGATATAAGTGCAAAGCCATTTCATAGATGATATTTGATGTGCCTATCATGCTCGTGAATGTGAGTGCTGGGCCTTTCTGATGTGATTGTAGTTTACTACATGATCAGATGTGAGTGCTGGGCGTGCCTTTCTGACGAGCAGGTTAGATGTAAGTGCTGGGCGAAGACCTACCTGGTGGCTAGGCCTACAACCAACATGAAAAAGGGTTGGCTCTGTAGAACTTCCTATGACGAGATAGTACACACATGATGATGACCAGAGATGATCTAGATCGAGCTATGATCCAGATCCAGTTATGATGACTCCAAGAGATCTAGATCAAGTAATGATCTAGATCCAGTAGTGATGATCCAGATCGAGTGATGATCCAGATCCAGATCCAGATCCAGATCCAGTGATGATCCAAATCCAGTGATGATGCTCCATGATGATCCAGATCCAGTGAAGATGAATTACAGATGAATATGACTTGAAGATGGCGAGGACTTGACGATAACCGAGATGATAAAGAGAAGAAGACTTGTGCTAATAAATTGTGTCAAGAGAATACCTTCTTAGTTAAGAGGGAGTGTTGATGTAATTGTAAATTCAGAATGTATTCATTTGTATTTCTTATGTATTGTAACCAGATGTTTATTCTGGGATGCATTGTAATATATTTGAGTCATGTCATACCCTGATGTTCCGATCGGGAAGTTTCTATAATGAGAAATTCATTTCATGTCATTGTGGGTAACCCTCCTATTGGTAAAGGGTTAAAGTCCCCACATTTGTGGGGCCCTTGGGTTATTAGACTATCCTAATGAAGTCGTCCCTAGGTGAGTCATTGTAATTCAGGGCAATAGTCCCCACCATTGTGTTACCCTCCTATTGGTTGGAGAAGGCAAAGTCCCCACAAGTGGTGGGGCACTAGGGTTATTAGACACTCCTAGAGATTTCGGCTCTAGTAAGTAATTGTTAAGTGAGGCTGACATGTTGGAGTGCACTTTAAGTGAATGGAAGAATATAAATAGAGAGTGAGAGCCTCTCTATTTATCACTTGCAACACATCACTCACTCACTCAAGTGTGGCGCATTAATGAGGAAGGAAATACTAGGACTAGACAGAAGAAGAAGACTACTGTTGTCGGTAGTGCATCTTGCTATTTTTTGGTTTTACCATTTTGTGCTGATTATATCTTTGAGGAAGTTGCGGGTTTTTATCCTTTATGGTTTCCCCAATGAACACTCTTTGTGTCTCTTGTCTCTTGTGATGTGTTTATGTTTTATTGCTGTGCTTGTTATTCTCTCAGTGAAAAGATCCTAAGATCATAATGCTAGCTTATATGATGAAAAACTAACAAGGTAAGATCAAGAAACTCATCACCTAGTGGTTTTTCTTATCTGACTAACAATACTAATGGAAATACCATTCATGGAACTCCCACTATTGGAATTTTTAATTTAACAATACCAAGAATAAATAGTATGTTTGGGAATGATATAAAGCTACCAATATTTAATGGAAATGGATTAGAGGACGCTTAGCAACATTGGTTTCTATGCGAAGTCGTATGGACCATGTGATAGGTACAAGATTAGGACATCAAGAAATTTCATATTATCACAACCCTTAGAGGTGATGCATTGGACAGGTACATGAAATTGTCTATGGTTCTAGCAGGAATCCTGGATAAGACATTAGATTAAATCCTAGTAGGATTTTTTTTTTGTAAATAAAAGTTTATATTAATTCATTAAAAACATAGATACTTAATGCTCAAAAAATTAGATTTCCATCATACACATCCTTCACTAGCCTTATAGACTTTCCCAAAAAACCATAGAGTTCACCAGCTCTACAGACTTTCCCCAAAAAAACAATAGAGTTCCATAGAGGGGGTATACATTCTATTATTCATTTTGCTAAGCAACTATGAGTATTAAACATAAACTCTAAAAACATTATAAATAATTGATTCTCCAGAGCATCATTGAGATCCTGAAACGAGGAACTTGGAGCTGTCCCCTGGGTTGGAACATTCAGGATCACTCTACTTTGTCCCTTCATTCTGTTTAGTACCTTTCAACTTCTTCAGGGCCCCCAAATTGTCTGACTTCAACTTTCCGTTCAAGCCCAGTTTCTTTTCAGAGCCTCCTATTTCCACGCTATGCATCCCTGGGTGGTAAACCTAGACCCCCATCTGAGATTCCATTAAATCAATATTTCAGTGTATTATCTTTCAATCATCATTGTACTCCTTCCAATCCCGCGTCGGTTCCTCATCACCCTCCTTCTTGGCATCATTACTCATGATCGCATGAAAAATCAAATTCTTAGTGACCCAGTGCTGCATAATCATTCTATCATATTCTTATGCTCTTCTAGTCATCGTTAATGGGATCGACTACCCACTCCTATACCTCCTTTCATATATCTTCAATTGGAACAAACTGGATTTCCTTCCACAACCTTTTTCCCATAGTCTCAATTTCATGGTGAATTTCTAGAGGGATGCGGTCCTTGAAGAAGGATGCCTCTTCCTGAGCATGGGAATGGGCACACGTAAACCGTCCTTTGAAGTTTCTATGCCCTCTATCCCATTTGATCTTCCCCCTTCTACTAGCACTATCCTCCCCTAACCTAGAGTCCAATATCATGGATCACTTGGGAGCCATATTAAACCGTCACCAGAGTAACCAATCATAGGAATACTGAATCCCAAAAGTAGAGAAGCCTTCCCTCACTCTCTTAATCAAAATACCATCAACTAGAGAATAAGAAAATAATCCTCACCTGGATAGCAAATAATGGGGCTGAATGCATCCTTTGGGTACAAATACATAGAGGCCATGATTACCATAATAGTTCAATACATTCCTATTTTATTTCAAAACATTCTATCATCCTCTACTATACTAATCACTAAATTTGGCATCATTCCCAGATAAGAGACCAAATATTTCCTTTGGCGTGGATCCAACTTTTGCTTCTCTTCACACATGTTTTTGTACTTTAACTTACTTCTAGTATTGATGGGTTGGGTTGGGTTTGTCATGTTCTACATGATCAGACTGGGCACGTTTCCACCACAATGAATATCATACTCCACCTCCTGTCACTTTCCTGTACCCTCTTACTGAGATCTTCCACCTATCTACATATCTCATAATCATGGGTAGCTAGATGGATGCATTTGTGGGCCCATCTCTCCCTTACAAACTCCCCCATGGTACCCAATCTATGGCACCTACCCCCCTCATCCCCAACATTGGCAATAAGGTACTCCACCTTATTTCTGTCTTTCCTGACATCCCTAAAGGAGACAGAGTTATGGGATGTGACCATGACATGTAAGGTATCTAGTATGCTGGTGAGCCACCAACTGGAAGAAATTTTCTTGGTGGTTATACCATTGAAAAGCATGTTTTCCATCTTTATTTGAATTTGGGGATCTCCTTCCATGATCAATAGAAGCCACCTTTCCATGATTGCTAGCTTTATCCCCTGAATCAAAACTTCCACCTCTATCGAATTATTAGTGTCCTTACCTATGTAGTAGAAGTAGATTTTTAAAACTTCTCCAATACTATTCCTACTAACCCTTCCAAATCCCGCTGCTCACGGGTTTCCTTTGGCTGCTCCATCAAAATTAATTTTAAACACATGCACAAGGGGAGGATACCATGAATTTGGACTCCATGGTTTACATATTTTGATCTTCTATCTAAGCCCATCTAAATCACTCATGTCTAGGCCCGAATCCACCACTATGTGGGATTATCCCTCTATCAAATCCTTATCGTTCTCTCCCCACTACATACTTATAATCATTTCAAGAAGGTTCATTACAAGTTTCCTCCACACCTCTTTGTTTCTGGCAGCAACAGATCCCATTTTAAAATTATTAAAATTGGAACCCCATCATTCTTAAATTGACTTTTGAATCCATGATCTTCTCGTGGGAATTTTTAAACTGTAAATATTGTGTTTTGGACTTAATAAAATTTCCTCATAAGCCTTGTTTTTTTTGGTTTTGTGAATTTCAGAAGCGCCCTTTTTCCTTTCTAAGTGTTTTTCTTGCGTTCTCTTAACCCGCATTCTGCATTCTGCAAAGGAGGAATGCATAAATACTTTTTTTAGAGGTTTATCGGAAATCATTTTCCTGCATCCCATAACCCGCATATGAGGATTGTGGTATTTTCAATTTTCTTTCAATAAAAACTTCGTCTTTCCAAAACCCGCATTCTGTTAAGGTGGATTGTGGAAGGAAGGAATCCCTTTTTTGAAATAAAACTTTATACTCTGATCCTGCATTCCACATGCCACTAAGGAGGATTGCGGAAGGCAAAAAAATCATTTTTCACACTTTTTGTTTTTCATTTTTCCGTTTTTCACCTTTCGGCTTTGAGGAATGCGGAATGCAGAATTTTTAGTAAATTTTCTTGGTCAATAATTTCAGTTCTGCCTTTCGCCTCTCGCCTTTGTAGAATGTTGAACTTTTATAATTTTTTTGCTTAATAATTTTTTTTATGACTTCTACTTTTCGCAAAGGTGGACTGCAAAAGGAAGAAACCTTAGAATCCAAAGCTGTCTGACTTTTCCACTACCACATTTTGGTTTTCCACTTCGATATTAGTCGTCCATTTATGCTAGATATACAACTTAGATCTATTTTTCCGTTGAGTTTCGGGTTATTTAATTTGTTCAAATTTATGAAATTTTTACCATTTCACTACTGTTTTTACTACGCTTGAAATTTTTTACTTTGGATTTTTCTTTCTCGGGCTTATGAATTATCTGATCCTCAAAGCTTCCTACTAGTAAGAATTGGTGCTTCATGACCATTTTTCTGTTATTTTCAAACCGTGGTAATTTTTTAACCATGGTTACTAAATTTCAATTAGGAATGGCGTCCACCATGTCTAGAAACACCAGGTCGAAAACTACTCTGCAGGAGCAGAAGAGAAAATACTCCAACGCCAGAATATTCACTGATACCAGTGGGAGTGTATTTGAAACCCTTCACATAGATTGGTTGATGGTTTTCCCCATTTTTCACAATGACTATTTTTTCACAATTTCCCATGACCATCCCACATACACAAAAATCCAAAGTTCTCAGCTCCATTACATTGTTGCTCGACCTTGCTTCATGGCCTACATGGACCCAATTAAGTGGTATTTGGATAATGGAAACCCTAAAGAATTATCCTTTGATGATCGTGTTCATACCCCTATGGCCTCACTCCACCCCTACGTTTTGTCCATGGCTTATGCGCTTGGACCTCCTAGATAGCTTTTGAGCTTCAAATTTCTTGATGAGTCCATGTCCCGTTTTAACTATGAGGAGGTAGTAAAATCATGGATGGAAAAATCAACTAAGTACGTACCCAAACCAACCAATTCTTACCTCGTTTCCTGGTTTAGTGAACACTTTTCATTGCTTGCAGCCATGTTCTACTGGTTGTAAGGGTTGTCAAACTATTTAATGTTCAAAGTTGAATGGGTTCTTGTGGCCCATCATATTTTTCTTACAGGTGAATCCTTTATCTAGGCACATATTCCATCTATGAATCTGAAGGAAGAAATTGAGAAATACGAGAAAACCCCATCCACAAGGAATCCATAATTTTATATGTCAATTTATGTAATGGACGTGGTTTGCACGAGTTCTGCCTTTGTGTCCTTGCATTGGAATTGGAATAAAAATTCGCCATTGATACACAGTTATTATTCATATATATGGGAGGAGAAATTCGTTCCTCAAGTTTATGATATTTGTGACCTATTTCTTGGGTCAATGTACCATTAATTATTCAAGGAACATGCTCCACCTCTTTCTTAGAGAGCCAGAGCATTGATATTTTTACACGGTGATTGGTATGTCGGAGAGTATTTCTCCTATATTCGAATATGGGGCAGCAATACAGTTTATTTGTTGCCTAGGATAGTTCTCGATTAGATGGTGTTACAGGAAGTTTCCTATCAGACTGTGATTAATGGTTTTTTTCCCAAACTTGCATGGTCCAAAAGAAAGGATTTGCCCAAATTTCCATTGAACTTAGGTTCTCTTGTTCTACAAACTTCCATGCATGTAGTTGTTCTAGGTAAATAAATTGCTAATATGAATCTAGTGGAAACACCCATGAATATGCATGACCCTAAATCATATCTTCCATCCTCTTTGTCTAGGAACATGCCAAATTTCAATATGATCATGAGGATGATCCCGATGACTCAATATATAGGGAAGCTATGGATTTTGAGGAGGCATTGGGTAATATTGTTGACCTAAATTGTAAAGATCATATCTTCAAATACTATAAGGACCTCAAGGATTCTATCCTCCACTTCAGATGGATAAAACTGGAAATAGAGGAGAACCTTCAGAGGAAAATCATAGGAAAGGAAGTAAAGGATCAAGCAGCAAGCTCTTATGTTTCCCTTTCTATTCAACCAAAATACAATGGTAAGTCTGATTTGGAAACTCCTGTAAGAACTTAGCCTTCATAGATGATAGAAACCCTACATAAAGGGGAATAGTTCAAGAAAAATATTGAAAATATTATCTCATAGCTACAGACACAAACATAAGACGATGAATCTCATCCTAAGAAGAATAAAATTGAGCAAAAACAGGTACAAGAAGCACCATCTTGTGACCTGAAACTAATCCCTCAGGAAGTTCATAGGGAAGAAAAACCAGTGCCACAAGTCCAACTTGCTCCACAAGAACAAGTGCCTATCCATATTCCTTCAAATCAGTAGGTAGAACCTCCACCTTGAGCTGATATTGAAATTCATGAAATACATAGTGACTTGGAGGAAGAAAGTGGCCCTTTTACTTGCCTAGTAAATATATTTACTTCCATGAAATATTCTGTCCCCAACACTTAGATACTTGAGAATATTTTTTATTCATCATTTTCTTAATTTTGCTTTTCTAAATTGAATTTATCCCCAATTCTTGAGGCTACCACCAGCACTCATGCGGTACTAATTGATTTAACTAGTTCTACCTACCTTATTACTTCACCTACTCCTTCTACCCCCTTAGCACCTTGCCCCACCCTAACATCCCCACCTTCTCATTTTCCTCAAATAAACTTTCCTTCCATCTCTACAATTGCTTCCCCCCGAATTGATACACATATCCCCACTTCTTCTTCATCCATTTCACCTATTTTCCGCACTTATCCTATGATAATTACACCTACTAGTGCGGAAATTCTTTTTTCCCAATCTCAACATGATCCCCTGGTCACTCCTCAACAATAAACCATCTCAACTTCAGAGGAGATGGCAGAATTTGGTGAGAATGTTGTGGTCTCCCTAGGAAAATATTTTTGGAGAAAAAAATACAAAGCAATGATGAAGAAGGGAACCAAGAGGACAAGGGAAGGTGCATTCAAACATGAGCATTCCCTCAATCAATTTATTTCGAAGTCGGATCCCCTTGATATTAAGCAAATGGCTTTAGATACAACAACTTCCATGGGAGATTTTTTAGGATCCAACTTTGATTTAGTTTCACAGCTTAATAAGGATCTTTTGGACGAAGAACAAGAGCTACAGAACTCAAAACAATACTTTCTAGCAACTGAGGCACTTCATAAGCAAGAAGTTCAGGTTCTTAAGAAGGAACATGAAGAAAATTTGAAGGAACTGTAGAAGGAGAATGATTGTCTCAAGAAGCATCTTGAGAAATTAGATGTTCTCAATCGACAACAAGCAGACAAGATTGCTACCCTCAAGGAACAACTCCAGGAAGGATCTTAGCTAGCTTGACCTGCTTACTCTTTCTCCTGATTGACAACAAAAGAGTTTAATCCACTAGCTTGCAAGGTCCATGATGAATTTTATCAATCCATGACCAATCTATATATAGGTTTCAACAAAATGCAAGAGGTATATAATAATTTTGACATTCAATCTGACATCCTGCAAGATCATAATAATCACACGAAAGAAGCATCCAAGGCCTTTGATACTGTGTTAGATTGGAAGAATCATACTAGAGACAGACCACATGATTTTCCAGTCATGGATAAACTTTATACCAAGAATACTAGAGTCATGATTAAGACCTGGGAAAGCATCATCGAGATAGTAGAATCCATCATCAAATATGGATAGATGGCGTGCAAATGTAGGTGGTTAATTACTGAAGTTTTTCTTAGTTTTCTGGATATACCATCTTTAGATTCGATTGATCAGGAACTTCCTCCTATGAATAAATTGGAAGAGATCGAAATAAATTTAGATACAACCAAGGAGAAGATCCAGGAGATCAACCAACTCACTATGCAGGAAATCACGAGATGGATTGAGATACCCCATGCTGCGATGGTCATAATAGAGGCATACCTCTAAGAATGTAACAAGGTTAAAAAGAGGGAAATTGCATCCCAAATTTTGAAAACAATAGTGCACTTGGAAAATGCCCAGTATCAAGACATTCACAAAGCTAATGGACTTAGATGCCAAGTGGTGTTCTACCCTTGGAAAACCTTGAAACAAAATTATTTTGTAATCCTGCATCTTAGGAATTTTCCTTTTTTGTAGAATTTATAATATTATACAAAGGGAGGGTATTTCCCAAGTAGTGGGGGGGACTAAGGAGATTATGCCTAGGATTTATACTGGAGAAGAGACTGCCAAGTGCATAACAGGAAGCTTGTGATTTTTGTACTATGTAATTTTTTGCAAGTTAATAAAATTATAGTCATTTTATGCTATGTTCCATGGTTATTCATTAAATGTCTTTAATGGATTTTAGTCCTTCTTCCATCTATTTAGCATACTGATTATTAGTTGTTTATCTACTAATGTGTTGATTCACATATTGATTTTTCCTTACGATATTGACATGTTGACTGTCCATTGAATGAATGTTTTTATTCGACTCACTTGTTCTATTTCATAGATGATGATTAGTCATTGATCTCTAATATTGATTTGTTAATTAGTATTACCTATTGGACATGTTGTTCATCTATAACATTTTAGAGAAACCTTTGCAATTTTTTTTCTTTAGATTTAATTGAAATTGGTTAAGAAGATTGATCTTGATTTAAATTTTTTTACGTTTGGTAATTAGTTTCTTATTTCTGCTTATATCATACAAATACCATATCATGAATCTGTTATACACCTTGTTTAATTTTTCTTAAAAAATTAGCCTAGGAATCAGTTACTTTGAATATTTTCTCACTTGTCCTAAGAGCAGATCTTCTTGATATGGGAAACCTTTGTGCTAGTGTAGGCCTCGTATCCATAGGAACTAGTCATCCCAAACAATTTGGGGATACAATTGTCTCTGTGTGGGATTGATCCAAAGCTTTTTTGGTTGGACTATTTCCTTCTGTTGATTTCCTTGTAGATTTTCCAGCAGCCTGCAAGCATGGGCTATGTTGACACAAAACCCATTGACAGGGGTCCACTCTCTGTCGACACCCAAACCACTTAATCTTCCTGAGCACTGACCCAGATAGGTTTTACCCCATCCTACAACACCAGCAGAGAAGATGAAGTCTCACCTGAGATGTTAGAAGGAGAACTGTTGGAACCAAGTTTCCACAGTTGTTAAGGAGGACCGTACATCAACTAATAAACTCAGTGCAACATTATTCAACATATGTAATTACTCGATTAAGTATTAACGGAATCATGTCATCATTCAATATATTTCATTAGCATAATTGAATTTCAACAAAACATAGATGCGCAATCATATCTAGCAGTATATCATGATTTAAATTAGAGAAACATCACATCGTTTGCAAATCCACATCACAGATACACATTGCATTCACATTTAGATCGCAGAAAGATAGGAAAATACACAATGATTCTGATCAATCCCCATCATGTCATATTACTCTTTGTAGGAAAACACAGGTTGTCAAAACAGTTCTTCAGTCACATACATAGAGCCAAAAAGTCGTCGTTCTCAAAACAAAGAAGAAACTCTAAGAAGTCCACGAAGCTAAGAAGAATCAACACTTGCAACTCTTGATCTATATATAAGCTTGTGCCTTTACATTTATGGTTCACTTCCTAACTAATTCTTAATAGATTCTACAAAATAATGACCATAATCCATAAAATGCGGTCCAAAACTACAAAATATGACCAAAATTGATAAAATATTGTAAATCCGCGTTGCGCGCCATTTTCCATCTTGTGTAAACATTTTTTACCTTGTGCATCATCTGCAATGCTGTGCAACTAACTTACCCCAAAACTACCTACCAAGAGGCTGTCAACAAATGGCGCTAGAAGGAGGGCCATTGTGAAACATGTCATGACAAAACACTAATAAACCTCCTCATCCCAAATCACCTATCATTACTAGAATCTATGTTCAAACTTTTACATCTCTAGCACCCACTATAGAAGGTCATTCAGCAATCCGTGTCACCCCTGTTTCCAAAATATCCACTGGGAAACCTGAAGCACTTTTTACACCACCTAGTAGTGGAATTCTCACTTTTGAATAGTGGAGAAAAAATACCAATGATATTACCACAAGGGTGGAAACAGGAATTGAGATAGTTTGGAGTATCAGAAATTTTTTGTGTACCTCTCTTTTGACTCTTACATCGCCTGCTTGAAATATTACTCCATAGGGAGAGACCCCTAAATCCCAAGAAATTCCACTTTTGGAAACTGCAGAACAATCCCAAAAACACCCTCATCTTGACAATGAGTCTGGTGGAATACTACCACCCACACCACCTCCTTCATCTCCATATTCATTAACAAAATCCTTGTATAGTGAAACTTCCTCAGAATATTTAGATCCACGAGAGAGACCAATGGATGACGACCTCAATAGACCTTGGCTTCACCTAGATGTAGTCCTAATTCATGGAAAATTACTTAAATTACCTAAAACCCCTGAGAAGTGGCTTCCCAGGTTTAACTCGGTTGATAGGATCCCTGCTAAAGACCATGTAATAAATTACATGCAAGCTGTTAGATTGAGGAGTTTGATACATGATTATGTGGTGTGTATATTGTTTCCTTACTTTTGAGAGACAAGATTCCACTTGGTACTTTGCTTTGGAAGCATATTCTATCAATTCTTGGAAATAGTTTGAGGCATTATTTCTCCAGAAATTCAGAGATTATAGTACCCCAGAGGAACTTGTCATAGAACTATCCTCTCTCAGGATAAAACTAAAACAAGGAGTCAAAGATTTCAATCAAAGGTTCTCCTGTTTGAAGAACATGATTCCGGCCACGGTTCTTCCTGTTGAATAAATTTTGGTAGCCTATTATATTAGGGTTTTCCTACAACGATTTATATGTGGGTTAAGCATGCTCGTAAAGATACTCTACAAGATGCATTTGTGGAGGTTGTCTTGGTAGAGAAAGATTTTTCTGGTCTTAAGGATAATCCTAATCAAAATCCAGACCAACCCTCTACATCCAGGAGAGGGCAAGAGAATTTTCTTAAAACCAAAACTATGAAGAAATACCCTTATGAAATGGATAACATGAAGAAACTATTACAAAATATTTCTAATGATATGGTAGATCTTAAAAGAGGTAGCAGTGATAATCAAGTGAAGAAGAGAGGTTAGGAAAGGCCACCACTTACAAGAACTTACTAGCCTCCACAAAATCAACCTCCTCCAAACCCTAGAGAGATACTCACCTCTGATGAGATGTATTATATCTTTAAGGCCTTAAATTCTATACCTAAAACTTTATATGATGTTATTATAAAAGAGGCTACAAAGACAATGCCTCCCACTGAAGAACAAGACCCACATATGAATACTGTTAATTGTTTTTCAGATCTTCCAATGGAAGAAGAGGAGGAGGACACTGAAGCTGTATTTGATTTGCATCATTCCTACAACACCATAAGTAAAGGCTTGACATCACAAGACACTCCACCTATGACATCTACTTCTAGTACAGGTAAATTAGTATTTCCAAAAGAAAAAGTAATTCCTAAAGTTGAGTATAATTTGGTAGACGATTTAAAGAGGGATAAAGCAAATATTTCTCTTTTTGATATTCTCAAAATTCCATCCATTAGGGAAAGTTTACCTAAGAATATGGTAATAAATAAATCTATAGAAGCTCAATCATAACTTATAAGTTTTCACAAAGCCTAATGCTCAAAATTTTTGTACAAAAATGGTCCCACTTTTTTGCTAACTTTTGAGATTTTAAACAGAAAATTCCATAATTGCATGATTGATTCAGGGGCATCCTAAAATTTTATGCACGTGTCTTTGTGTAGAAAGTTAAATGCAACTTGGGAGTCTTGTCCTACTCAAATAGTTCAGTTAGGAAGATCTAGAGTAAATGTCCTAAGGGAGCTCAAGAATGTACTTTTAACATTGTTTGTGGACCCTAGAATACATCAGATAGTGGATATTGTAGTAGTTGATGTTCCCCATACATATGGTATGTGGCTAAGTAGATACTGGTCTGAGAAGATGAATGAATATTTTGCTACTGACTGGTCCCATTTGTGGCTTCCATATAATGGAAGGCCTAATAAGATCAAGATCAATAGGGACCCTTTCATGAAATAAACAGTAACAGATCTAAATGATCCAAGTGAACCGACAGTCTTTTTGAATACAACCACTGAACACTACACCCTTGAATCTTACTTTGGATCACAAGGGATCCAAATGGATGATTGCTTGTAGACTAGAATTTAAGTGTACCAACAACATTGCTGAGTACAAAGCTCTGGTACAGGGACTAAAAAAGGAAATACACTTGGGACTACAAATCATTCAATGTTATGGAGACTTCGAAATTATATTCAAATAAGAATTAGATCCATTGTTTATCTCCACATATTTTGAACTATAATAAATTAGTTAGGGACATGACAAGTTCATTCAAAGCATTTAACATTAAATATGTCTCAAGGTCACAAAATTTTGATGCAGACCTTTTAGCAAACACTGCATCTAGGCTCATTCCACCCGAAGGCCTCTCTCCTAATAACATTTCTATCAAACTCATCTACAAGCCTTACATACCGGATAATGTAACTATTTGGAAAATATTTGATTATGATGTTCATATACTAGACTTCCGTACAACTCGGGACACTTTTAAATTCTTTGCTATAGATGAAGTTAAACATGAAAAGTCTCTGTCTGATGTAATTTTCCTTCCAACTTGATCCCTAAATCAGTCCTTCATTTAGAGAAATTCTATGATCTAGAAGATAAGTTCAAAGGAAATCCAAATTTCAAAACTCATAGTTCTACTCTAAATTATAGGATTATTAATCTAGGTAATGACAAAAAATGCTCATATCATTAATATAGGGCTTACTTGTTCTTCTGAAGAGGATAGAGATTTAGTGAAATTATGCAAAGAATACAAGGATGTTTTCGCATGGAATTATGATGATCTCAAACCTTTGATTATTCTATTATGTAGCATAACACACCCCTGAATCCCTAAGCAAGACCCTATCAACAGATGTTGAGTAAGATGCATCCAAGTCTCAAACCATCCATTAAGAAATAGCTTGAGAAACTCTTTAAAGCAAGAATCATATTATGTATTAGACGCATGCAGTGGATTTCCATCCTGGTCCTTATTCACAAAAAGAGTGGGGAAATCAGACCATGTGTAAATTTTTGAAATTTTAATAGAGCATCTGAAAAGGATAACCACCCTATTCCATAAATGGAACAAATCTTGCAAAGAGTTTTGGGTGCAGAAATTCTTTCTCTGCTTCATGGGTTTTCAGGATATAATCAGGTTTTGGTCACGACCTCCGACCAGCTAAATAATTCTTTCAGAACAACCTGGGACACTTTTCATTACAGGAGAATTCCTTTTGGGCTAATCAATTCCGGATCAACTTTCCAGAGATCTATGGATATAACTTTCAGAGGTTTGATATTGAACTCTTTCATTGTGTACTTAGATTATATAACTATTTTTTCTAAAAAACGACATGATCATTTGTTGGATTTAAGGAAATTTTTTGAACGGTGTAGGAAGTATGGAATTTTTTAAACCCTAATAAATTGGGTTTTGCAGTCAAAGAAAGAAAAATTTTGGGCGTTATTGTTTCAAAGGATGGAATAATAATTGACACAGAGAGATTTGAAGCGATCGAAAAAAAATTTCTCCTTGGCTCAAACAAAGCCATGCAATCCTTTGTGGGAAATATTAATTTTGTTAGGAGGTTTGTTCCTAATTTTGCACAAATTGTTAGACCACTTAAGAACATGGTAAAGAAACATGTTGTATTTAAATGGTATAACATCTAGAAGGATGCGTTTGCTAACATTAAGAAGGCTATCATGGATGCTCCTACATTGATGCTTCTTGATTTTTCAAAATATTTCATTTTATATACTTTTTCTACTGACATTTATTATGATGCTATGCTTATGCAGAAAAATGAAGAGGATGTAGAGATCCTGGTTTCTTTCATGAGTTCTACATTCAAAGGGGTCGAATTAAATTATGCACCGGTGGACAAGCAAGCTTATGTTGTCTATAAATATGTGAATCATTTTAGGCCTTATTTGTTGAATTCAAAGAAAAGGGTCATCGTCCCATACACAACCATAATAAATATGTTGATCCAAAAGGAGTTAGGAGACAAATAGCTCACTAGATGAATTTGCTCCAGGAGTACGATTTGGATATTAAGTCTACTAAGATGGTCAAAGCGAAGGGTTTATGTTTATTTGTAACCCAATCAAATATCGCAAAACAAGAATGACAATGCATTCAAGAGGAAGATATGTCTACTGAGACTATTGATGTTATTTTTTCTCTGTCATCAAAATAGTACGATGATTTTAAATTTTATCTTACTCATGGGTATGCCCCTCCAACCATCGAATTCAAAAAATGTAGTACATTGAGATTGAAAGAAACGCCTTATCATTTCATTGATAATGTGTTGTTCCAGAAAAATTATGATGGTTTCTTTCTCAGGTTCCTTGAAAAAACAAAGGATGACAAACTTTCGGTTGACATGCATGCAGAACCTGCAGGTGGAAACTTCTCGAGAGAAACTACATCCCACTAAGTGTTAAGAGAAGGATATTATAGGCCCACATTAATCAAATATTCTCATAATTTTGTCAGGAAATGTGATCCTTGCCAAATATGTACTGGAAAATTGAGGAAGCCAACCTTTCCCCTTCAACCTGTCACTTTCTAGTATCCATTTCAACAATGGGGACTGGATTTTGTTAGTCCCATTACTCCTCCCTGTGCATTGCAGCATAAATACATTTTGACTGTAATGTATCATTTTACTTGGTGGGTAGAAGAGATCCCTCTTAAGGTGTCTAATACCAACTCAGTTATATCCTTCCTAGAGAGTATAATGATTTTCGATAATGATTCTTATTTTAATTCAATTGGTATCACTCAATATTCCCTTGAAAAGGGGATTAAAGTGAAAGATTATGCTAATTATTACCTACATGGTAATGGTTTGGCATAATCTTCACAAAAGAATTTGATCAATATTTTAAAGAGAACTATGGCCACTAACTACATATATTGGAATCCAACTCTTTTTAATGCCTTATGGGTTGACCGAATTACTCCTATAGTTGCTATCAAAAATTATCCCTACTACTTGGCCTATGGAAAAGAGTCTGTCTTACCGTCAAATTTCCTTCTTCCATCACTTCACATTGCACAATATTGTTCATAGGATGATGAACCCTCCCCTCTCTAGGATCGAATTGACACTCTTCTTAAACTACAAGAGGAGTGGGAGAAATCTAGAAACACGTTATATCACCACCAACAATTGGTAAAAGCATGGTTTGATGACAAGTCTTCCACCAGTCGTGAGTTTCAGATTGAGGATCTGGTTCTTAAGTGGGAAAAAACCAATAAAGATAAAAGAGACTATACCAAGTTTCAATGTCTATGGTTAGGGACATTCATTGTTACAGAAAATATTGGCCTTGGTGCTATGCGCTTACAGACATTCGAGGGTCTTTCTGAGACTTATCCAATGAACATCCATCTCCTCAAGAAGTGTTTTTCTTGAGGTAAGTTCACTTACCTGTATATAAGTTTGGTTTTTATTGATTTGATTTTGATTTTTTTTGGTTTGATTGATTTTATTTTTCTTTACAAAAAATTGCATGCTTACAATAGCTAGTCACATCTAGTTAAGTGGTTTATCCCTAGAACATTTTGAGTAAGAAATTTTAATTTGGATGTGTCAGAAACTTCCACTTGGTTTATACCCAGACTAGTATATTCATGAGAATGCAATCCATAATCTATGATAACTTTTCAAATTGAATCTTTAGTTCTAACAGTCACTATATTTATCTATGCAACTTTTCAAATTGAATCTTCAGTTTTAACGATCACTATCTTTATCTATCCTCATAATGATGATTGAGTTTTTAGGAGTAGTCTCGTATTCTTCTCAGTTGTTTTGGTGATTATTGGAAGCATATATTTAACAACCTCTCTCACATGTATTATTTTCTGATCTCACCTTGATCACCTTGGAAAAAATAAAATCACCATAATAAGTGGAAGCTACAAGATAGGGGCCCTTATCACAAGCCATCGTATCATGTTCATAGACATGTTCCATGAATGACGTTACCATCAACTGGTTCCCAAGACATGGTAATGGCTTGCAGTTTTCATTTGTAAATTATTTTGTATTGGTTTAAGATATAACTTGTTGTATTCAAGGACAAGGGGTCTTATTACAAGCTAACCTGACCATGTTCATGGACCTTACTTGGACTCAAATTACTAATAGGTGGTTACCAGGACATGGTAATTTATTTTGGTGTAAAATAAAAAAATAGAAGGAGTCTCTTGATGGATCTACCTTTTTCAGTTTCTAGGTGATACCTGTCTATGGCATTGTTCCTTACAAAGGAAGTGGTTTTGTTGAAACTCAATTGTTTAAAAAAAATAAAAAAATAAAAATGGTGTACATACTCCTAATAAAAACATAAATCTGTATTCAAGGTGATTACTGGTTTGATGATCATGAGATAGATCCAAGGTTTTTATGAGAATATTATCTAAAAATTCCCTCACTACTGACATCTTACTTGTAGGGACACCTTATTGTTTTTAACACTTGACCATTTGTTGAGTATAACTATTAGTGAGTGGAATTGTGAGATGGAAATTATGTTTATTTTTATGCTAGGTATGTGGTGTTTCCCTGAGTTTACTATTTGACTATGAACTAAAAAATATTCTTACACTGACATATCCTCTTTTAAATTTTCAAGTGGAACTGCACAGAGATAATTGCTTCTGCCAGCGAGTCACCATTTTTTACTGGAAGCAATAGATTCCTTTTTAAAATGATTAAAATGGGATCCCAATCATTCTTAAATTGACTTTTGAAGCCATGATCTTATCGTGGGAATTTTTAAACTATAATTATTGGTTTTGGACTTAATAAAATTTCCTCATAAGTGTTGTTTTTCTTGTTTTGCGGATTTCATAAGTGCCCTTTTTCCTTTATAAGTGTTTTTCTTACGTTCCCGCAACCCTCATTCTGCATTCCACAAAGGAGGAATATGGAACTCCTTTTTTTGGAGGTTTACTGGAAATATTTTTCATGCATCCTGCAACCCGCAAACGCAGATTGCAGGATTTTCAATTTCTTTCAATAAAAATTTTGTCTTTCCACAACCCACAATTTGCTAAGGTGTTTTGCAGAAGGCAGGAATACCCTTTTCACAATAAAACTTTATATTCTGATCCTGCATTCCGCACTCTACTTAGGAGAATTGGGGAAGGATAAAAATACATTTTTCACACATTTTGTTTTTCATTTTTCCGTTTTCCACCTTTCACCTTTCGCCTTTGTAGAATGCATAATTTTTCATAAATTTTCTTGGTCAATAATTTCGGTTCCACCTTCCAACTTCTTCCTTTTCGGAATGCGAAACTTTTACAATTTCTTTGCTTAATAGTTATGTTTATGATTTCCTTTGTCCATGAAGGTGGATTGCGGAAGGAAGAAACCTTGCAATAAAAATCTTTCCGACTTTTCCCCTACCGTATTTTGGTTTGATTCCTTGATCTTAGTTGTCCATTTATGTCATATCTATGGCTTAGATCTATTTTTCTTTTGAGTTTCAGGTTATTTGATCTATTCGAAATTATGAAAATTTTACCATTTCACTTGTGTTTTTTACTACGCTTGAAAATGTTTACTACAGATTTTTCTCTCTCGGGATTATGAATTCTCTGATCCTCAAATATTCCTACCAGTAAGTACTAGTCCTTCATGACTATTTTTCTATTATTTTCAAATTGTGGTAAGTTTTTAACCATGGTTGCTAAATGTTAATCAAAAATGGCATCCACCATGTCTAGAATCAGGAGGTCAAAAACTACTCTACGGGAGCAGAAGAGAAAAGACTCCAATGATGAAATATTCACTGATACAAGTGGGTGTGTCTATGAAACCCTTCACTCATCTAGTCAAGGATTTACTCCATTTTTAACAATGACGATTTTTCCACAATTCTCCATGACTAGCCTGCATACACAAAGAATGGAGTTCTCATCTTCATTGCATTGCTGCTTGACCTCCCTTCATGCCCTACATGGACCCAGTTAAGTGGGTGATGGATGATGCAAACCCTAACAAATGATCTTTTTTCGACCATGTTCATGCCCCTGTGGCCTCTTTCCATCCTAACATTTTTTCCAGGGCTTATGTGCTTGGACCTCCTAGACAACTTTTGAGCTCCAAATTTCTCAACAAGGCCATGCCATGTTTTAACTATGATGAGGTAGTAAAATCCTGGATGGAAAACCCAACTGATTACGTAACCAAGCCAACCAATTTTTACCATGATTCGTGGTTTAGGGAAACCTTTTCATTTCTTGCGTCCATTTTTTGTCGGTTGCATTGGTTATCAAATTGTTTGATGTTCAAAGAGGAATGGGTTCCTATGGCCCATCATATTTTTCTTACAGGTGAATCCTTTAATTTAGCACATATTCGATATGTGAATCCAAAGGATGAAATTGAGAAATACCAGACGAGCCAAGCAACAAGGAAGCCAACATTTTATATGTTAGGTTATGTAATGGATGTGTTTTGCGCGACTTCTACTTTTCTGGCCTTGGGTTGGAACTGTAATAAAAACTCTCCATTGGTACACATTTATTGTTCAGATATGTGGGAGGAAAACTTTGTTCCTCAAGTTTATGAGATCTGTGACCTATTTCTTGGTTCAATGTACCATAAAATTTTCAACGAAGATGTTCCAGCATTTTTTGAGAGAGCCAAAGCATTATTTTATTTACACGGTTGTTGGTATGTCGAACAGTATTTACTCCCTCTTTATCTAAATTCATCGATCTTGATCATCATTTAGCTGTAAATTTCTAATTCTACTGCCCTATTTATATTTATCTTCCCTACAATTTTCGACATCGGATCCCTTCATTACCAAATATCCATCGACATTTCGTTTAGCACCGTAGATCCTCTCCTTGATTTATCGTCATCCATTGAGACTACAAATAGCCTGCATATTTCAATAGAAGATTTGCAAACAATCCTCGATCTTATTCTCCATAAATTCTTACCATCGATCAATTCTGACCTCTACATAATCCTCTCAATCCCAATTATACATACATCATGCACATCTTCCCAGCAAATTCATTCTCCATCGTAGATCTTGATCAATCTCAATATCAGTCTTTGATTATTGCTACCCTTTAGCATATTTCATTGGTATTCATTATGTTTTTCACCACACATATTGCAACAACGGAATCTCCCTCGATCATAGATCTCTCCCAATTTAAATATTAGCCTTTGATTCTGCAATCCTTTTAACATATTCCATCGATCTCAATATATTACTAGTCTACACAACTTCTATTAGTGGAATGATCCACAACCATTGATCTCATAAAGCATCAATATTCATTGTCGATCTATGCAGGATGTACACTTTTACATTGATTCGTAACTCAACATTCCTTGTGCATGTTTCCCTAGAAGAATATTTAAGAGTCCTAGATCACTTTCTTATTTAGATCTCTGTCATTGATTTATGCATTGTGTAAGATTTTTTGCTGATTGGAAAAGTTTATTTTTCCACACTAATTCCACCAACGAAATCATTTCCAGTCGTAGATCTGTCTTACCTTTTTGAATGATCTTATATCCTGTCTCCCCTTTACACCATTCCGCTAGCTACCCAAATTATTTTTCCTGTGCATCTCCTGCTAGCTGATTGATTATCAACCGAATATATTTTTCTCCACATATACACACCCTTAAAACTTGTCAGCTGATACCATAGGTGTGCATTTTCTTTTTAATCATATTTCCAAAGAAGAACCCATAATTTCCTAAGAACTACATATTTTGGCCTTAGAATTATCTCATTTGATCATTTTTAAGCACCTTACAGCATACCCTTGGTCATATCATGAAAATTTCCATACCATACCTTATTTCTTCTAAGGTCTTCCCCGGTTCCAATTGCTAACTAGAAATGGTGCTAACTTAGGTGAAACTAAAAGGGTAAACTGTAGGTAGTGAAGAAAGAAACCGCACTAGTGGAAATGATGCATCATGAAAATTTGAAGGTTAATAAATTATTTTCTTGATCTCATACATGGAAAATAAAACTTGCTTACAACATGGTGAAAGTCCTTAACTTTCTACTCATGACTGGTGCAAAACATTGACTTTATAAAAGGACTGGGCCGTTTCAGATCTTCTTCAATGTAAATCATAAAAATAAGAAGCAGACTCCTAAGAGGGAATTCAATGACCGTGCTTTATGAAAAGTATGAAGTTAAAGTTATTAAATATGCTCGATTTCAATTTTTTGATTTTATGGATATTTGTATTTCTATTCGCAAAGAAAAAAATTATAAACAATAATTGACTTATTCATACAACTTCAGTACTTGTAGCTTCATCTTACAAGTGGGAAATGTTTGAAACTAAAAATATAGGTAGGGAAATGCATGTATTCATTTGGAATTAGTCTTAGTGGAAATGACATTAAATTCTATAAATATCCACATATCACACCAAAGAATTATTGGGATGGGTGAATGTGTTGTTAGATTTTATGATAGAAAGAATATAGGAAATCCGAATAATCCAAGATATGATATGAAAATTATATGAAACTTCAAATCGAGTACAAAAATGAATTTCATATCTTTTATCACTATGATTTATCATGAAGTAGCTTTACAATTCAAAGGAAATTCCTCTGACCAAGCATATTTCTATTACAAAGTTGAACATCAAGATTTTGTGATTTTGTGATTTTGTGATTTTGTAGACATGACTAGCAAACTCTAAATGCATTTCTTATTTGGGCTTACTTAATAGGCTAAAATCTCTTTCATCACATTATGTTGCATATCTTGCTTAAGGATTACTATTGTAGCCTGATGATCTCCTTTGAATTTATATTCTCCCTACTAGCGTACAGGATTTCCTTTCTTGATAGGGAAGAGACAAACATGGGACTGCTATGCGTTAGATAGTTTGCATGCTTTAGCATTGTCATGAGATTTTAGGTCCTTATGCTAGGAGCATTATATACACTTAAAAATCCATATAATTCTTTACAGACCTAGCACCGAACTATTGAAATGGTGGGTTCATTAATTCTACTATCCATTTTTACTTCAGTTGATCCCACAACAATCATTGTAAATTATTCCCATTTATGCTTTGCGTTTGAAAAATTCAATTAGAGGAATTTTGAGGTCTAAAATGGACCTCCTAAGGAAAATAATAAAATAATATTTATTAATTTTGGAGGAAAAAAGAAAAAAAAAACTACTTTTTGTGTTCGTATTTTTGACATATGTCCCAGTTTTTTCACTCAAATTTCAATCGGGCAAGGTCGTTGAATGCTGAATTTGATTCCGCGTCCAACGAGTACCAACACTGCATACTTTTGACGGACCCTGCTACCCCAAAAACAAGAAATACCTAAAAAGTATGTAGTGTGGGTACTCGTTGGGGTAGCGGGGTTCGTGAAAAGTATGTAGTGTGGGTACTCGTTGGATGCAGAATCAAATTCCACACCCAACAAGCTCTCTCAATCAAAATTTGAGTGAAAACACAGAGATATATGTAAAAAATATGAACAAAAAAAGTAGTTTTTTTTTATGACAAATATGTCAATTCCACCATTATGATTGACTCATTTTATTGGAACTCTATTGGTTCTTGAATTCTAACTCACAAGAACTTATTGTTAGCGTGTTTTCTTACAAGGCCCATTTTATACCCCAAATTTCCTCTAATCGGGATACCATGATTCTATTGGTTGGGCCAAATCTACAATAAAGTTGCTTGAAGGGATAAAATGGGATGACAACTTATTTGTTAAAAATTAAAATGGTACATCATTGATTTTTTGGTTCAATACAAAGATAGATTCGATTGAATTCATTGACCCTTGGGTGTGAATGTACTGTCTGGTAAGAGGAAATGATAGGAACCATTTCTTGTCGAATCTTAAGGGAATCTGAAAACCTCCAGCAATAATTTCTCATTCTCAGGTCCTCTTTCTCTAGTCTGTCCCCTTGAAGTAGGTTTTGTTTTTTCTGTCATGGACAAGTTTATGTTTTACCCAAAATGATGCTCACCCAGCTGTCTAGTTTGACCATTCATAACCATAATTTGGGTTGCGACCTTCATCAATTCCAGGAAATGAAACATGTAGGGAACAAAAAAGGGATTGCAGAACTAAAGGTGAACATTTGGCGCCTATATGAGATGGTGGCCATAGGGATAATGGATGCTAGAGAGGCAGCTAAAGACGTCAAAAACCTTGTTGATATTGTGGGTTACACTTCCTACCATATTAGTTATCATGATGCCAAAATTAACGATAATGAAATGAACTTGAAGGAAATAATGGGGAAGGAAGATCGCATTTAGGAGGATTTGCATCACCTCGTGCAGATGAATCAAGGAAGCCAACTCCTAGAGAACTCTGTAGGTGCAATTCAGAATATGGAAGAGGATTCAATCATTCAACCCATGGGGCACCCAGGAAATCCTTGATGCGTCTCATTTTAGTCTATGTTTTTTTGTGTCTTTCTTTCAGTTTCTATTAAAAAAAATATTTTGGTCATGACAAGACTCCAATTTTCTACCTAATCTAAGTATTAAAAAAAGAAGTTTGTGTTATGAATCGAATTTCTAGTTTATATATGGATCTAACACTATTTTGTTGTTTTGTGCAAAAAAAAATTGGGGGTTAGATCATTGAGCCCCACCACCAAGTCACTACCAAACAATATCTTTCAATGAAACAACCAACTCTCAAAGAAACCACACAGCTCCATCAAGGCATATCTGACATGGAGTCACAACATTACTATTTCACTATGCATCAAATAGTCTCATGGACTCCTAACAATCTGAAGTGTTAGTAAAATTGATCTCTTATGCATATGGGATATTTCCCTAATGAAAAATAAAAAATCCAAGAAAAGTATAAATAACAAAAACCTATCATTTTCAGAGTAATGATTTTCGAGAGAACATTGTGACTAAACCATAAGGAGTCCTTCGAAATGGTGTAACACCCACATCTGAAATAGATCCATTTCGCATAATTTATAGCAAATTCTAAAGTTTCACAACCATTTGGGTGAAATTTAGGTATGTTCGAGATTTATTTTTCCCAAAAATTACTATGGTCGATTGTTAAACGCCAATGTGTAAGATGACTGTCTAAAAAATTCCATGTTTGAAAGTGCATGAAAGGAGATTGTACCAAGCAACAAATTGATAAACTATTTAATTACCAAGACATAATAAATAGACCACCTATGAGTTACATATTTAGAGAGTGATAGAGTGTTAAGCAAAGGATTTGGATTAATGCATATTCACCCAAATCAAGAACAGATGGCAATTAGGATATTTTGAGACTGTTTTGAAGGGGTTTCAATCCTTTCTTCATGGAGATCGAGTTCATAACTTCCAAAGAGTAAAATTAATGGTGGCAAAGTATTTAAAAGGTAGAATGAACATGTGAAAGTTAAATATCTAATTCATATGTTAACGCATTTTATTTTAGCATCCCCCAATTTCTTACGTTTATTTCAGAGATTTAAACAATTTTATGTTATATAGATAGGATTCTATTCCTAATAGATAGAAATTGTAATTGACATAAATTGGATGCCATATAATGGATAGGGTTCATAGGGTAAGGTTGTGAGTTTGTATCAGGGCAGAGAGGTATTTATGAATAGTTTAAGACATGTACTTTGTTTAAAATTCTCTTAATCCCTTAACTAAAATTAAAATACGAATTTATCCAACTTGAGCTGCCTAAACTTTGTGCTTGGTAGTTGGTACAAAATTTAGAAATAATAGAGAGTGTGTATATAAGTGTCTGCATGATAGTACGATTGCCTACCGGTACGGGTCCACGTTGGTAGGCGTATGTGCCCTTGAATTTGAATTTTTTTTTTGTTTCCCTTGGATGTGTGGTTCTTGGTTTGGATTCCCAAAGCTTAGCAGCTCGGATTGAATTATAGAAAAACACACCTAGTTCTATAGCTTCATGTTTTTCACTACTCATTTTGTATATGCTCCATTGTGCACTAATGTTGAAGCAACACACATTTGTCATGATTTTTGTGTATATTATAACTATATATTTTTTGAATAAATATGCCATTTGTTCCTATTTTTAATTTCAATCGTGTCAAATTTGTATAGATCCTAGGTCACTTATTTAAGATACAAATTTTAACTAGCTCACCCTTTTTGGAAACATAAAAGATCCTACACAAGAATACAATAATACTTAAAAATGAAAAAAAAAATTGATTGACTATGTTAAAACCAATGCTTGAGCATGTAATTTTAGTGATGGACCATGTCATTTAGGGATTCATTGAATTTCTTAATTTTTTTTTTAAAAAAAAAATTACTTTTAATATTTTTGGAAAAAAGTAGTGCACGATGTCCCCCTGTTACCTATGACTATACATATTTTTCACAAAATTTGACCATTTACATATACCAAACATGTGGATAACCGTAAAGGTATTCTTTATGATTTTGAGAAAAAATAACATGCGAATATTAGAAGAACATGATTTTGATGTAGTTATACCTATTTTCTATAAATAAAAGTTATATATTCAGCAAGGTAATCATATTCTCTATGTTTTATCCTTTTACACCTAATTTTAAAAGGTGTTGTGGATACCTCTACTAATTCATGTTAATGATCATATTTTTGTTTTTCCAACATTTGATTGCAACTGAATCATCATGAATGACTTTCCACAAGCTCATTAATATGAATATTCAGAGTTACTAATTATTATTTTTGTATGAACAATCGTGTTAATTACACCATGTTCTCCACTTTGGAATGGAAATCATACATATAATCGAAATTATGCTCGATAAGTTGATCGTCCAATTAAATAGATACATTTTTATAAAGGCGTTCCCTTCCACCATGGATCTCTTGGTTGACCATATTCATGGTTGCGAAATGACAAGTCACGAGAAGTGTCAACAAAAATAGGGATTATAATTTATCACATACTTTCAACCATAGAGTCACTGTATGTTATTGTGGCCCTTGCACATTACAAGTATCCATTTGATAAAGTTTAACACAAAATAGATGAAGCATAAATGATGGAACACACTATGGGAAGATTGATTTCATTCTCATATTAACTGACAACATATATAGGATTACAATGCTAGTTATACCATGGGTCATAAATTACTACAAACATGAAATGTTCAAACCACTACTCAACTACTCAACTAATTAATGCACCAGTGACCGGTAGTAGACCAGTGAGATTACAATTCTTAACACAACCTCTTAATCTCAACTGGGAAAATATTGTTAGCACTATCAATGCCTAAGTGTTGTCTCTGAAACACAAGCAAAAGTTTTCATGGATGGTTTGGTAAGCATGTCCGCCAATTCCTCCTTAGAGACACAAAACATTAAAGTAATACCCCCATTATTAACTAACTCACGAATGAAATGATAGAGTGCTAATATGTTTACTTTTTTTATGAAAGATATTATGTCTAGACAATGTTATTACAGAACTATTGCCATAAAATATAGGATTTGGATCATTTTATATGTTTCTCATATCTTTTAAATGTCTTCTCACCCAAACTACGTGGCATTTTGCTGTGGTTGGTGCCACATACTCTGCCTCTGCAAATGGCATAGTCACAGTGGCTTGTTTTTTAGATGCTCACGATAATGGAAATCCCATATGTGTTTTTCCTATCATCAATAGTACCTACAAAATCAATATTAGTGTACATTGTGAGAGTATTGTCTAGTGAATAATTGTACCAAAGTCCATATCCAAGTGTTCCTACAACATATCTCATAATTATTTTTCCAACTTTCTAATGAGAGTCTTTAGGAGACTCCATAAATATTGAAATGAGAGTGACATTATACATTAAATGAAGTCCATTTGTAGTCAAATACAATAAAATTCCTACCATTCTGTTGTAGAGTGTTGAAGTTACTATTGGTCGATCATCATTCCTTCTTAACTTGGTGCCTAGAGAAATGGGGGTTTATGTTGGATTACATTCTTCCATTCTGAATGTCTACAAAATATTTGTAGCATACTTATGCTGACAGATGAAAATTCCTTGTTCAATTTGAGTAACTTCTATATAGAGGAAGTACATCATCATGCCTAGATGCATCATTTCAAATTCATTTTTCTAGACTGTCATGAATGCTTCAAGCATCAAATTTCCAATGTAAATCAGGTCATCAACATAAATACACACAATCAACATTTTACCTTGTTGATATATTTTGACATATAGAGTTGGATCAATGTTTCTCTAGATGAAACCATTGCTGATGATATAGGAGTCAATTCTACTGAACCAAGATCATGGAGCTTATTTTAGACCATACAACTTCATGCCAATATCCATATTTTAACAACATCAAGACAATAATCATCTGATAGCTTCTTGAGTAAAAACATGTTGCGAGACATGTTCATGATGGCATGGTTCTTTCATTCAAAAAATCATTATGTTGTGGAGTATATCTGCTGGTGAACTCTATTTGGATGCCGTGTTGCTTGCAGAACTCTGTAAACTTAGGTGAATAATATTCACCTCCACCATATGATATGAACACCTTGAAGAACATTCCATACTGGTTTTTAGTGAAGGCTTTGAAATTTTGACCTTCTAGAAGGAATCTCATTTGTTCTTGAGGAAATAAATCCATACTTTCCTGCTAAAATCATTAATAAATGCGAGAAAATAAAAGCTACCTCCTATGGATTGGGTTTGCATGGTTCCACAAATATCTGTATGGACTAACTCAAGATGTTATTTGGATATAGATGATGAAGCTGGAAAGCTTTCCCTTTGTTTTTTCATAATGATACAATTCTTAGAGGATCTATATTGTTCATGTATGACAGGTAGCCCCTTAACCATGGAATATTTATACACAAGATTGAGAGATTTTAAGGGAAGATGACCAAATTTATAGTGCCACATCTATGTTTCATCTAAATTGGAAACACTATGTGCGTATGATTGTGGATGGATAGAACTTCTGATATTGAGTGGGAATATTATATTCTTGGTAATTTCTAATTTAGCTATGAGTCTTGTACATGGGTGTTTATTATAAAATGCACAATATTTATCACAAAATCTAAGATCATATTTGTTCTCAAGCAATTGACCTACACTAATGAGATTGAATTTCAGATTTGGTACATAGAAGACCTAATGAATAACTTTCTTCTCCATATGCTTTGTAAGCATAAAAAAAATACCTTTTCCTTGTGTTGGAACCATAACGTGATCTCCTAGCTCAATATTCATGATAACAGAGGAATCCAAACTAGAGAATAGTGACTTATTACATGTTATGTGATTGTTGTAGTCGCTAGTCAATAGGCATAAATTTGTGTTGTAGTGTTCTTCAGTTGCTTGATAGGAGAAGAACATAACCTCATACGAGCACTATTTTTCCTTTGAGACATTGGTTCCACCACTGTTTTGGTCTGCCTTCTTCTTTATGCATTCTTGTTCATAATTTATGTACTTATTGTAGTAGTTGCACTGAATATCGAACTTATTGGTCCATCTCTTGCCTCTCCCCATTTTTCCTTGAGAGTGGAGAGTTATCTTAATGTCCATAATTAGTTATGTCCTATGTATGTGAGGACCCTTGGCCTCTTCTTCCTCTTCCTTGCCCTCTTTTTCCTCGACCTCTTCTATGGGAAGCTTTGGTGTCGAATTCATTTCTCAACGATTCTCCTTCTTGGTTGAGTCATGATTCAGGAGATAGAAGGGATTCAATGAATTCCTCTAGGGTGTATTGTGACAAATATTTTGATTCCTCTATGGAAATGACTACCATAGTGAGTTTATTAGCGAGGCATCTAAGGCTATTTTTAACAACGACTTTTAGTTCCATAACCTCATTGTAGGTTTGGAATTGAGTCACTATTTATAAAACCTTAGTCATAAACTGATCTATAGTTCTAGTTTCCTTCATTTTAATACTTTCACAATGGAGTCAAAGAGTTTGCAATATTACCATTTTTACTCTATATGTTCCGTTGTAGGAAGATGCAAGCATATTCGAAGCTTAATGTGTGTTGGTATCCCTTGAGTTTCTCGGGTAAATAGATTCCTCTATGTAGCTTTAGATTAGTAATTTTTCTCTGAGATCTGTGTCTCAGCAACATTCATCGACATTATTTTGCGCAGAAGTTTTTTAAACTTGGTTTCAACCATGTGCCAACATTTCTTGAGTTGGATAAACGTATTCATCTTGATAGAACAAAACTCATAGTTAGTACTAGTCAACATTGGTCGAGAGATCTACTTAAAATTTGAGGTGCTTCAACTTGTAGTAGCCATTTCTTATGAATAACTATTATATTTGAAGATATGGACATTTAACATAGTGACACGACCTGTAGAGCTAGTATAGTGCATAACAATATGTGTTGACCAAAAATTGTGTAAGTGAACCAAGATTTGTGCGGGTTGGGCTCATAACATGTCCATCAATGGTGCATTTCTCCCCAGTGTAAGGTGTGTTGATGGACAAGTTTCTTCTTCAATGCAAGGTGAGCCCATGGGAAGTAGCTTGCTTCCCAATGGGACATGGAGTGTAGGTCTTTAAAGAGAAGAAACAATAGTTGTATCCATGTATGTAAAAATAATTATCCAAAACAACAAAAGGAATGGATAAGAACCTAGTCTATGATAGAATGATAAATTTTAACAAAAAAGAGATAAAAAAAGTTTTTAAAAAAAGAGATAAAGTAGAAATTATGGAACATACAATGGGTAGATCGATTTCCTTCTCATTATTAACCAAAAATATATATAGGATTACACTTTTAATGATACCATGTAACACTACCATGTTGGAAATATTAATTACTCGCTAATCCACATAACATATCAGTTGAACATGTCCTAGTCTGTAGCATGTTGGTTTTTTTAGACAGTCTGATAGGATGAAGAGTTTACGTATCTCATATATAAGCGAGTTGAATTAAATTGTTGAAGCTAAGTTTCAAAGTAGATATTTATTACAGTCTTTAATGTAACTCAGTAGAAGTTTCTTTTAACAAGAAGAAGATTGTAATTAAAATACACAGACACACATATATAGACATAGAGAGACATACATAAATACAGAGAAGAGAAGTGTGGAGAAGAAGAAGGAAAAACTATGTGAGGATCTTGAACCTCAAGCTTATGTGTATTGTGAAATTTTTGCGAGTCGAAGCTCTGTAAAAAGTGAAACGTCCTTCTAAATTTTGAAGTTTGTATTTACAGCTATAGTTCTTTGTTATGCCGCCACAAGATATATAAATCCTTATTTTATGCTTTAATGCAATTTTTATTTGGCCGCACATCTTCTCCATCTTTACTTGAGTGAATGTTGTTTACATTTACCATTTAGTGAAAGACACAAAGAATCCATATTTATTTCATTGTGTAAAAGTTCTAGTTTTTATCTTTACAATGTGCAAAACAAGTCTTATTTAATATTTGGCTATATGATATTGTGAGTGAGTCACAATATAGTTGTGTCGTAGTTTATCCCAAGTTACTATCGGTGAAAAGTGTTTTTCATATCATGAGTCTTTAGACTAAGAAATATTTATTCTATAATGTTTGACCAAAATTTGTTTTGGCGTAGTGAAAGTTGGTCGCATAGGAGTTCGTCACAACCTAAATCCTATCGCAATAAAAGTTGGTAGAATTCAAATGAGTCTATCGAGGTAAATTTGTGTTGGGTGAAAACTTTATCGCAGTAGCTCTACTGCAGTAATTCCATCGTGGTAACTCTGTGGAAAGATTTCCCGTTAAAGTTAAAAAGGGAGAGAAAATTTTATGACTGTCGGGTAAATCAAGTCTACATCCAAAGCAGTCGTCTTTCCGTAAATTTGGTATCATAGCGGGTTTAGGAAAGAAACCTTGTCTTAAAACGGAAAAAGTGATTTTTCGAGGAAAATTAAATATAAAAAATGGCTTCCACTTTTGGTTCACACATGTCAAGTTTAAAAACTCCATTTTTTACAGGAAGGAATTATGAATATTTTTCTCTAACAATAAAGGCTTTGTTCATAGGTCAAGATGTTTACAAGATAATGTAGAATGGTTATGCAGAACCAATAGACCATGCGGTATATAACAATCTGACACAAGCTGAGAAAGATTCCTTGAGGGAACAAAGGAATAAATATGGAAAAGATTTGTTCTATATACACGAATCCATGCATGAAAGCATACTCCCAACAGTAGCATAAAAAATTACTGCTAAGCAGGCATCGGACACATTGGAGTCCTCCTATCAAGGTTTGGACAAAGTAAATACTTCTAAGTTGCAGATTCTAGGAAAATATTTCGAATCTTTTCCAATGAAAGAAGCAATGTCAGTAGACTCATTCTACAATAGATTTCCTGGTCAGATAAATCAACTGAAATATCATGGATAAAATATAGAATACTAAATGGTTGTTGAAAATTTTCTTAGAAGCCTTCCACCAAGATTTGAATCCTTGGTTGTGACCTTGGAAGAAAAAAAATATATGTGGGTGTTTACCATTGATGAGTTGCAAGCTTCACTCATCAATCATGAACACATAATCAACATATCAAATACATAATTGGAAGGTGCATTCACAACACAATCATCCATGATTCATAGAAGAGGAAGAGGCCTAAAAATTTCTAGAGGAAGAGGAAGAAACTTCTCAAGAGGAGGACGTAGCAGCAGTCCCACGAATGTCGCTGGTAGAGGACAAAATCAGTATCCAAGTCAACGAAGTGGTCACAAGTTTGATAAATCAGAAATTCAACGTCATTATTGTAAAATATTTGTTCATTATGCATATGAATGTAGCAATAGGCAATATGAACAAGGAAAGAAAATCCAGAACTAGTAGACGAAAAAAATCACTTCGTCAAGCGCATGTTGATGGCATGCACATCCCCAATTGAATGAAATAGTGTCGAAGAAAGTCCATGCCAAATATGGTATTTAGATTTAGGATGCAACAATCATATGAGAGGTAATTTAAATTTGTTTTCTAGTCTACATAATTCAGTTCAAACTGATGTTACACTTGGAAATTATGTCCAAGTCATTGTTTTGGGAAAAGGTATTGTTTTTATTCTAACCAAACAGGGGGAGGGAAATTTTATGCCTGATGTTTATCATGTCAAATGTTTGAAAAAAATTTTGTTGAGTATTGGACAGTTGATATAGAAAGGTTAGAGAATATACATAGAGCACAATCACTGTGTGATTAAAGACATCCGTCCAATCAACAAACTGATAGGAAAACTGCCAATGACAAGAAATCACTTGTTTCCATTGAGTACAGTTCGATACACGAAAGGAAAGGAAAATACAATAGCTGTGTTCAAGGAAAAAAGAAAAGACGTATTCATACATTGTGACAGGAAAGAAAATGACAACGCTGAAATTCAAGCAGTGTTTCAAACAGAAGTTCAAGATGATGCCTGGCTATGGCATTTCATATTTTGACATTTGAGTTTTGGTGGGATGAATCTATTTCACACAAAGAATATGGTGAAAGGATTGACATGGATCGAAAAACCATAGATATTTTATGAAGGATGCATTTTTCGCAAGCAACATAGAGAGAATTTTCTAGTCCAAAATTCATACAGAGCACACACACCAGTTGAGATTGTGCGATATGATATTTGTGGCCCAATGCAGACATCATCCATACGAGGCTACAATTATTTCCTTACTTTTATTGATGACTAATCAAGAAAAATATGGGTATATTGTCTGAAACAGAAATATGATGCATTTAGTTGTTTTCAATAGTTCAAGGCACTCATGGAGAAACAGAGTGGTCACTGCATCAAAATATTAAGGATAGACATATGTGATGAATATGTTTCTAATGAATTTCTAATTTTTGCAAATATTATGGCATACATGAGCAATTAATTGCATGGTATCCACCTCAGCTGAGTAGTGTCACCGAGAGAAAGAACATAACCATTATGGAGATGGCATGCAACATGATGGAAACCAAGCATTTTCCAAATGAATATTGGGGTGAAGTATTCACAATTACTGTATATATTATGAACCGGTGTCCGACAAAGAGCATGAAGAACAAAGTTCGTCAAGAAGCATGGACATGTATGAGTAATAGTGTTTCTCATTTACAAGTTTTTGGTTGTGTCACATATGTTCATGGTCTAGATGAGATGAGAAAGAAGTTAGAAAAGAAGGGATAGAAATGTATTTTAGTTGGCTATTTTGAATACACAAAAGCATTGAAGTTGTATGACCCTATCGTAAGGAAATAAATAATCAGTCGTGACATTCAATTCATCGAGAATGAATCATCGGATGGAGCCGTCGAGAAGAATTTCAATATTGTGTTGAATATCGAGCATGATGACATGACAGAGGAATTGGTTCAAATACCACACCTAAGTCAACCGGTCACAGGATCGTCAAATACCATGACACCGTAACATAGTTCACCACAAGACACATCGACACAAGTCGCTACTCAAGCTACACCGACAAGCACACCAAAAGGAAAACAAACTCCATCAAGTAGTTTGTCAAGGTCAACATCGATAGATCCAGTGAAGACAAGAAGTATGTGTGAAATATATGAAGCTGGTATGCCAAATTCAATCTCTCTCTTTGCATTATTTTCTCAAATTGATGATCCACTAACATTTGAGGAAGTTGTTGAAGATGAATTATGGGAACAAGCCATGGATGAAGAAATACAATGTATTGAGAAAAAACAGACATGGGAACTGGTTGATGTACCAAAAGGTAATAATGTAATCAACATCAAATTCATTTACAAAACTAAGCAAAATGATGATGGGAATGTGCAAAATCATAAGGAAATAATGGTTGCAAGAGGGTTCACATAGCAGCCCAGCATATATTTTAATGAAACTTTTGCACCGTTCACATGCATGGATACAGTCATAATAGTTTTGGTCATTGAAGCACAAAACAAATGTCATGTTTATCAAATGGATGTTAAATTAGTATATTTGAATGGCTATTTGGATGAACAAGTATATGTGGAACAACAACAAAGAAAATGAAGTTCCAGTACAAGAACACAAAGTGTACATCCTGGAAAAGAAAAGCTATGGTTTGAAGCAAGCTTCGAGAGCTTGGTATAGTTGCCTTGATTCCTATCTCACCCAAAATGGATTTTATAGACATCAAAGTGAGCTGACGCTGTACACAAAAGTTAATGACAAAGGTAAAATGCTAATTTTCTTCCTGTATGTAGATGATTTAATATTTACTAGTGATTTTGGCATAAATAATTTATAACAGTCATGGAAAGTGAATTTAAAGTGACTGATTTGGGGCTTATGAAGTTTTATCTAGGCATTGAAGTCCATGAGTCTAAAAGTGATATTTTTATACCATAGTCGAAGTATGCAATTGCAGTCTCAAAAAGATTCAATATGTCTAATTGCAAGACAAATCCAACATCAGTAATAAGAGGTTTAAAATTGAGGAAGGATGATGATGGATCGACTGTAGATCCTACGATGTTTAAAAGGATTGTTGGCAACCTTATGTATTTTATAGGGACAAGAACATACATCATGTATCGAGTAAGTATGATCTAAATATTAATGGAGCCACTAAAATACTCTCAAATGAATGCATGTAAAAGAATTTGGAGGTATGTAAGTGGCACAAAGGATCTTGGCATAACGTATTCAACCTCAGAAAATTTTAAACTCATTGGATACACTGACAGTGACAATGGAGCCAACACATATGACAGGAAGAGCACATCTGGGTACACATTTCATTTTGGTATAGGTCTTGCGTTGTGGGCTTCAAAGAAACAACCCATAGTAACTATGTCTTCATGAGAAGCAGAGTATGTTGCAGCTACAAGCGCTGCATGTTAATTCATTTGGATGCGGAGAATTTTAAAATAAATGTCATAGAACTAGAAAGAACCAACAACTATTTTCTGCGACAACAGTTCAGTCATTTCATTATCAAAGAATCATGTGTTTCAGAAGAGAACCAAGCACATCGAAACCAAGTATCATTTCGTAAGAGAAATGGTGAACACAAAATAATTTTTTTTAGAATTTTGGAGGTCTAAAGATCAGCTTGCAGACATCTTTACAAAACCATTGGAAAGAAATAAATTCCAGTATCTGCGAAGTTATTTAGGAATGACAAGTTATACAGAGTGAATTCTGTCGTAAATAGAGCAAGTTTCATCTCTAAAACATTTCGTAATATTTTGTTTTTAAAATCCCCATCTACTCATAATTAAGGTGGACTGTTGCAAATATTAATTACTCGCTCATGGACATAGCATATCAGCTGACTTTGTTAGAGTCTGTGGCAGGCCAATTTCTTTCAAATAGTCTGATAGGATGAAGAGTTCACGTTTCTCATATATAAGCGAATCAAATTAAATTGTTAAAGCTAAGTTTCTAGAGATGTAGTTATTACAGTCTTTAATGTAAGTCGGTAGAAGTTTTTTATAAGAAGAATTAGATTGTAATTAAATACACAGACACACATAGATAGACAAAGAGAGACAAATAGAAATAGATAGAAGAGAAGTGCGGAGAAGAAGAAGGAAAACATCTTCAAAGCTCAAGCTTCTGTGTTTTGTGAAATTATTGAGAGTCGAATCTTTGTAAAAGATGAAGTATCCTTGTAAATTTCCAATTTTGTATTTACGGCTATAGTTATTTGTTATGCTGCCACAAGTTTATCCACAGAATGTGCAACACAAGTCTTATTTAATATTTGGTTATACATGATATTGTGACTTAGTCGCAATATGGGTGAAAAATGTTTTTCATATGGTGAGTCTTTAGACTAAGAAATATCTCTTCTATAAAGTTCGAATGAAAGTTGTTTTATAAAAGTGAAAGTTGGTCGCAGACAAGTTGGTGGCAACCTAAATCCTGTTAGGTGAAAAGTCTGTGACAGCATTGTGTTGGGTAAATTTTTTATGACAGCTAAGTAACTCAAGTCTACCACCAAAACAATTGTCTTTCATGATATATCATGGGTAAAAAATTACCAGAAACATAAAAAGGTCAGACCATTAACTAGTCAATTAATTAGTGAACTAGTGACCCCTAGTGTACAAGTCAATTAATCAATGCACTAATGACGGACAGTGGACACGTTAAAATTACAATTCCTAACACCATTCGCTAAAACAATATAAAACAAGAAAACGGAGAAGAAAGAAAAACTGGAAACTTATACTACTTCGATAATATCGATCAAGAATCTCCATGTTCGGATAAGAGAACCCAATAAGGAATTACATGTAATTACTTTAATCTTTGTTACGGGAAAGGCGAATAATGAGAAGCATGAACAGAAATGAAATACTTCTATTGATGCCCGTTAATAGATTTCAATGGCTTTCTACCAGAATAAAACGACTTTTAATCTCGGTAATTATCTTCTAGTATCGCGAGATGCATTAAAGATAAATGCAGGCATATGTAAGCCATATAAATTAATAATCTGCATCCACATGCACTAACATGACACGGATGCAAGGACTCTGCTCAACTTATTATGAAGCACTTCCTTTAACAGTGAAGTTAGAGATGGAATCATAGAATATAATATGAGAAGAATCTAGGGACTCAACAATAATCAGAGGTTTCGGTTGTACTCTCCTGTTGGCGGTCAAATGTTATATTTAAGTTGAAAGGGTCAAGAATTGAAATCTTTTGTTGGCTCTTAAAAGGTTTTAAGGGTTCAAGAATCAAAGGCCAATGACACTCGACTGTTCATTTAGCGTGCTTCGTGCTCCTATATCAACTGCTCCACGATTTCCACGGAAATAATAAAACATGTATCTGCCATATATTCCGAAAATAAGACCTCAAAAGGCTTACAAATGCACATGACTCCTACTTCAATATATGAAAAGAACGGAGACAAATGAGAAGCTATGTTCTAAAATGTTTGTCGCCACCTTGCCTCCCACTTTCACATTGTTTAATTGACCAAAATATTTCAAATTTACCCATTCAGTACTACTGCCGTTTGTCTATTATATTATATTCCTATTAAATATATTCTTTTCACAAAATGGAGGTCTCAGATGTCTGCAGATAGCACATGAAGGCTGTGCATGATGCCGCTTCGATATGTCACAATCATTTTCAGTGCCACTTACTTAAACAAAATGAAAAGGAGTAGAATAACAACTTATATATTTAATAGTCCTTCTGTTTTTTTGTACTTTTCTATTCAGGTTGATTAAAATAACTACTATTCATCCAAAATGTAGATTAAAAAACATATTCCATAATTACATGAAAAAACACTCAGTTTGTATCTTAATCATTAAAATCAGATAATACTCTCATCATATCTTTAACCATTAAAATCTGACAACTTCATCCTATCTTAGATTATTAAAATCTGAAAATAAAATGTATAATTTTAAAGTGTAAGGTTATGTTTAGCGCTCTTTTATTTTTTTATTTACCTTTTAATTTAACAATTTTTAATAATACATTGCTCTCCATTTTCAGTCATAAACTGATCTAGAGTTTTTGTTTCCTTCATTTTAAGACTTTCACACTTTGACTCAAAGACTTTGCAATCTTATCATTTTTACTTTATATGTTCCCTTGTAGGAAGATGCAAGCAAATTCAAATTTTAATGTGCGTTGGTATCCTCGAGTTCCGTGGGTAAATAGACTCCTCTATGCATCTTTGGATTAGTCATTTTTCTCTGAAATGTGTCTCGACAACATTCATCAACATTCTTTTGCGCAAAAGTTGTTTAAACTTGTTTTCCACCATGTCCCATTGTGTCTTGAGTTGGAGAAATATATTCATCTTGATAGAGAAGAACTCATAGTTGGTACAGTCAACATTGGTTGACAGATCTTGATCTAGGTCGTGCCCACGTGCATGTTGGGGACACCAGTCGATTGAATGAGTCGAGTTCTGTTATGGAGGAAGCATATAAAGAGTACAACAAAGCGGGAAATACACTTAGGTCGATAGAAAGTATATGAACAAAAAAAATGCAAGAATTCGAACGACCACTCATGGCTCCATCAGAAGGTAAAACCATGTCTAAACAATCTATAGAGTGCGAAGAGTTTTCCTCCCATGCGGGAAAATAAACTTCTTTCAGATCCTCCGAGACTATGAGAGGATTCGGAATGGGATCAACAGTTGTTTGAGTGATAGCTTGATAAGCTACTTCTACTACCGATAAGGGCACATCTAGTTCATGGGGGGAAGGGAGAACCCAAGGATCAGTTCTATCAACAACTGTGGCTATGGACCTCCCCACACTAGTAGAACCAATATAGTTAACCGGGGCTGGAAGATCAAATGTGCCCATCAGTGATGTGTACATTCTAGCCCCCAAGATCTGTGCAACAGGTTTCACCTGATCAACCAATGGCACAACAGACTCATTAGACTCTAAACAGCCTTTTCGAGTAAAATCAAGTTGGTCAATAGTAACCAACTTGCCCTCATGTGGAAAAGCCACTACATGAAAGACAACCGGCGTAATAGCGGACATCGCATAAGTCTAGTTTCTTCCGAGAAGCAGATTATAGTCCAAGGGTGCATCAATCACTTCCACCTCAACAGACACTGCTTTCCCTGCTAGCTTAATTTCAAAAGCCGACAGGATACCATGCGGATGGAAGGAACTTCCATCAAAAGCAGTAAGTAGAGTGTTTGATGGGACTAGCTCTGGGGATCTGAGAGATTTTCAATAGGTCAAGGACATAACACATGTAGAAGCACCCTCAACAACAATTGCCCTTCCAATGGTCTTTCCA
>LPNX010792003.1:0-76225 GCA_001517045.1 Pseudotsuga menziesii | reverse complement strand
TCGGTCGAGGGTTTAACAAGCCCTCGACCGAGGTACGTTTTTTGGTTTTTTTCCAAATTCGCTTGCCAAAAAGTGTTACCCAGGTCCGTGGATTCACCCCACTATGAATGAAATCTATTGATAAGGCTACATGGTAAGGTAGGCAAATTTTAACATCAGACAAATGAAATTTTACCATGAGACTCGATGAGTCCATGCTTCCTAAAGCTGCTAGGAGGGCATCCCGCTAGGAGGGACAACTCTGTAACACATCTAAAGCCAACATTGCACATGGGTTTTGAGCTAGATCTTCAACCATGGAGTAGTTTGAAGCAGCCATAGCATTAGGGTTATGCAAGGTCTTCTTGAAGACACCTTTTGGTATCTTCGGCATATTTTCAACAGGCTTCTCTATCGTGAGAGGGTTAGAAGTTTCACCTACATCTTTACCCTTCTCAGAAGTCTCTTTCTGATAATTTTTATTCCTCGTCTGTAATAAAGTCGAAGATCGAACCATGTTGATATAGTTTGGGTCAGGGGCATTTTGAGTGCCCCCTGCTACATTAGAAGCTGAAGCAGAGTTCTGCCCTTGGGGAAAAGGATCCTTCAGGATAGATGGTTGTTGAGCTTTAAGCAACTTCTAGGCTTGTTCCATAAGGGGACAAAGGTGAGTAAGGTATTCCTCGTGGCACAACTTACATGGGAACTTAACCTTCTTCTTTTCTTTCTTGCCCCCATCAGCACTATTCACGGGCTTTTGCTTGTTTTGGTTTCCCTCTCCTTTCATTCCTCTCTTTTTCTTCCCACCGGGCTGCTGATTGCCCTTCTAAGAGGTTTGTGCAAAAACATTTGCACTCTGGGGGGAGGGGGCAGCCTTTGCTGCCTCCGCTGTAGACTGCTTGACGGACAACTGATGAAGTTGCTTAGCCAAAGATTCTACGATGGGAGAGTTCATGGATCCAACCACACCATTGGCATGGGGTCCAGGCTTAGGCTTCTCCACATCATGAGTAGGCCTCGGTGCCTTAGGGATAATCTCATACAAGATCACAGATTGTGAATAAATCAAATCCAATTGTTGGGCCCTGAGAATGGCTTCTTCTTCATTCATCACTCCTGAGGTGGATATGTCGTTAGATATGTAAGGCAACAGGGATTTAAGGAACCACTCTAGTAGGAACTTAGGAGGGATAATGGCTTTTATAAGGCTCTTTTGCCTCCTCCACTCTTGGATGTGATCCAAGATGTGGATAGCCTTGTTCTGCCTAAAGGTAGATAACAAGTTCGTTCCAAAATCATATCAGACCGGAAGCTGAAAGTGGCTAAGGAATGCACTAGTCAAATCCCAGAAACTACTGAAAGCAGCGGAAGGCAATTCAATATACCATTTTGCTACAGTATTTGTTAACATTCTCTGGAAAATCCTCAACCTAACTAAATCTTCATTCAGTGAATTCGAAGAACACCATAAATGAAATGTGGTGGCATGAGCCCCAGGATCTTCACCAACTTTGCCCTCGAATTTAGGGATGTCGATGGCAATTTGGTGGGAACAGGTGGCCACAACAGGTCATGCCTCATCGGGTCATTCATCAACTTTGACAAATCTAGCAAGTTTAACGTTTCCAGAAACATAATCTTGGGTCGAATCAGGGCACTAAATGTGCCAGCCTAGGGATTAGAGGGACCTACCCCCAAATTCCCATAGGTGAAGGTGGGGTTGCCCCCTGCCACTGGTTGAAAAGTGGGTAGATTAATCTGAAACGGATTCCATCCATAGGCCACAGGGTTGTGAGTGGGAGGTGCAGTATAAGTAGTTCGGGTTGTCCCAATCGAAACTAGGGTCTGAAAGATAGGAGCCAGTATCCCTCCACTAAATAATGAAAAGGGAGAGCTCGTAAACGGGGCCGAAATTGGAGTTCGAAAAATTTTCCCATAAGAGGTATTGTTTCCAAACTGCACTCCTACATACGAAGGTGATGGGCCTACGTATGGAGTCGATGGGGGAATGTGCCCCCGATTCCAAGGAAATCCTTGGACGAAAGGCGAGGATCCTACCAAACCAATCTGGGTAGTGTATGGGAAGGAAGAATGAACAATAGGTATACTAGGAATCCCAGTAACCATATCACCAGAAGTACCTTCTAGGTTTGAGTGAACCGGTGGTTGGACCACACGGCTTGCTGGAGTCAAAGGTGTAGAAGGTATACTAGATCTAGGGGCACTTACCAGGGGAGGTAGTACCCCTTCAACTGGAATGGCTGAGGTGAACACAAAGAACTTTCTCCAGCAAAAGACATAATCCTACCCATAGGGACACCTAAAATAGGTGAATCAAAAAGTCTAACCTGAACGATCACAGGATCATTTAAATCAGTCAAGGGTGTGTTAAAATTGCTTGCAAACTCGTCAGTCTGCAAATCTTCTATCTCAACTGTATTATGATTAAGACGGTTAGCTATAAGTGATGGTTCACCTGGAACTTCAGTTACTCCTACCAGTTCAAATGAACCATCTGTGTCCAATCTCCGCCTTTGGGGTGGAGGTGGAGGTTCTAATGTGACGAGAGGAGGAAGGTTTTGCAACCTTCTTAAACTTCTTATAGGTTGGTCCTCCATGATTGAAAATTTAACAAATCAAACCCTAAGGCAAAATAAACATAGGCAAAACCACAGAGCACACACTATAAAAAATCCTAAAGCCTCAAACAATCAATCAAAGGTGAAAGATATGCTTTCCTGAAGAAAGTTGAAGAACGATTACTTGGCGTCCTTGAAGTGGTTCTTAGGCACAAGCGGAGGAATAACCCACCGCCCTCCTACACTTACAAGAAGGGTTACCTTCCAAGCCCGTCCAAGGTGAACCAGAAATAGCCTTCCAGTTTACCTAGGTATGAACCCTAAATGTCAAGATACTAAAGGATACCTTAGCTATAACAACAGTCTGGGGGGGCAGTCGCAATCCTGACTCGCATGCATGGGCAGGGTAGCTGAGCCCAAAACTCTGTCTAGGACAGAATCCCTAGATGCGTAAAAGTCCTGATTTATGTTTTGATAAGGAATCAGAGGGTTATCTCCTTAGTCCAATGCCTCCATGTGGCCTCGTGCTTGACTCCCTTTTGAGAGGAGCTTCCCAGATACAATTGATAAATTCAAGGATTTACCTAAAGAAAGGTCCACTACATCTGAATTTTAAAACTTATGGGAAGTTTACACTTCCTATCCCACAAGTCTAGCCTAAGCTAGTAGGTGAAAGGCCCCTAAAAATAAGAATTACTAGTAAATTTTAATTAATGCGTTCATTTTAAAGGGCTATTTCTTACTCAGAAGGAGATGGAGTGATGAACTATGGTGTTTTTGACTCGATAAGAAATAAAAAAAAGTAAAGGTGTATTTTTTTTCAAAGCAATTTGCCACTATTAAAGCAAACATATTTTTCTTTTTGTAAATATAGATTGGTGAACAAATGCAAGTGATAAAGAGAAACCAAGACTATGTTTTTGTAGTTTTTGAGATTATATTTTAAAACTGAAATGAAAACTACTTATGCAAAAGCAAATGCAAAAGCTTGAAAATGTTTTTCTTTTCACTTTTTAAAATGCTCAAACTCTACTATGCACCTAAAATGCACTAAACTTGAGTATACTTGGATGAAATCAACTATATAAAATAAGCAAACTAAAGTAAAGAGGTCAATAAAATCGAGAATCAACCAACAAAGGAAGACCGGGTACCCTAGGTTGGGTGGGTACAATGAAAAGAAATCACTGCAAACTCACAAAGGTAAGTGACAAACCAACCGCCATCAAAAGATAGACTGGAAAAATAGTGCCCAAAACCCTGATCACTGATTCGGATAGAGACACTTCAACCTATAACCCAAACATGCTAATCTACTTCAAAATGCAAATAGAAAGCAATCCAAACAAAAGAAACTCAAGGGTTTTACGAGAAAGCACAAAGTGTGGTAACCAAGGTCTTCAGACTAACTGCACAGTATTTATAAAGAAAGCCAACTAATAAACATGAATCCACAAAGGACAAGGATAAGAAAACCCTAGCCCAAAAATACCTATTTTTAGGCTTGTACGCGACTGTGTATAAGGGCAACTCACGTACTGTACGCAACTATCCAAGAGAGAAACCTGCGTATGCAGGCCTCTGTATGCAACTGTGTATGAGAGCAACCCACGTACAGGTACAAAAAATTTCTCAAAAAAAAAGAAAAATCCACAAGGATTTCAAACACTATGGTAAGCAAGAACTAGGATAAAACACCACACACAAACCTCAAGGCAAAAACTGGTCAAGGGTGACAGAAATAACCTACAACAGTCTGGGCTCCCCAGCGGAGTCGCCAGTTCTATTGTACAGGAATAAACACCTTATAACCGAAGGTCTAGTGTTACCAACATACTCATAAAACTTGCAGGAAATTAACTTTAGAGTACATAAAGGAAACAAGAGGATAGAATAGACTCACCCGATTCATGATAGTGGATCCTAGCTTTGTCCTCTTTCGCTCTGCTTCTCCTCCACAGCCTTCAGGGATGCTTCTCCTTCACCTATAAAGAGAAAATCCTCCAAGTGCAAGCTTATACAGGTATATAGAACGGGTTAGATAAATCATATACATAGTGCTTAATCATAAATATTCATCAAACCATGATACATGAAAGACATTCAAAACACATTTGGAAGAAGGATTCTCTTTATTAACAATAGTGAATGAGTTAAGATTAGAACCCAACATTTGAGACAAGGACTCCTCTGCAACCAAAGGATTCTGAGTTCCACTGCTCCAAATACTTCTTGATAGACACCACCAGCATAACTTTTCTCTCCAAGTATGATTCATTAATGCCCTCCCCAAGGCCTTTATTTATACTTAGTGAAATAAGGCAATTTCAAGGGTTGAGGAGGTTGAGACAGTTAAGATAGTTATAGTTAAGGGCTTAACAAATCTCAAATAATCGTGATTTATTATTTTTAATTTCAAAGGAAGGTGTATGAGGGTATTGATACTAGCATCCCACGTATGACACGTGAGTTTCTCTAAGGGAATCCCACGTACAGATCTGTACACAGGTTGCAATTACAAAGACTCGTGTACAGTACGCGACATGCTATAGGAAAAGTCACTTATGTACACGGGTTGCATATAGGCAAAGGTGCGTACGACACTCGACATATTCAAAGGTAAAAATGGCAAGCTGGATGGATAATGAATGTAGTTCATAACATGCCCATCTATAGTGTTTTAGGCAACCTTCAATCCATAAGTGTCCTTTTGTGTGCCAACATAGGGAATGTCGGCACTCGGACGGAGAAGTGCCATTTGGGTAGATAACAAAGAATAGGTATATTTTCTATTACCTTGATTTTTGAGGGGTCCATTTGGATTCCATTGGCAGAGATGAAATTCCCCAACACAACTCCTTCACTCATCATTATATGTCACTTTTCAGTGCTTAAAGAGATTTGGTTTTGTTCACAACGAGTTAAAACCTTTTCCAAATTTTTCAATGCTTCTTCAAAATTCTTGCCATAAGGAGTAAAATCATCCATAAAAATTTCCATACTATCATTAACCAATTCTAAAAATATGCCAATCATAGCTCTTTGAAATGTTTTTGGTGCATTGCATAAGCCAAAGGGAAGCACTCTGTATGCAAAAGTTTCCTAGGGACAGGTGAAGGTAGTTTTATCCTGGTCTTCAGGAGCAATCTGGATCTTATTGTACCCGCTAAACCCATCCAGGAAGGAGAAGAACTTCTTCCTAGATAAGGTGTTAAGTACTTGATCGATGAAAGGCAAGGGAAAATGATCTTTCTGTGTTGCCTTGTTCAGCTCTCTATAGTCCACATGAACTCTCCATTTACCATTCTTCTTGGGTACTATTACAAGTGGAGACACCCACTCCCTGTCTGAAATGGGATATATAAATCCTGGTTCCAAGAGTTTCTGAATTTCATCCTTCACTATGTCCTTAAGATTAGGGTTCATTTGTCATTGAGGCTGGCACACAGGCCGGGAGTAACTTTTGATATAAATATGATGGCTACACAGATTAGAGGGAATATCCCTCATGTCTGTATACTCCCAAGAAAATGCCCCCTTGTGTTCTTTTAAGAGACTGATCAGGTTCTTCTATTCATCTAGGGAAAGGGTGGGATTAATATTCAGGGTTTTTCCAGATTCTACCTCGGTAGGAACAATTTTTGAATTTTTCAATACTGGAACTATATGAGTGTCACTAACTAATGCCTCTTCTGTGAGTTTTTCTTGTTCCTCCTCACCTAGAGTAGTATTCAAGATCTGATAAATTTTTTAACTGACAAAAGTGGGTTCACTGATGAAATTATTAATGGTGTCATCTTCAGTTTCATCTTTAAAAGTCAAGGCCTTCCCTATTGTTAATAATGGCTGAACTCCCTCTTCTTCCTCTGGATCCATCCATAACAAATTTTTAGCTTCTAAGCTAATTTGAGCTGGAGGATAGAGAGTGAGATTCTTTATCTTGGTACCATCTGATATGGTCATAGACCTAGATCGACAACTGATGCAAGCATCAGCTGTAGCTAACCAAGGTCTTTCAAGGATCAATGGGTGTCCTCCTAGTTGTGACTTGGGTTGTAAAACCAAGAAGTCAGTAGGGTACTCCCACGAATCAACTGAGATGATGAGATCATCCAAAATTCCTTCAGGTTTAATAGTGGATCTATCTGCTAGTTCTAAAATGGTGGGGGTTGGCCTGGGATTAGTGAGCCCAAGTTTTCTTATAATTTGAATAGTCATGACATTAATTACTGCTCCTAATTCTATCAGTATATTGGGTATCTATGTATGCCCAATCTATACAGTGACAATGGGATTCCCAGGATCATTGTATTTGGCCAAGAGGGTTTTTCCCATTATCAATGTAGATAATTTCCCTATGACATGAATAGTGGGAGGATCCCTGGGTTTCCTTCCTAGTTTTCTTGTACACAGATCCTGAATAGTTCTAGCATAGATAGGTACATCTTAAAGGGCCTGAAGGAGGGGAATTTTAACATAAATATTTTTTAACTCTCCTAAGAGGTTAAAGTGAGGTTGTCCCACTACCTTTGGTAGCATTAATATTTTAGGGTACGGTAGTTCCATACTTAGCTGGGTACGCTATGTGTCAATAGATGTATCATTTTATGTTTCAACCGGCATATTAGTAGGATGTTCAGCATCATCAATAATGGGGGTCACTGCCTTGGATAAATACTGTGGGTTCTTCCATTCTTCATGAATAGAGGATGGAACATCCTCAATGATCAAAGGCTCCACTACCTTTCCTGATCGTAAGAGGATATCATTGCAGGGTATAGGGGTAAGGGAGTAAGTAGGCATGTTGAGAATCTCAAACTGATGGACTATTTTATTATTTGGGTTAGGGTTAGGTTTAGCAGGAAGCTGAGGTTGTATCGGCATATTAGGGATAGCATTGTTCTGGAGTTGCAGCTGCAACTCCTGATAAGGCTGAGGATATTGAGGAGGGTATGAATGTTGAGAAAACGGTTGATGTGGAAGTTGTTGAGAGGGTTTATTATGGGGAAAATGGTTCCCTGGATGGAAATTCCTCCATCCAGGAGACCAAGAGTTTGGTTGGTTCATTTGTTGTGGTGGTAGAGCCTAGGGGTTCCAGGAGCTAAAATTTTGCATTGAATGTTGAGAGGGGTACCATCGAGGATTAGAATAATATGAAGGGAATTGTGTATTCATATGCTGCATATTATTCCAATTATTCATGTTATTCGAAAATGGAAACAAGTCTGGAGTCAAACCTTGATTTCGAGGATGCCATGGCTTCTTTTGTGGAAGAAAGTAGGCTGGTTCCACCTCTGGAGTTGATACCTACAGAACAGCCTTCACTTGAGGTAGTGATGGGCATTCTTTTGTGTCATGGTTCAGCTTGCACAGCTGATATACTTCTACCTTGTTGAGCGGGCACTCCTTCAGAGGGTGGTTCTTTCTACATCTAGGGTAGAATAAACCTAGTGTGAGATCCTCTACAGCTTCTTTCTGCTTTGCCCTTAGGACATCTATTTTCGAGGAGATGAAGCTCATCATTTCTATTTTGAAATTTTCGAGGAGATTTCCTATCTCTGCATAGGTGGCTCCTCCATTAGATAACTTCTGAGTTCTTTCAAAGACATCATGTTCTAATTTGTCCAATTTGTCCCACCTATTATTCCTGGAGTACCTTTTGCACAGTTCCACAATTTTCTCGAAGGACTCCTTGGATATATCCCCCTTTCCTAGTAGGTTTAACGTATCTAGGAAATCATCCCTAATCCCACGAAGTAGGATTATTTTAATTAGCACATCTAACCCCATATTAGTCTGTCCAGCTCTTTGCACATTATATAAAATCCTTTCGACAAAATATTCTAGGCTTTCATCATCCTTATGTACCATTTTAAACAGTTCTTCTCTCTTATCCTTGGTATTGCAATACTCCTGATATTTTTCCAGGAGCACATGTTTGATCCTGTCCTAATTAGTGATAGTTGCACCTCCTAGGCTCATAAACCAACGTAATGCATTTCCCTTCAGAGTGGCATGGAAGAGTTTCAGCTTCTATGCATCGGTGGTGTAGTCATAGCTATGACAGAGGATATCAAATTTGAAAATAAATTCATCTCGATCCTCTATCGCTTTTCCATAAAAGCGAGGCAACACCTATGCAGATATATTTTTCATGGGGGCTATCCCTTTTGGTTGTTGAATTGGGAATCGAAGTGTAGCCACCATCCCTTTAGGCAGGGAATTACCTTCATGATGATGATTTTCTCCCATGGCCTCTTCCTCTTCAAAATCGTGTCTGTTACTCATATTTTCTTCTGTTTTATCCTCTTTGTTCTTCCACTGATCGATGAATTTCTAATAGAACTGTGTCCACTCCTCTTCAGTCACAACCTTCCCTTTAATGTGATATATCAAATCTTGATTAGTCAATCCTGCAATACTAACTCTGTCCTCCTTTGTAGGGGTGTTCGAGGGTGTTGCAACTCCTCTTGTGTTCTCCACTGTAGAACCTGACGCTGGCACTCCAGGGTTGGAATGGATTCTTCTGATGGGTGTTTCTTGATAGCGAGCCCTGGTAGAAGAATTGGTTCTATCAACCAGATCATCAATGAATGTTATTCTCCCCAATTCTGGACCTCACCCACGGCGTCGACCACCTACAATGCTAGTGTTTTGTGGGGTTCTGGGATTTATAAGATGATCTCATTGTACCCTTCTTGTATTCATGCAACCCAAATCATGCAAACAGAAAAATAATTGAATAAGACTAAATAGAGACTATTACTGGATGCAACTATGATAGTGTCTAATACTTATCCTCCCTAGTAATGGCGCCAAAATGTTGGGCAACCTATATGCGAGTTAATTAAAGCTAACATATAGAGTGTTCAATATTTATTGTCAACCCAGGGAAGTCTTTTATTTCAAGGATAATATGCACTATATATGATTAAACACTAAGTTGCTGTAAGTAAATGATCCTAATTTCATGTTCATCCATGCTCATTCCATAATCCACTTAATCTAATTTACTTTCTCAAGAATACAACCACAATTACCTTTTACGATTCTTAATCTAGAATTGAAAGATTCAGGAAATAACATCTAGATTACTCTTGCAGAAAATGAAATTGTGATTTCCAAACCATTTAATGATTCACCCAATTTTCTTGATTTAGTTATTCTAGAAATCCAAATGACATAACTTGAATTCAGCTATTCTAGAAATTCAAAGTACAAGAATGAAATTCTGCAACTATAAAAGAAAGCAAATTAACTGCAAAGCTCTATGGAAATTTCAACTGAAAGAACTAGGGATGAATAGGGCTACTATAGCTATCACACAGTGCATAAGGGACAATTACCTATACAGTCGACTCACACACATTACCACTACAATCTTATAGGAAATGCAATTACTGTTTATCCAATAACACACTGTCAATCAATAACTATTGTAGGTTACTATGGAGAAAGGAAATTATCACAAAATCACACAACATAATAAATACCTAATTAACTCAGCAATCCCTATGGCAAGGCAGGCCCAGCCTTCACACAGAGAATTTGGAAATAACACACATTAAAACACCAAGATCTGAATCAAACTCCTTGTATTAGATATGTTAGATGAGTCATGTAACCTCAATCAGCTAATACAATAATTTAGCTAAATGTTCAACCCCTGGCTCAGAATAGTTCCCCATATTTATACAATTACAGTCATAACATCCTCTTCCTATTATTGGGAATCCATGAAGATATCTGATCTTCAAGCTACCCCAATTACAATAAACTATTATAGTCATGGAAGGATGAGAGTAGAAGATATAGGGAAGCTGTTATTCGACCCATAAATAATGATCCTGATTGATTGAGAAGATATCCCACAGATTACATCTACTTTTGAGTAGTGGCACACTGTCACCTCCAAATCTGTCGCAATATGTTGAAGCTACCCTTGTACAGCTCATATGGACTAATACACTGGGACCACATTCTTTGAGCAATGATGGAATGAATGGTGATTAGCTTTAGCAATGAATGTCCATCCCTTCTTTGGCATGTTCATCCCGCTACACCTGTATTCTCTATATCTCGAAATATCTTTAGAAAACCATCATATGTTAGCATAATTTAAGATGTAGAGCCTTGATTACCACAATCCTAAGTATTAATAAAATAAGGCAATGATTAATCATACGTTTATGACTTGAGGGGTTAAGTGAGGGAAAAACATTTATTTAGCATGCACAATATGGTAGGATGAGGCAAGAAGAGGTGGATAAGGGTGGTAAAAATTGGGCCATTTCTGGGCCCAACAGTATTGTTTTTAGTTTTTATTTCCAAACATATAAAATAGTCTACTTTCATTTGAATTTAGTCTTATTTATTTATTTCCTATTATGAATTTGCTTATATAAAATAGTTTGCTTTCATTTAGATTCAATTCTATTTATTTATTTCTTTCCATGAATTTGCTTAAGTTAATTTCTAGTTTGTTTAAATTAATTCCTAGTTTATTAATTAGTTTAATATGCAATTCTTTTTGTTTGCTTAAAAGTTAGCTTGAAGTTAATTTGTTTAATAAATAGCTTTGTTTATTGATTCTATGCATTAGGTATAGAACTACATAACTTCAGCTGAAGAATTAGTTCATTTAGGTTAGCTTTTATCATTTTAACTTTACGGACTGCCATTCGGACCATCTATCCAGTTTGCCATTCAGTCACCCTTTACAGACTTACTATTCAGTCTGTCATTTAACCCTCAGTTCTATTTTTACTATTTTTTATGTATTTTCAGATTGTTTCTAGTTTTGTTTTGTCAATATTTGGATTATCTTTGTAGTTTTTAATTTTATTCAAGCATTACAATTAAAGTTTGATTTTCTAGGTTATTGATTAAGGTTTTATTAATTTTTTTTAAAGAAAATTTCACCTTAAATTGAATATCGATTAAGTTGTTCTTATTTCTTGAACATTAAACACTGATTTTGTTTTATTGTTGTTTTATGTTATGGTTATTTATGTTAGCACATAGAGTTTAAGGTTAGATGTATTGTTTTTAAGAGGAAGTTAGATTATTTGTAATAATAGGAATCATTCTTGTTTTTGGTATGTATTTACTGAAGAATAGATTTTAAATATCTTTATTGATTTTTCTACTTGCTTCTATTTATTATCTTTATTAAGTTTTCTACTTGCTTTTTTCAGTTTTATATTTCTGTAAGATAAGTTGTCTTTTTACCCCATCCTTCCGCTTAAGGAGTAGTTAGTTGGTTATTTGTTAGTTTGTTTGTTATAATGTGTTACTATCTGAAGTTATAAGTATTATTGTTTATATCTTTCTTTTTAGAAGTTGTTTAAAATTTGATATTCCAATCCAGCCCAATTATTCAAATAGTTTTAGGAGTTTTGATTTGATTTTTCATTTTGAAAGATATTTCGATCTTTTGTTTATTAAAATATTTCCATGACATCCTAGGATCATTTTTACCTTTGCATATATTTTTTATCAACTCTAATCCTAACAACCCCGGTCGATAATTAAATATTAGGTGTATTTGAGATAGCAGAACACACCCAACAGGAACAACTAATGTTTGTGTAACAATAACCACCATTTTCTCTATCATAGTAGCAGTACAATCAGATGCAATATAATGAGCCATAGCTGCAGTACACTCTGTCATAGTGTACTCAATTGCAGTGTGCTCCTCTACAACCTAGTCAGCAAAAACAACAATTTAATCATCCATAGTACCAGCTGTAAGGTGGATTTTGTGGAATATTTCGAGGAGGTTGGAATGGAGGCTTTTGTTGAGGAGGAGGTATGGGATGAGGTCATGGAACTATACAATTCTATAATTGTGGGGTATTGGGACATTATAAATTAGAATTCCCAAACCTTCAGTCGCAATGTACTTATTGTATTGTTGTAGATCATACAGTTGAAGAATCTCCATAGCTGATCGTGAAATGGAAAAAAAATAATATTCCACCACCGCAAAACTAGAATCAAAATGTGAACCAAAAGATGAATCAAGTTGTGAACCAACCTCAGAATCAGAATCAAGGACCAAATGTAGGGAAAATTTCAGTAGAAACTAGGATCCAACCTACATATGTTGGAGTCATAACTCGGGGAGGTGAGAAAATGGGAGATGATGGTCCAGTTCGATAGATTCGATTGGCATCTCCTAAGAAGTTACAATTTGATATCGACACTGAAAAGGAAAATTTATTCAATGCTCATGAAAACTTGAGAATAAATATGGGTAAGTTACCTATCTATGAAATTACACCTACTTTTGATAGCATAGATGGCTTAGGACCATCACGAAGGATTGGAACATTGCAAAATTTACAAGAAAGTTGTTTTTCACCAACAAAAGATTCAGATGCATTAGTAGAGGTCACAAGGTTGGTAAAACGCCAGGAGAAAGGGTGACAAGATCACAATCTGAATTATCTACATAACAAAATGATAGGAACATAAATGAGGATAAATGCCCAGATCAACGATTATGATGTCGACTCAGACGTATTGGATCTAGGATCAAATGTAAACATGGGAGCAAATGGGAAAACCTAAATTTGTAAGGTCCCATGTATAATTTTGGTTGGAAAACCAAGCCATGGTATTGACAAATCGTCGGGTACCTCACTTACTTTCCCAATTCGAAGGATTGAAGACATATGCCAATTTTGATGTCACTAAGATAGTGCATGACAATATTTCCTATCTTGCACTATTGGTGATGAGGTGGTAAGACAACAATATTTCGGTGATCAATTTTAAGAAGAGGGTTATGACTTTTGAAAATCATGAAAATCATGTCATTTCACCTTTGTATCATAATTATGGACAACGATATGTGCAACAGGTAAAAGATAAATATATGGTAGGACAGGTCCATGCCTAAAACATATCTGAAGATTACATACATCCCACTGCATATGAGGAGCTAGGTTTGCGAAGCTTGAGCTCTGCATCATTTTAATATGATAATTCATTAGAAAAATGGCAAAATCGATTACATAAACTATCGATTAAAAAATGTGGATGGATCACCCAATCATTGTGTTGGGTCTCAACAGAAACTATTGAGATACCGACCTTTGAAGGATTCCCTATTTTTTCTGAGTTTATCGATTAATTTGAAGGTAAAGTATCTAAACCACAATGGTTATTGGAATTGTATAATGTAATGAAGGACACTGCGATGAGATGGTGGGAGACACATAAATATTTTATGAAAAGATGGCAATGTTGTTGCAAACTCATGAATGTTTGATTTGGTGAAGTAGAACAGTATCTAGACACAAAGTACAATGGAATACACCATCCAAACAATCATTTGGTCGCATTTCAAAAGACATAGGTATCAAATACCAAGGAGGAATGGGTACATTCCTTTGTTCACATGTTGGATGAAATACCATGATGATTGTATATTTTTGTAGAGCTGCAAAGAGAGATCAAAAGATGGGAAGTATTGACAATCGGTTTCGTTCACACTTTTAGTTTTGCAAGTATTGACACAATGATACACACTGCACTAGAACATATCCAAAATTATATATTGGAAGTTATTACAGTACCATTTCCAATGAAATCTCATGAAGAACCATCAACACGGTTAATCACCGAGTTTTACAATGTGATGGGAGAACCACATGACAAAGATGATCCACACAACATTGACATTGCAAAATCAGAAGGTAGTCGAGATATCGCAACCCCAACTAAACCAATGAACAAATTTCAAAAACCAATTAAAATGTGAAGGATCAACATTAGGACCACAAAAAATCCAAAATTTTCCAATGTAGGAGATTGCTGGGATGAGGAAACAATGGAAAAGATTATGGAACGACCACATAAATTCCAAGGATTTTTTCAAATTAAGTTTGTAGAAATGAAAGGGTTTTTAGGAGACTTGGGAGAGATGAGAATTCCTCTAAAGATGGATGCGAAACATGTAAAAAAACATCCATATCGATTAAATCCACGATACAAGGAGCGAGTAAAGGATGAGATCAACAGGATGCTAGATATTGGAATCATCAAACCAATTGAAGATTCGAAATGGATTGGTGCGATGTTAGTTCAATATAAGAAAATAGGAGAAGTATGGATCTATGTTGAACTTAGGAAATTAAATGATGTGTGTCTACACGATCTGTTCCCTACACCATTTATAGATGAGGTATTGGAAGGAGTTGAAGGATAATAGGTGTATTCATTTAGAGATGGGTTTTTCAATTATCACCAGATCAAAATTGCAAAGGAATATCAACATAAAAAAACTTTCATCACATAATGGGGTTATTTTACTACACAGTGATGCCGTTTGGTCTCAAGAACGCACCTACGATATTCTCACGAATAGGTGTCTCTCCATTTAAATACTTTATTAAAAAATTCTTGGCAATCTACATGGATGACTGGATGGTCTATGGGTTGATTAAATACCACATTATGAATCTTCGACTACTGTTGGAAATATGTAGACAACACCAGGTTTAATTAAATCTACAAAAGCATATATTTTGTACTCTGTTTGGGCTTTTGTTGGGATACATTGTCTGCAAGAAGAGTCTGTTGGTCGATCCCATAACTATTTCAATAATTATTTATCTCCCAACAGCAAAACATGTAAATAAACTAAAGGCGATGTTGGGTAACACCAGCTATTACCGCAAATTTATAAGAGGGTATGCAGAAATTACATCACCGATGGAGAACTACTGAAAAAAAGATGGAAAGTTTCAATGGACACACGAATTTAAAAAAAGTATCTATATTCTTAAGAAAATGATAGTTGAAGCACAAATCTTATTCTTTCTAGACTATATGAAGGAGTTCCATGTCCATGTTGATGCTTCATCAGTCACAGTAGGAGTCATTCTGGCATAGCCAGGGGAAGGAGCGATTGATCACCCAATCACATTCACAAGTCGGAAGTTATCTACTGTGGAAATAAACTACACTACGATGGAGAGTGAAGTATTGGTGATGGTATGTGCACTGCAGAAATTCAATCATTATCTAATAGGAGGACATTTCAAGATATTTACGGATCATTCTGCATTGAAATACCTGGTCAACAAGCCTTTGCTGGTGGGGAAGATCTGTCGATGGTTGCTACACTTGCAATAATTTGATTTTTAGATCATTGTGAAGCCAAGTCAATTGAATGTCGGACTTGATCATTTGTCAAGGATTGAGACATGAGAAGAACCAACTAGCATCGAAGATGTCTTACGTGATGCATAGTTTTTTAAAGTCACAATGGTGGATCATTAGAGGAATTTTGAGGTCTAAAACGAACCTCCTAAGGAAAATAATAAAATAATAGTTAAAATAATAAAATAATATTTATTAATTTTGGATAAAAAAAGAAAAAAAAAACTTTTTGTGTTCGCATTTTCGACATATCTCCCTGTGTTTTTACTCAAATATTAACAGGAGAGCTCACTGGATGTGTAACTTGATTCCTCATCCAACGAGTACCCACACTGCATACTTTTGACGGACACCACTACCCAAAAAACAAGAAATACCTGAAAAAAATGTGATGATGACATCATCATCATGTTTTTTTTCCAGGTATTTCTTGTTTTTGGGGTAGAGGGCTCCGTGAAAAGTATGCAGTGTGGGTACTTTCTAGATACAAAATACAATTCTGCATCCAGTGAGCTCTCCTGATCAAAATTTGAGTAAAAATACAGAGAGATATGTCCAAACTACGAACAAAAAAAGTAGTTTTTTTTATGACAACTATGTCAATTCAACCATTATGGTTGACTCATTTTATTAGAATTCTATTGGTTCTTGAATTCCAACTCACAAGAACTTATTGTTGGCACGTTTTCTTATAAGGATCATTTTAGACCCTAAATTTCCTCTAATGGACCATTATGAACAAATTATTCAGGTCTTATCGACAGGGAAAGCACCTGATGATTTTACTACTAGTCAGAAGAAGCAATTGGTCATTCGAGCTGCAGACTTTCAACTCATTTCTATAAAAACTATACAAGATGGGGTTAAATGAGATCCTATGTTGGTATGTTATACTGCATGAGTGGGGAGGGATATTGTTCAAAGCACATGATGGATTTGCAAGAGGACACTATGGAGGTCCTACAATTTCCAGAAATATACTCTGAGTTGGCCTATGGTGTGCAACTATGCATAACGATGTTGCGAAATTTGCGAAAAGTTGTGACATTTTTCAAAGGATGGGGAAGTCGTCACAAGGGATGAGATGTCGTCGGTACCTCAGGTAACACTACATCCATTCGATAAATGGGAATTCAAATTTTTGGCACCCATTAATCCACCAAGAATGAGGACAAGTGCATGATACATTATTACGACAACAGACTATTTGACTAAATAGGCAGAAGCAACACTTGTGACAGATTGCACCGATGTGACTGCAACAAGGATCCTATTCGACAATGTCATTACTTTGTTTGGTTTTGCAAAGATAGTGATGAGATACCATTGTAGTCACTTTATTAATCGCACCATCATCATAACGACGGATGTAGTGCTTAGCCTTCCCAAATGAGTACTAAGTCTAAAATTTGTAAGCTCTCTCTTTCTGAAATGAGCAAGTTGTTTAAATAAAAATAAAGAAATGATATTTTGAGGTTTCTATGAGTCTCTGGGTTCTTCTCTAAGTTTGTTTACCCCTAATTCCTGTAAGTATTTTCTATTTTCTTTTGATTTGAGAGTACTTAGTAGTAAAAGTAATTGTAAGTTTTTAACATAGGAATTTACCAGCAGTTAGCAATTTTGTTATTATATATTTACAGCATAATCACATTTAATCTAGTTCTAATTTCAAAGCATGTTTATTTGTTTATTTTTTAACTACTATTGACGAGAGGATAATACTGAAGAATACCTGGAATTATGGAAGTTGAATATAGTTTTCTTGATCCTGTATTTTTGCCCTTCGTTGGTCCGAGCCTTGTTACCAAAACTAGATGATCCACCCTATCGATCAGCACTATTTCTACTACCCCTAGGAAACCAATGGGTTTCCTATACCCCAAGCCCACGTACCAATAAACCCGACAACAACTTCCTTCTCTCTTGACTAGAATTTTCGACTTTTGAGTTAACCCCCTCCTCAAGTTTTTTCTCCTCCTCTGTTACACCACTCTTTACTTTCTCGTAAACTTTCCCAAAAAAAAATTCTTCTCCCAATCACTCCCCAAAACCTTTCATTTCCCCTTCTTTATACCTTTTCCATCCTCCCTTGACTTCCCCATTCTTCCACCGCCCCTCCCCCTCTTCCACCACCTCACTCATATTAAAATATTATGTATTATTTCTTTCTTTCTGGGGAAGTCCAATATTAATAAATCTAGTTTAGTTTATTTAAGGAATGAGTTGTACATTAGTTAATATTCTTGAACTGTCCACTTTAGGACCCTTCACGAGACGGTGGACAATTATTGAATAGTTATCGTGTTAAAGTAAATATGTCAAATTAAATATTTATTTAACATAATTGACTAAAATATCTGACACCAACATTTATTTGTTTCATTATTAGTTTTAGTGGTAATATAATACTAATAACACTATCATCAATTATTATTTGTTATTAATAACATAATAATAATTAATACTAATAAATACTAATAATAATTTATAATAACAATAATAATAATGATTAATATTAATAATCAATAATAATAATTAGTGATAGTATTATTATTAATTGATTGTAATTATAAAATCGACGTGTATATGTTTATCGCTAAGTACCCTGGCACTAATCTATTACACTATTTCTTAATAAACAAGGTACATTCATTGGTTTAATTAATCATGGTTACTAGTTAAACTATACAACTACCCAAGATTAATTTTTGTCAATTATATTTCATAGTGACAATACTTCTCTTAATTTTGTTATACAATTAACAAACATTTTTGTTGACTTATTCATATACATGGCCTAACAAGTAAGCATCCATTACTTGAATTGATCAATGCACAACTATCTGGTTGCGTATTACAACTTCTATGATTATCTGACATATTGTGTATTTGTATATTGATACCAGCATGCATGTGCAAGGTGTACATGCATGGCCACTACATGCACAGACTCCACATGTAATATAAACACAATGCCTAAATTCTATCTGATACTAATAATATTTCACATAAATAGGAAAAGTATACAGATATAATATGATTGCCTTAACATTCTGATTTATTTCATACTTATGTTGTTATTAATCGGTCAACCAATATGGGTACGTAGCATCACTAATTCGGTATCATAAAATGTCCAACCCTCAACAATACTAACTAAGATGTCCTCTCATCCTAAAATATGTTTGCGTCCTGCCTTTCCTTCATATGCTAGTAAAAAGTGGATGCCAATTGTACTGACCTAACCACACAAAACATGAGAGAGGTAGTGTTGGCTAACTAGTAGACCTAGCCTCTCCTAGTAGGAATCCGATCATTGTCACCAAAATAAATTGGGAAGCATGTCTCATCACTTCCCTCCCACGATATTGGGTATCATAGTGACATAAGGTGGGAAATACATCCATCCCTCTCAACATATTGGGTCTATACCCCATCAAACCATATTGTGTTTCTATCGATTTTATTGGTATGTGTCACCATATCATCACTTTGGTAGTTAAGGATGTCTACAAGATATGTACTACATCACACTTCACATCACGTACATGTCTATTTCATATCCATTGTACCTTGCAGGCTAGCACTATGCAAACATACATTCATAACAATATTAAATCAATAGTTGGTCCATATTATCAACATTATTTCCTTTAATAGCATAAAATCATTAAATCGATCACATCATGGGTGGGTATCCATGTACCACACCTTACATATCACATCATATCAAGAATTACAATCAAGTATACATTTTCATTATGAATTAAAGGAATCTAATGATAACTAAAACATAGTAATCGCATAAGCATAGTAACATCATAAAAATGATAACATCATAACATCATAATAAGAGCATCTGTATAAGCATGCTAATCATCATACCATTATAATCAAATCATCGACATAAGCATGATAACATCATAACCTCATAATCAGAGCATACACATGATAACATTATAACATCATAGTCAGTATATAATCATGTCTAACATGCTAAAATACAGTTTACTCAGTATAACTGAGTCCACATATAATAAGCAAATACATTGTAATAAGTATGACTAATAAACATGCATAAATCAAAATATGGGGCATTACATACACCCACCATTTAGGAAACATCGTCCTAAATTTATTGTCAAAATAGTGAGGGAAAATATCAGTGCATAGTCTCTGTGTCCTCCTAAGTAGTAGCTCTTGGGCTATAGTTGTCCCACTAGACCTTGACATGGACCATGTGTCTACTATGGATATGTCGAACCCTACAATACAGTATACGTAATGGTTCAACTGTGAAGGTTCCCTCGTCTGAGATGTGCAAGTCCTTCCAATGAATTTTGTGAATCTCATAAGCTATGTAATGTCATAATACTAAAACATGAAATACATTATGAGTTTTGTGCAAGTGGGGTGTCAATGCAAGATGATAAGCTATCAATCTGATTCTCTCAAGAATATCAAATGGACCTACGAAGTGAGGTGACAACTTGGTCCCCTTTTCAAACTTAATGGTACTTTTATTTGGTCTGATAAGGATAAATACATGATCCCCTACCTCATAACTTCTATCAACTTTGTGTGCATCAGCATAACTCTTCTATCTATCTTATGCTTCTTTCAACCACTGTCTGATCTATACCATTTTCTCTTCCATCACCTGAAGTAGATCAGGTCTAACTAAAACATGATCCTCTAGCCTGTCCCAACTGAGTGGAGTCCTAGAAGGTCTCCCATACAACACTTGGTATGGAGGCATACCAATGGAGCTGTGATGATTGTTATTATATCGAAACTCCAATACATGAAGATATGTATTCCACTATGTTTTCTAATCCATAACATACATCCTGAGCATTTTGTCCATCACTTAATTCACCCTCTCTGTCTTCCTATACGTCTTGGGATGATAAGCTGAGCTTAAGTTCAGTTGGGTCCCTAATGATGACTGCATGCTAGTACAAAATATGGAGGTAAACTTAGGTTCTCTATCAGAAATTATCTTCTTTGGAACTCCATGAAGGAATACAATATCATTTTTAAATACCCTTGGTACATATGACACGTCATAAGTTTCTTGGAATGGAATGAAGTGAGCATTTTTGGTGAGCTTATCTGTTATCCACCTGAATGGCACCTCTGCGTCCAATTGTTGACATCCCTCATGTTGGCACACAAAAGGACATCTATGGATTGAGGGTTTCCCAAAACACTAATATAGATGGGATTATTATGAACTACATTCATCATCCATCCAGCTGGTTATTTTTACCCTTTAGCTATGTCAAGTTGTATACGTGACTCTCTATATATGCAAATCGCGGTTCATACGCAGGTGTCGGTTGTTGCAGGTCGCGTATGGATGTATACGCAAGTTGCTCTTATAGCAACTTGCAGATCATCCGCGAGTTGTCAGTCTTGATACCCATGTATATGTCCCTTTGACATTAAAAATAAAAACACACGATTACTTGAGATTAGTTAAGAATTTACCCTTAATCTCCTTAACTATCTCAACCTCCTCAACCTTTGAAACTGCCTTATTTCACCATGTATAAATACAGGCCTTGGGGAGGGTGTTTGGTACATACACTTGGAGAGCAAAGTTATGCTAGTGGAGTTTATACAGAAGTCTTTGGAGCAGTGGAACTTAGAATCCTTTGGTTGCATAGGAGTCCTTGTCTCAGGCATTGGGTTGTGATCTGAACTCTTTCATTATTGTTAATAAAGAGAATCCTTCTTCCATATATGTATTTCATGTATTGTGGTTTGATAAATGTTTATGTTTCAACATCCTGTTTATGATTTATCTAACCTGGTTATATATATGAATAATCTTGTATTTGGAAGATTGACTCTTGACAGGTTGAAGGAAAAGCATCCTTGAAGACTTTGGAAGAGAAGCAGAGCGGGAGAGGACAAGCAAGGATCAACCATTGTATATTGAGTAAGTCTTTCCTATCGTCCTATTTCCTTTACTGCATTCTAGAGTCGATTGCCTGCAAGTTTATTGAGTATGTTGGTAACCCCAGACCTTCGGTTATAAGGTGTTTATTCTTGTACAACAAAACTGGCGACTCTGCTGGGGAACTCAGAATGCTATAGGTTACCAGTCTTTGCTTTGAAGGTGGTGTGTGGTATTTTATCCTGGTTCTTACTTTCCTCAGTGTTTGAAAGTCTTGTGGATTTTTCTTGTTTTTTGAGAAAAATTTTGTACCTATACGCGAGTTTCTCTTCTACACAGTTGCGTATAGAGGCCTTCATACATGGGTTGCTCTCCTGGACAGTCACGTACAATACGCAGGTTTCCCTTCTATACAGTCACATATATTCCTGGAAATAGGGATTTTTTAAGTTAAGGTTTGCTTATCCTTCTCTTTGCATAATTCCTGTTTATGAGTTGATTTTCTTGATGAATACTGTGCTGCTTGTCTGAATACCTTTGGTGACCACACTTTGCGCTTTTTCGAAAGCTCTTGGGTTCATTTGCTTGGCTTATTTTCTGTTTGCATGCTGAAGTAGCTTGGCCTGTTTGGGATTATAGGGTGAAGTGTCTCTATCCAGATCAGTGATCAGGGTCCTCAGCATTGTTTTTCAAGTCTGTCCTTTGATAGTAGTTGGTTATCACTTGCCTTTATTAATTTTATAGTGATTTTTGTGATTGTGTGCACCCAAGCTAGGGTCCCTAGCCCTCCTTTGATTGGTATGATTTTTGGCTTATGTTTTTTGTCAACCTCTGTTAGTGATCTTTGTTTGATTTCATTAGCTTGTTGGTGTTGGTTTCCTTCTTCTTTTGTTGGTTAAATTCACCATGCCAAAATATTTGACTTGTCTTTTATGCAAGCCTTCCTTCCAAGTAGGTTTATACTGACTTTAGGGCATTCTAGAGTTTGTTTGGTGGTTGTATAGCAAATTTCCTTTTGCTTTGTTCTTATTATCTGCATACTTTTCTTTGTAGGTAGTTTTTCTTGTTCATTTATAAAAGAAAATTAAAAAGAACATATACTTGTTTTTGTTGCTTGCCCCCCCAACCTCCTTCTTTGGCTTGACCTTGTTGGACAAGGTACTGAGCAGCCTTTGTTTGTATGTTTAGGTTGATACATGGGACTTCTTGACCTTTGTTTATGTCAGCCATTTTGCTCAGTCTCTTCATTCCAAAGCTGTTGGCTTGTTTACCTTTGTAAGCCTTCTTTTCAAGTGAGGTTGATATCTAACTTTAGGGAAACCTAGGGTTTGTTTGTGGGGTGTAGAGCAGTTGTCTATTTGCTTTGCTTTCAATACTTGTTTGCATTAGTTGATAGGCTGATTTTTCTTTTGCATTGATAAAGTAAAAAGACAAAAACACATGTTTTCTTTATATGCATGTAGATTAGGTTTTTAGTCTAGATTGCATGGCATATCATTGTTTTTGAAAAAATAAAAAATATAAAAAGAATTTGTTCTTTTCTGGCTTTCAAATTTTCTATTTGAAAAAGAAAAAGAGAATAGTTTTTGCTTTTTGCATTTCATATCTCTTTGCTTATTCATTTTGTTTCAACTTTGAGTCAAAACAACACATAAGTTTCATGCCATTTACCCTCTGACTAAAAACAGCCCTTAAAATAAACAATATAATTTTAAAAATTGCTAGTAAGTTTTATTTTATAGGGTCATACACCAAGTAGCTCAGGCTAGACTTGTGGGTTAGGAAGTTTTAACTCTCCACAAGTATTTAAATCTCAGACGTAGTTGGCCAATCACTAGATAAACCCTTTTCTACATTGATTGTATCTGGGAAGCTCCTCTCAAATGGGAGTTAAGCATGGGGCCGCGTGGAGACTTGGACTGAGGAGATAACCCTTCAATTCCTTGTCAAAGTGTAGACCAGGGTTTTTACGCATCTGGGGATTCTGTCTTAGACAGGGTTTCAGGCTTAGCTACCCTGCCCATGCATATGAACTAGGCTTGGGACTGTCCCCCCAGAATGTCAATATAGTTAAGGTATCCTTTAGTCTCTTTGACGTCTAGGGTTCATACATAGGTACACCAGAATTCTATTTCTAATTGATGTTGTACGGACTTGGAAGGTAACCTCGGTAGAAAGTGAGGGAGGGCGGTGGGTGATTCCTCCGCTTGTGCCTAAGAACATCTACAGGGACACCAAGTAACTGTCTATCAGCTTTCTTCTGGAAAGTATATCTTATACATGTTTGTCTGTTTGGCTTTAGGAATTTTTAGTGAGTGTTCTGTGGTTTGTCTGTACTTAGTTTACCTTTAGGTGTGTGCTTTGTTATTTTGGTTTCCTATCAACCTCAGAATTTGTCTCCTAGTTTGAAACTATGGCTAACACCCCTTTGAACACCAACCAAGAGATCCCCATGCTGGGAACTCCTTGTACTATTCCTCTCACGGGGAATGTTGGTGTTCCCTTGATGGCCACCTTGAATCTACCTGGATTCACCCTAGGGCTATCGGTGTGGTTGTTTTTCGCTCCAACTGTCCTGAATGCTCCTGGTGCTTCTCAAGTAAGCTCCTTATATCAAGAGAATTAAAAAACTACTTCCCCTTTACCTGTAGTTGATTCTCCTCCTCCTTCTACCTCATGTGGTGAAAGTACTGATACTAGTAACGGGAAGTCTAAAAGGAGTAAAAGAAGGAGGAATAGGAAGAAGGCACATAAGCAAGGGGGCACCCATTCAACCTCTACAATTCAAGTTGAACCTCACCACCCAGCCTCTGTGGTTCATGCTGGGGGTACACATCCAACCTTTGTAGGTCATGTTGGATCTAAGCACTCAACCGCTGCAAGTCAAGTTGATCTTCACCATCCAGCCTCTATGGTTCATGCTAGAGGGATCCTTCCTACCTTTCCAGGTCATGTCAGATCCAGTCACTCAGCCTCTGCAGTTCATGCTGAGGGCACCCGTTCAACCTCTATTGTTCAAGTTGAACCTCTCCATCTAACCTATGTAGGTCATGTTGGATCCATCCAACCAGCCTCTGTTATTCATGCTGGGGGCACACACTCAACTGCTGCAAAGCATGTTGATCCTGGCCACTCATCCTCTATTGTTCATGTTGGTGGTTCCCGTCCAACCTCTACAAGTCATGTTGGACCCAGTCTCTTAGCCTCTACAAGTCATGCTGGGGGCAGTCTCTCAGCCTCTGTGGTTCATGCTGAAGACAATCCATCAACCAATGCGAGTCATGTTGACACTATTGAAAAGACTACCCATTCAAAACACAAGCCCAAGTTTCCTTGTAAGCTTTGTGAGGGAGACCACCTTACTTATAAATGCCCTTCTATCATAGAGGTGCGAACAGTTTTGATTCATAGTCATCCTGTTTTTGAACATTTTGAAGCTTTTCAACAACCAACCTCTCTTAGTCAGGTTGGACCCAGTCACCCGGCCTCTGGTTTTCATGCCGGGGGCAAACTCTCATCCTCTGCAGGTCATGTTGAGAGAAAACAGTCATCCACTACTAGTCATGTTGACACCGTTGAGAAAAATGGTCATTCGAAGTGCAAACTTAAGTTCCCTTGTAAGATATGTGAGGGAGATCATCTTACTCACCAGTGCCCTGCTATCACAGAGGTGCGAAGAGTGTGGTACGAGACTTAAGAATTTTCTTGTCCTGAACAACCTATAATTTCTCAACAACGTACTCAACCTTTGGTTGATCAAGTGGTCGAACCAATCTTAGATTTGGTCGATCCCACTCTTCTTTTGGAGAGTGATCTTGATATGATTGAACCAATGTCATCTTTGTTCAATACCACTCTCCCTTCAGAGAGTGATTTTCACGAAGCGATTGAATCGATTCCAGTATCGATCAATCCCACTCTTCCTTTAGAGAGTGAAGTGTCTACTAGTCACATTTTCTTCACTGCCAATTCAGAACTTACTGAACAAGGGGGAACTGAACTCACTTCGGATCAACCCCCACCAAGCTCTCGGATTGCTTCCTTTGATTGGGATAGCCCAGTTGATCCGTGCCTTCCTTTCAATGCACCTTTCCAGATAAAGGTCAAAGTTGAACAATATACGATTGCTCGTTGTATTGTTGATGAAGGAGCCTCAGTTAGTATTTTGTCTGCTCGTGCTTGGAGAGGCATGGGATATCCCAGCCTTGTGTCAACTGCTAGTCGGTTACATGCGTTTGATAGAAGAACTTGTATAGCCTTAGGTATTGTTACTCAAACACCTATTACTTTGGGTGGGAAGACTGTCTTAGTTGACTTCATGGTGATAGAAGACCCCTTGGATTTCAATATGCTCCTTGGACGTGATTATGTCTATGCCATGCAAGCTGTGGTGTCAACATTTTTTCATGTGATGTACTTTAATCATGGTGAAGAAATTGTCACTATCGATCAATTGGATTTTCTTGATCCTTCTCCTGACCCAACTAGAGACCAGGTCTTTCCTTGATTGATTTCCAGTGTTTCTATAGACACCACCCCGCCACAGGTGTGCTATGTTGCCTCTTGTCCTTTGCATTCAATTGCTACTGAGAAGAAGCCTTTGTTTTCATGCTTACCTTCTCAGAACTTGGTCCCAGTAGTTGACCAGGTGAGTCATTCTATACAGACTATGGAGCATGCTCTCCACTCTGTCAATCCATTTGAAAGTTTAGAAATGTGTACTATCTCAGATGATCTCCTTCCTTCGGATGAAGTCTTCCTAGAGTCTTTGATATAGTTTGATCTTCTTTTGGATGTTGGTTTAGTTGTGACTAAGTCTAACCCTGATTTTCCTAGTAAGCCTGGTGTTTCTTCTTATGTTGGTCTTATTGAGTCTTTTGACTCTTCCTTCGAACAACAAGTTAGTGATCTCAATGACTTCGATTTTTTTTATGAATTTTTCAACTCCCATGATACTGAGTTTGTTCCTACAGACTCTATCTCCCTTGTTGATTTTTGCTCTCCTTCTGAGGTTGATATTACTGATTATAAACCCTCGAGCCTTGGTTTTATAAAATCTTTTTCGGTTGATTCTACCTTGACTTTACCTTTTGTAGTAGATAGCAAAGTCACATGTGTTTCTACCAAAGTGACCGGCATCGGATCGTTTCTTCTGAATATGATCCTGATGTTGTTCTTTCTTGGAGACAGGATTTGTAGTTGGATTCACAACTGTTTACTGGCCTCACCTTGTTGTTCAAGTCGTAATTGCATTTGCATGTGCCCGGCTTGTGCTTATGATCCTGATATCGGCTTTCACACTTTTAGCTCGTTGTATAAGCCCTCATCTTTGTTCTCATCATCGCTAAGCCTTGTATCATTTTGCCTTTGCAACTTGACACCCTTTACCTTGAGGAGACGCTCCCTGAGTGTCCTTATCTTGCTCACTTTCCTTGCATTACTTGGAACTTTCCTCGCATTTAGAGCATTCTTTCTGCTCTCCTTTGAGCTCGTTAAAAACAGTAACGAGGCCGGGAGTTGAATTTTTCAAACTCGTTAAAACTTCACGGGAAAGATTTTGAGTTTCTTTAGGCCTAGTTATGAATCCTCAAAATAGACTTGACTGCCGAGTAAACTTGTCCATTCAGGCTCGTTAAGAATATGTGAATGGGCATCCACATTGGTGGTAGGTTATCTCTTTCTCGGACCATGTGGAATAATATGAGAAAGGATCCCTCTCTTTTCTTCAGAATTGAAAAGAGTATTCTCAGGCATAGGTTTATCGCTTTTTGTGTAAATTGAACCCAGTGATAGAACAATTGCACTCACAACAATTATCAATTGTACATGCAAAATCACTCACAAAAGAGACTGAATATGGAGCTGAACACTAAACTATATTAACTCAGTGTACAATAGCCAACCCTATAACATCATAGGCTGCTGCAATAAATAGTTACATAAGGGATTCAAATGCATGAGGAGGAAATTCAAATCTAGTCAAAAGCAGGCTTACTAAAATTAAGCAAATCCCCCATAGGTGCATAAAGTGGTTTCCAAAATAGTCAAGGAGCTCACGAATTGGAAAAAGCACTTAGGCAAGCTAAAAGGTAATGGAAGGACAACTCATATATGCTTTTCATAGGAGAAAAGAGTGGAGGATGTGGAGGACAAAAAACTAGTTAACCTCACCTAGTCAAACTTTTCCAATTGCCTTAAAGCACTAAAAAAGCAGGCAATAAAGCAGAAAAAGCAGAAGGGCACCTAGGAGGCCAGTAATAAAGTAGATTTGATTCCTTGAGGTTTCCCAAGCACTCCATGAGTTAAAATTATCAAGTTTGACCACTATGGATGTGTATATGACAACTTCCATATGATGGAACATAGAAACTAGGCAAATAAGACAAAAATGGATAAATTAATGTCTAAGGTAGCTAACTATGGATTGATTATTCTAACAGCCCCCCTTAAGCCTGACTTATGAGTAATATATCAGAAAATTATAGGGCCTAGAAACAAGGATTAGTCACCCTTTACATACTGCATGTCCATTTAACCAAGGAAAGAGGCAAAAACCCAGTGGGAAAATCCTCCCTTAAACATGGACTCTAAAACAAAATTTGGAAATCCTGTCTTCACTCATGCTTCACAACATGATCAGCAATCCCCAGCAGTGATTTGAGATTGCTGAAGGTCTTCTCACAAAATGCTTTGGTGAAGATATCAGCTACTTGTTCTGAAGATGAACAGAAGAGTAGGTGAATGGTGCCATCATGCACAAGCTCTCTAATGTAGTGCATATGGATCTCAATGTGTTTGGTTCTCTACTTATGAACTGGATCATTACCAATTCGAATGGTACTCTGGTTATCACAATACATAGTAGTTGAGTATTCTGATTCGAATCCACACTCTCCAAGTAACCCCTGCAACCATGAACATTGAGTTGCTGCATTTATAACTCCTCTGTACTCTGCTTTTGTAGATGAGAGTGCAATGGCACTCTATTTCTTTCTTGACCAGCTTATTGGCCCTTCTGTAAGAATGAACACATATCCCGATGTGGACTTTCTATCTGTGCTATAACCTTCCCAATCACTGTCAGTAAACCCAATCAAATCAAGATCAAATTTGTCTTTATAGAAGATCCCATGTGTCCTTGTTCCCTGAACAAAGTTAAGGATCCTTTTGGCTGCTTTCCAATGGATCTCATGAGGCTGATCCATGTATCTAGAAGCCACACTTACTACATAAGAAATATCAGGTCTATTATGTGTAAGATACAACAAACATCCAATCAATTTCCTATACAATGTATTGTTTACCATAGGTGAAGAATCAGCTTCTTCCAGCTTCACTCCTGAAAGGAAAGGAGTCTTGCTTGGCTTGCAATCCTTCGTTCTAAATTTGTTCAGCAAATCCAAGGCATACTTGGAATGGTGCACCTTGATTCCAGATTTGGTTTGAGCAATCTCAAGCCCCAAGAATTGGATTAAGAGCCCAAATCTGTCATGGAGAAGGCTTGGTTCATTGCACCCTTCAAGGAAGCAATATCATCCTTTGAGCTTCCTATAATGAGAAGGTCATCAACATATAAAAAAATGATCATTAATGAACCATTAATTAACTTCAAATAGACATTTGGATCTGATTTGCATCGAACAAAATTCAGTGATAGCAAGAAGCTATCAATCTTGGCATAGCAAGCCCTGGGGGCTTGCTTTAGCCCATACAATGACTTCTTCAGCCTGCACACAAGATATGGGTTAGTAGAAAATACTTGAGGCTGCTACATGTATATCTCTTTAGTGAGATCTCCATTCAGGAAGGCACACTTTACATCCATGTGATGTACCTCCCATTGCTTTGAAGCTGCAATGGCTCTAGCCTGATGGAGTCCATCTTTGCCACTAGTGCAAAGGTCTCATTGTAATCTATGCCAATAACCTATGAGTAGCCTTTGGATACCAATCTGGCCTTGTACTTCAGATGTGAACCATCATCAGCAAATTTGGTCTTGTACACCCACTTACACTGAACTAGCTTCCTCCATGGGGGAAGATCAACCAGCTCCCAAGTGTTCCTCTTGTGGAGTGAGCTGAACTCTTCCTTCATGGATTATTTCCATATTGGATCTACTGCTACATATTCATATGTTTGAGGATCTAATTCCACCATCAGATACCATTTCTCAGCAAACATAGGATCCTTCATGCACAGAGCACTCTCAAATTGAGATCTAGTCCTCCTAGGGTCATTAGGATTCCCAGCTAGCTCTCCTACTAAATGAATGGTATTGGCTGCCCATTTTGGCCTTGTAGGGATGTTAGGATATGAAATAAACTCATCACTATCAGACATATCAGAATCAGCATGTTCAACAATCTCTTCACTTACTTTCAGAGGATCTGGTGGTGAAGAGGCTTCTCCAACTTCCACTGCTGCTAGGGATTCTTCTTGAAACTGAACACACCTTTCAATGAAGGCTTTGTTTGTGCTCAAATTTATCAGCTTGTAACCTTTTGAATCTTTATAGTACCCAACAAATAAACACTCTTGGCTTTGGGGCTGCAAAGCCTTTCTCTTTTCTGTTGGAATTCTAGCCCAAGCCCTTGAGCCAAAAATCCTGAAATGGGTCACATCTGGCTTCTGCCCACTCCATGCTTCGAAAGGAGTCATACCATCAAGCTGTTTATGAGGCACCCTATTCTGGATATATGCTGCATAGTTTATAGCTTTGGCCTAGTACTTTGGTGGCAAAGTTTTGGCCTCCATCATGCATGTTGCCATCTCCTTCAATGATATGTTCTTCCTCTCAGCAACACCATTCTGCTGTGGTGTGTAAGGGATAGAATGCTACATCTGAATACCTACATCTGCACAATAATGAATAAAATTAGACTTGACATACTCACCACCATTTTCAGATCTGAGGACCTTGAGTTTCCTCCCAGACTGGTTTTCAACCAAAGCCTTAAAGACTTTGAAGAGGCCAAAAACTTCAGACTTGTGTTTCAGGAAGTAAACCCAGCAATACCTGGAAAAGTCATGTATGAAAGTCAATGCATATTTGTCCTAAATCATGGACATATGAGGGAATGGGCCAGTAACATCACTGTGGATCAACTCGAGGGGTGCATAGGTTCTCCCATGACTAGCTCTCTCAAATTTATGCTCTGGGTGTTTTCCTAGGATACAACCTTGGTAGACTACTTTGGAAAATTTTATCTTGGGTAACCCTATGACCATCTCTTTTTCACTAAGATCATAAGGATACTTGTAATTTAGGTGGCCAAATATTTCATGCCAAATCTTGCTTGCCTCATTAGCATGAATCAGAAGAGCAGAGGGGTTTGAGTAGGGTAGGAAGTGTGAGAACATGTATACCTTCGAAGTATGATTTGCAACTCCTTTTGCAATGAATTTACCACTTGAGATATCTGTGATATCAACTTCATCAAGGGAGAATATGACCTTCTTTGGAGAACCAGTGTGAGTCATCTGATACACTGATAAGAGGTTGGAGGCTAGACCAGGAACATACAACACATTGCTGAACTGGCCATGATCAAGATCAATCCTCCCTTTGCCCAAACTTTCAGTGAGAGAGTCATCTCCCAGTACTATTGGTGGACCTTTCAACATGTCAAGTGAGGAGAATGCCTCCTTGGTCGAAACCATACGTTTTGAAGCTCCGGAATCAATGACGAAACTAGGTGAGCTTGATGTGCCAGCAACCAATGCATGAACTCTCTCTCTGTCTTCTGAATTTGATCCTCCTTCTCTCTTCTTTGAGTTGGCTGGAAGGGAGATGTCATTCTTCTCCAGGTGTTGGGTCAGCATGTCTATTTGCTTCTTCATGCAGGAGCTCTCAGAATGATTGCCCTTACTGTAGTATGCGCACTTGCTCATTTCTCCTTTATTCTTCTTCTTTTGGTAGTTCTTCTTGGAACCTTATGGTTCCTCCGGAGACTTGTTCTTGTCTCTCTTTTTCTCAGGTGGATTTTTAGCTTTCTTTTTTATTTTTGAATCCACCCTCGAATCTCCAGCAACAAGAGCTTGGTCTTTGGATGGTTTGATGGTGCCCATCATCACCAGTTTGTCTTGTTCTTATGTGAGAGATTCCATGAAATCCGCAAGGCTAGGCATCTTCTAGGTTTGAGCTGTCAACTTTGTGGCATAGAAGGTCGAAACAAACACTGAATAGTCAGGGCCAAGCTTCGAGAGTATGGCCAAGACCAAATTATCATCCTTCTTTTCGATCCCACATTGTTTTAGCTGCAAAACAAGTGCTTTGAACTTGGAGAAATAGAGTTGCAGGTATTCAAAGCTATTTGGACTCAGAGAGATCAGTTCATTTTCGATTTGTTGTCCCCTCATCTCATCTGTCTTTCCAAAAATATCAACAAGCGTCTCCCATACTTCGTTCAATGATGTCAATCCATCAAGATGGAAAAGGAGGTCTCTGGAAATACTCAAACACAAGAGACCATAGGCCTCATCCCTCCTATTGTGCCATTTTATCTTCCCTGCAAATGCATTGGGCTCTGCTTCTATTGCCATAGTCACTCTATAGAGGCCTTTCTCTCTCAACAGTATCTCCATCTCTGCTTTCCATTCAAATAAGTTTAAGGGACTCAAGATGATCTTCTAAGATTGATCCATAGCTCAGAAATTGTCTCGGCTGTTAGTAGAAGGCTCCCAGTCACTGATGTCGAACCTGCAAAACAAATTTGAAGGAGAGAAATCAATCTACAAAGGCTCTGATACCATGTGGAAATTGAACCTAGTGATAGAACAATTACACTCACAACAATTATCAATTGTACATGGAAAATCACTCACAAAAGAGACTGAATATGGAGCTGAACACTAAACTGTATTAACTCAGTGTACAATAGTAAACCGTGTAACATCATAGGCTTCTGCAATAAATAATTACATAAGGGATTCGAATGCATGAGGAGGCAATTCGAATCTAGTCAAAAGCAGGCTTACTAAAATTAAGCAAATCCCCCATAGGTGCATAAAGTAGTTTCCAAAACTGTCAAGGAGCTCACAAATTGGAAAAAGCACTTAGGCAAGCTAAAAGGTAATGGAAGGAAAACTCATTCATGATTTTCATAGGAGAAAAGAGTGGAGGATGTGGAGGACAAAAAACTAGTTAACCTCGCCTAGTGAAACTTTCACAATTGCCTTAAAGCATTGAAAAAGCAGGAAATAAAGAAGAAAAAGTAAAAGGGCACCTAGGAGGCCAGGAATAAAGCAGATTTGATCCCTTCAGGTTTCCCAAGTGCTCCATGAGTTAAAATTAGCAATTTTGACCACTATGGATGTGTAGATGACAACTTCCATATGATGGAACATAGAAACTAGGCAAATAAGACAAAAATGGATAAATTAATGTCTAAGGTAGCTAACTATGGGTTGATTATTTTAACACTTTTTCGGACCTGAGGGACTAAACTTACAGAAAAGGAACCCCCAGTATGAGCTTAGTTTTCACTTTTTCGTGCTCTGGACCAAAACAGGAAAAAGATTTTGAGTGTACTTTATGTCTTTGTCATGCTCGTTAAACCCTAAAGAACAAAGCATCGAGTTTATTTTTGTAAGCCCCATTTCTCGTAATAAAATGGATCTTTCCGAGTGATCTTGCCTTCCTTCACACTCGTAAAACTCAGGCTATATGCTGCTTTTGAAGGAGTGTTGGGTAGGTGGTAACTTAACCTTTTTTGGACCTTCCTGACTAAGTATGAAAAAGGTGCACCTTTTCTTCTTCGAAATTTAAGAGATTTCTTCTTTGGTATGTTTTATACTTTTTCGGCCTAAGGAGACTAAATTGTACAAAAAAGGACCCCCCTAGAGTCTTATTTGTAGTTTTTAGACTCTCTAAACTATGAAAACACCGTCGAGCATGTACTAGTTCAGGATCATTAAATCCATGAATCAGTGATAGTATCAAGCATTATTTTCCTATCTCTTCAAGCTTGTTAAAAAATGAGGAGGGAACCGAGTTGACTTTCCTGGACTCGTTAAAATTTGATAGGAAAGGTCAGGAAGAAGTTTTCTCTTATTTTCAGTAATGGCTGCATGTCATCCTTGAACATAGCACTCTTTGTTTTCTGATATCCATGTTTCGGTGTCTACTTTTTTTCAGCTATCACTTTGAGTTTCTTACTCCTCCTCTTGTCCATTATACCTGGGGAATCTGATCATGTCTCCTACATGACAGATAAGTCTAATTGTTCTATCTATAAGTTATACGCTGCCTTGGGTCATCTCTGTGTTGTGCTCACTGTTCAAGGACTCTACCCAATGTCTGATCTCTAGCCTGATCCCGTCATTGTTATATCTGTTATCTATTTGTGTCTCCCTTCTTTTTCCCAGTTCCTAGTCACTCTTGTGATCCATTGGAGGATCTATTGCCTTCCTTATCACAACACGGTTCCATTTCAGCACTTCCTAATGACGAAGACCTAGAGTTTTGGCGTTAGTACCTCAGGATTCACTTTCATCATTGGTGAATTCCTTTGCTCTAGTTGTCGATTATTATCTATTGATTGAAAAACTGTTGAATCCCTTCCATGTTTGACTTCAACTTACCCTTATTCACATGGATTGGATTGTACTGGTTCTTTAGGATCCTTTATGAAGACCTTAATTCCTCACTTATGGACTAAGTTGCGCAAGACTATGTTCTCTTCATATATACAGCTTCTAGATCTTTGATGACTCATCATTATTGTATATTGTCGTTTCGGTCCACCTTTGTAATATATGTGGTTTATACCCGTATCATATGATGTACTCAAATATTGTAAAGGAGCTAGTGTTCTAGTAAATTGAACAGAGCATCCTCAGATGTAACTTTGAACATGACATTATTATGTATTTGTTTCAAGTACTCTCTCTGCTCGATTGGATTTCTAAGTTCTCCAAAGATAACTATTATAATGTATTTCATCCATCGCTTCCCTCTGACCTCACACATTAGGGGGCATCTGTTATCCACCTGAATGGCACGTCTCCGTCCGAGTGCCGACAACCCTCATGTTGGCACACAAAAGGACATCTATGGATTGAGGGTTTCCCAAAACACTATAGATGGGCTTATTATGAACTACATTCATCATCCATCGAGCTGATTATTTTTACCCTTTAGCTATGTCAAGTTGTATACGCGACTCTCTATATATGCAGCTCGCAGGTCATATGCGAGTGTCGGTTGTTGCAGGTCGCATATGGATGTATATGCAGGTTGCTCTTATAGCAACTTGTGGATCATCTGTGAGTTGTCAATCTTGATACCCGCATATATGTCCCTTTGACATTAAAAATAAAAACACGCAATTACTTGAGATTAGTTAAGCATTTACCCTTAATGTCCTTAACTGTCTCAACCTCCTCAACCTTTGAAACTACCTTATTTCACCATGTATAAATACAGGCCTTGGGGAGGGTGTTTGGTACATACACTTGGAGAGCAAAGTTATGCTGGTGGAGTTTATATAGAATTCTTTGGAGCAGTGGAACTCAAAATACTTTGGTTGCAGAGGAGTCCTTGTCTCAGGCGTTGGGTTGTGATCTGAATTCTTTCATTATTGTTAATAAAGAGAATCCTTCTTCCATATATGTCTTGAATGTATTTCATGTATTGTGGTTTCATAAATGTTTATGTTTCAACATCCTATTTATGATTTATCTAACCTGGTTATATATATGAATCGTCTTGTATTTGGAAGATTGACTCTTGACAAGTTGAAGGAGAAGCATCCCTAAAGACTTTCAAAGAGGAGCAGAGCGGAAGAGGACAAGCAAGGATCAATCATCGTATATCGGGTAAGTCTTTCCTATCCTCTTATTTCCTTTACTGCATTCTAGAGTCAACTACCTACAAGTTTATTGAGTATGTTGGTAACCCTAGACCTTCGGTTATAAGGTGTTTATTCCTATATAACATTATCGACCACCAACGGTATAGCATTATGTCTCAAGGATGTGAGTGGAAATCCTACAACAAAGTCCATGGAAATGAATTCCCATTTAGTCATCGAAATATCGTGAGGTTGGAAGAGATCATTTGGGTGTCGATGATCTACCTTTATTTACTAACACTCGAGGCATTTTGAAACAAATATGACTACATCGCTCTTCATACAGAGCAAGAAGATGATATTATTCATGGCTACATACATATTATTCACTCGAAACCACTTATACCATGAAACGAGAACTCGACACAGTTCTCATTTTCCTCTCTCCTATTTTTAGTAGCTATTATTACCTCCGTTTCAAAAAGGGTTGATACCAGTATCACACATTTTCATTTTGAGGCATTTTTTTGGGCCTTTGAATCATCTTTGCCATAAAATATTTTTAATTTCTATTTTCAAGTGTGATTTTTAGAAATTTAACAAATTAACATACATTTAGAAGCAAGTTATATTGAAAAACATATGCATTTTGCAAATTTTTCTTTAAAACAAAATATTTTTGTGGACAAAATAAGACATTTTTATTGACAAAATTATAAGAAAATCTAGAAAATAAAGATATTTAAAACAATTTTCAATGGATTTTTAGAGATATTTTGTATAAAAATGATACCATTTTATATTATTTCCCAAAAAGTGAGGATTCACATAAATTCAAGAAAAACTATACCGTATATTTGTAAATAACATATTAAAAACATTATATATAGAAATTTTATTTTTAAAATAAAGTTTGAAATTCAAAACATTACTAATATATCATATCAAAAAGTTGTCAAAATTAACATTTTCTTCAAGGCATGAAACTAATCAATAATATCATGTAGGTCAAATTTTTCATCGAAATTGGAATTTTTTGAGCTTGACTTTCTTCAGGAACATCAATGTCCTCTTCCATTGGATCTTCTATGTCTGCAAGATACCCAAAGTTCACCTTCACCACTTTAAGGTGGTGTCGTCATCCATAGATCAAATTAAAGTGCTAGTCTTAGTTTTAGATATAAGGATATATACTCATGGTGTCTTTCAATGATAAAGGGCTTTGAAAATAATCACATTTCAATTGAAAAGAATAAGTTAATTAGAATATCATATTAAATTAATTAAAATACTTGATATTATAAAACATTATTTCTAATCTTTATTTTCATTATAACATTATTGTTATTATAAATATATTGTATTAATTATAATATTGATTCAATGTTATTAATTTCATTTTATACATATGATTTATATTAATTTAATGGCGAACTAACTTTAATAAAATATTAAAAACTAATTCAATATTAATGATAAACTAAGTATTAACTCTTTAATGGTGAACTAGTATTAATGGTGAACTATGTCTACTTATGAATTGAAATAATTCATTCAAAGTGATAGAAACTATTAATAGATCATTCAAATAGATAGAAACAATGTGTAGACGAATTATAAAATTGAGAAAATAAAATGATATATATAAAAGTATGCCAAATATTATAAAATTGGAAAAAATATAAAATATAAAACGACAAGTATGAGAATATAAAATTACACGAGTGAATCCATATAGGTAAATTCATTATTACTTATTTATACCAAACCTCAGAGTAAATCGTATACTACAAAGCCAACCACGTGATATATTAGCACTATATAAAAATTATACGGTATTTCTTGTCTAATAATATATTGAATATGATTAGTAAAATGGAAACCTTAAAATCCAAATAATTACATATAAAAAATCCAAAATTTTGATTATTCATTTTTTTTTCTTTCTCATAAATCTCTCTTTTTTGTGGAAACATGTATCAAAAATTACTGGATTAAGATTTTGTTTATAGCTCATCTTGAGGGATGCTGGATTAAGATTATGTTTATAGCTCATTTTGAGGGATGCTGGGAAGGGAGGAGGGAGCAGAGCTCTGCTCCCTCAAAAATTTTGATTATTCATTTTTTTCTTTCTCATAAATATTTTTTTTGGGTGGACACATGTATCAAAAATTACTGGATTAATATTATGTTCATAGCTCATTTTGAGGGACGCTGAGAAGGGATGAGGAAGTGGAGCTCCACTCCATTGGCCACCCTTGCCCTCACTTTGAGGGACGCTGATTGTGGCCTGATTGTTTATAGGTCATTTTGAGGAACCCTGAGAAGGAAGAAGGGAGTAGAGCTCCGCTCCATCCTCCCTTCTCAGTGCTCCTCCATCCCTGCTAAATTATCTGCACGGAATGTTGCGATATTTAGCTCCAATTACAAATTCACCAGCATATGATCCAGTTGCATTGTTAGAGGTGGATCCTTTGGAAAAGTGTGAGCTTGTAAGTGCATTAGTATATTACGTTGTTCTGTAAATCATATTGGATTAACACTGATAGTTGTGCAGGTTAGAATTTACACAAGCAAGTTTTATTATAAAGCTAATCTGGATATATCACGTCTAATATCGAATAGCTTCAAACATATTGATTACCAACTTTGTCAATGTGACCTGCTTAACCCAGCTGAATTGACATAGGATCTTCTCAAAACCAGTCAAACTACTGATACAACATTGTTTTGCACAATATATGCATAGATTTCTATTTATATAATTTATAATTTTTGTTATTTAAATATTTTTTCAAAATTATAGTAGCAGTCCCATTGCATATATTTTTTCTATTGGATGGAAATATTTTATTGCAAGGAAGTTAAGTTGCATGTGTAGGGATACAAAATACATTCAGTATCAATCAACAAGACGTGGCCCAAGTGCACCATTGATGGAATAGTGTTAAAAGGGATAAAAAATAAATCAATGTACATAGAATTACCTTTTAGCATTCAATTAACCCTTCTTACTTGGGAATAACATTCTAACTATTGGGTGGGAAACGTAGGACAGATAGCATTTTAACACTAGTGCTTTACCTATTTCATAGTGCTTTACCTTTTTTATAGTTTTTTACATGTATTTATTTATAGAATTTATTTAAATTTAATTGTATTGAATTTTTTTAAAATAATGAAATTTGAAGGATTGTGTAAATTTGTGAAATATATTAAATTTATTTAAATTTAATTATAGTGATTTTGAAAACTTAATGAATTTTTAAGGTATATTAGTGTAAACTGTTCAAGTTAGGTGTGAAGTGTAAAATCAAATTAATTATAAAAAGTTTAAATATTTCTATGATAAAAATTTGCTAATTTAATTTGATTTTGATTAATATAAATTTATCGTTAGATTTTGGTATGGATTTTTGAAAGTACTTTTTATTTTTGAAGATATAATATAACTTTATATTATAATATCTCCATCATATTAAAACTACTTCATACAATTATTCATAAAATATTGATATATTAACTAATATTTATCATTATTAAGATATAATGTAAACAAACAATCTCATAACAAAACATGATGCCCAAGTGATAAGTCAAGTAATGTGTTTGACTAATTATAACAACCACACAACCAAAATAAAACTAAATTAAATTTCTAATAAATTATTGAAAATGACATAACCTTATTCACAAAATTGGACATTTCAATTCTTAAAAAAAGGATTCGAAGTCTTCATCATAAAATTGAATATGGTCAAATTGAACTAGGTTTATTCTTGATAGTAACTTTAGGATGAAGAATCTATATTAATTCTCTTACTCTAATCTCAATCTTATATTCTTGAGGGATTTATGGGGTTAGGTCGGGGGGGGGGGGGGGGGGGGGGGGGGGGGGGGTGGCGGTTGTTTTAATTTTTTTAATGCAATGTTGTTGGGGGGTTTAAGGGGTTGGGAGGTGTAATATAGATTCTCATGGGGTGTCTAAATCCATAAATGAATTTGAATAATTTGACATGAAACATTTTAGATCGTTTTTATTAGTGTTATGTTTGTAATTGAACCTTTAAAAGAGTTTTTGAATATTTATATGAATAATTTGTTCTCGTATGGTCTAATATATGATTTCATTATGAATCACATCATAATTTGTTTGATTTTATAAGGTTAGAGTGGTGAAATTACTTACGAAATATATGTTTTTGTTTAATATGCAAGTTTCAAAAAAGTTGTAATTTATCTCTTAAAGAAAAAAATGTTTTTTTTTTCTGATTTAGGGGTTGATTTCAAAGGTTTTGTAAACAAAAGTATGTGATGTTTAGGCCATGTTTCTATTTTTTACCCCCAAAAAAAAATTATACTGGCATCGACACTTTTCTATTTGGGGGTGTTTTTGGTGTCTTTTTTGCAAAAATCATTGTTTTTACGGCTAGAGTTCTCATTCTTAGCATAAAGTTCTTCTTTCATAGTATAAGTTGTTTCCAGGGTGCACACAATAATGTGCCATATGGGTCTTGCTAAGGATCATTTCCCTGAGATACCCTTCTTTAGGGATATACATCCTCCCTTGATACCGCAGCAACCCATCTTCCTCAATATGGTACCCATCATACTTTGACTTAATATTTTTCCCTCTCTGAATATCCGAGGTTACCTTTAGATACTAACTATCCCCAAATAGTTGTCCGATCACTTTCTCCTTCAAATCCACCTTCAAGGGAATTAAGGAGAAAATTCTCGGTCTTTGTCTTAAAGTGTCTTCCACTACATTCTCCTTCCCTTTGATATACAAGATACCGAAGTCATACTCACTCATGAACTCACTCCATTCATATCCATTTGTGTAAAAATATACTGCAACCTTTGATGATCTGTTTTAAGTGTGAAACGCTTGTCAACTAGGTAGTTCCTCCATAATTTTAGTGCCAACATTACTGTTGCCAATTCTAGATCATGTGTGGTATACTGATCCTCATCAGTTTTCAACTTACGAGATGCATAAGATATTACCCCACTTTTCGGCATTAGAACTTCTCCTAACCCTTACCTCGAGACATCAGTGCATGCCATGAAGTATTTATCCCTATCTAGTACTCATAATATTGGTGCACTTGTCAGCAATCTCTTTAATTCAGTAAAAAATACATTGCATTTATTGGGCCACTCATATCGGATTCCTTTTCACTGTAAGGTGGTGATGAGTTTTGAAATCTTGGAGAACCTTGGTATGAATATTCGGTAATACCCTGCCAATCCCATGAAGCATTCTTTGAAATTGTCCAATCCTTGATGGCCTTCACCTTTTATGGGTCCAATGAGATCCCTTGTTCTTAGATGACATGCCCTGAGTAGTGAATATCCTTTTGGAAGAAGGCTCACTTTGACAATTTACCATACAGTTTATATGCCCTTAAAGAAGTCAAGACTAACTGCAGGTGCTCATCATGCTCTTTTTCATTCTTAGAATATATAAGAATGTCATCTAAGAAGACCTAAACAAATCGGTCCAAGTACTTTTGGAAGACACTATTCATGATACCCATGAATACCACTGGAGCATTGGCCAAACCAAATGTTACCACTACAAACTCATAAGTCCCACATCTAGTTTGAAAAGCAGTCTTAGAAATGTATTTTTATTCAATCCTAAGTTGATTATACCATGATCACAAATCAATATTAGAGAATATTGAATTTCCCTTCATTTGATCAAAGAGGTCATTAATTCTTGGTATAGGATACCTATTATTCACTGTGGCTTTGTTCAAATATCTATAATCTATGCACAATTGTAGTGATCTATCCTTCTTTTTAACAGATATCCCTGGCACTCCCCATGGTGAGATACTAGGTCTAATTAGTCCCAAGTCTAAAAACTCTTTTAACTGGATCAATAACTCCCAAATATCTGGGGTTGTCATTCTTTAATGATTATTTGATATCGACTCTGCACCGGATTTTAGTTCGATCATGAAATCAAGCTCTCATTCTGGAGGTTATCATGGCAGTTCTTTTGGAAAGAAATCCTTGAACTCAGATAATATTGGGCCCAGAATTCAAGAAAGGTCCTTTACTGTCTCTCTGTCACATCCCCGACCCTTCGACTGCGAAGAGGACGCTACCATGGCATTAACCATCCGGGAAACTGCCCCATGGACATGTATGTACATAAAATACTGAAACAAAATGCTTTGAACTAGAACATGAATACATGATTATTTATCATATAGTGGAAGAAAACATACGTTCATTCAAGAATTCAACATGTTCATCATATTCATTAAACAATAAATATAAATATACAGACAAAATGGTCAATATTACTTATGTCATAAAGAACTCGTCCCACAACCAGCTATGTCGCTACAACATTCCACCCAACCATAGGCTAGCATGCTCCTAAACATATCAGCAATGCTGCCAGCCCCGAGCTGGGCATGATTCCCCAAGGTATAAGGAATAAGCAGGCTTACACATATCCAAGGATACACAAAACAGAGCCAAGACAATGCAGTTGGGTTTATCAAGCCATCAACAAGACATCCAAGCCAACATCATCGGGTTTATCAGGCCAGCAAGGAGCTGGGAAAGGCTAAATGCTAATCTGGTGAGCCCATTATAGAGCTAGGAGCACCTACACTAGAACTAGCCTAACTTCTAAGACACCCACACACACCCAACATAAGGAATCAGTCCCTTCTCTGCTACATAGTCCCTTAGGCCATGAATTCCCTTTTAGTGCTATTCATGGGTTGTGGAGAAGAAAGCTATCCCTCTAGCTCTATCTGTGTGGTTTCCAAACACATCAGGTTTATCAAGCGACCCAATCCCCCATCCTTTCTCCCAACACAGTCCAAAGACCAACCATTACACGCATGTAATCAATCAGCAGTTACAGCTTAGACAGGGAAAATGAGTCCTAAGTCGTTCTTGGCCCTATCATGGCCAAAGCAACTCCCAAGCAACTTAAAACAGTCTCAAAATGTATCTGAAGTAAACATAGCTCACAACGTGGGGAAAACAACAGTCTGTCTTGGACAACGAAGACTTACACAGACCACAAATGGGGAAGGAAAAATCAGCTTCCCAACCTGTGTGTGAGAGAAATTTACACCAGATCCTAATATACGGATGGAAAAAAAATAGATATCTCTCTATGGAAAAATGTGAATGACAGTCAAAATGGCTCCCCCCCTCCTTGCTGCGTGAGACCAACAGAAAAAAAAAAAAATCCTTTACGTGAGACAAATGACATTTTTTTCCTGCGTGAGAATCAACAACAATGGAGAATGGGAAGTGGGAATTGCGAGAGTGTTCACATCACTATCATGGAGAGAGTGGAATGATGGATATAGTTTTTATTCTACCCAACGTGAGGTTTGATTCACTGGTGGAGTGTGTGTGTGGGCAAGGACTGACAATTCTACCACACTCCACTCCCCAACAATAACTGCCTCAACTACTGAGCTGAACATTAAAATGGTAGTTGGATAAGACAAGGGAAGTTGAGCAATTCAAACAGGGTGGTGACACATGGATTTTTCCTCATTGGTTCAAGGTTTAACAATTCCCCCCCCCCCCTATCCTTAGGAAAATCATGCCCTTTCTCAATTTAGTTGCCGTGAACATAGCTGGTTGTGGTTATTTAATTAAAAATGCATATTTAGATGATTCCAAAACTTAATATATGCCGTGTACCACGATAGACCATCAGAAATGATTCCATTCACCGAAACATAACACAACTAAATCAATGGTGGGGCTTTTGCCTTTAGCTCCACACCACGATTCATTACAATATATACATCATATACATTTAATGCAACGAGGTCAGAACTGGGGTGTTACTGTCTCAACTACAAACAACTGACATCCCTGTCTTAAGCACCTCTTAGATTTCATCGTGGAGATGAAACAGAGGGATACTTTCCTCTTTTGGCCTTAGATTTGAATTGCTCTACCCTCATCATCAATGCACAAGACTTTCTTTGCATAACAATACATGAAATCTATATGGCCTTCTAACCAATCCATGCCGAAAATGAGGTCATAGGTCCCCAAATGGGTGACATAAGCATCCAACTTAGTGGTGCACACTCCTAAGTCAACTTGACACCCCGTTACCTTAAGACCTATTGATTTCTTAACCCCTGAAGCCATCTCGACTGATTCAAAATCATCATGCTTGCAAGATTCCAACCCACATTTATCTAATGCATATGGCGAAATAAAACTATCTACTGCACCAAGATCAAATAAAATTTTAAGTTTGACATTGTCTACTTTACCAGTGGATTCCAATATAGTGGACTGATATTCTTCCTCGTGGTTGTGAACGACTGCATGAATTTGATGTGTTACCATAATTTCCCATTGGTGCTTTTCCTTACTTCTGCATGCTACTAGTATTCCCATTAGGATAATCTTTCTGAAAATGAGGACATTACGTGGTTCTTGTATGATGTTGGAAGGAGTCCTCTAGGACGATTTCACTTCCATGGACCCCCTAAAACCTCCCAATCCATTGTAGGAACTTCCCTGTGTTCGTCCTCGGTTCCCATGGTTTGTTGACGAAGCTTGTGATTCTGAGTTAACTGAAGTGTTACCCCTCGGTGTGAACCTGTTACTATAAGGAGTCGGTTTGGATTGACCTCCTCTAAAGTACAGTCATGGGGCCTTCCTTGTAACATACTCATTGGACACTATCAAATTTCTTCCCCCCTTTTCATCTGACATATCCTCTATATAGTGAGCATACTCAACTACCATAGCAACTAAAGCTAGCTTCCACATCTATACTATGGCCTTGATCTTGTAGTTGAGACCATACACAAAATGATCCACCTTTCGATCATCTGAGTCCAAGTACGAAACATACTTTACTAGTTCCATGAAGCTAGCTTCATACTCTTCCACTACCATGTTTCGCTGTACCAAAGCATGAATGGAACCTGCTTGCTATTCCTTGTAATAAGCTGGAAGATACTTCATGTTGAACCTCTCCTAGAATAGTTCCCATGAAACAATCAAAGGAGTAAGATGCAATTGTTTCTCCAGGTTTGACCACCAATTTAGGGCATCACCCTTTAGCTGAAAGATGGTCATTCTAGCCTTTTAACTGGATGTATACTCCTTTAGTGAGAAGCACCTCTTCATATCCTCAAGCCATGCTTCTGTATACTTACTAGGCCATCCTCCGAAAAAATCGGGAATTTTGATCTTCTACAACTTTCTAGAAATATCCATAAGCAATTCTTCCCTTGGGCCCTATTCCCTGTCAATTTTTTCTCAGCTCACCTACATGGTTTCATACTATATAACCCTCTTGGACTTCCTATTCAGTGTGGCCATAATGGTTTCCAAGAATCTCGGTATCACCTCCACCTGAGGAGTGGAGGTTGTACTTGGTGGCATCAGTGGTGGTGCTTGTGGTTGCGGTGAGAGTGGATGGCCTCGACCTCGACCTCTGCATGTTTGAACCATGATAGTTCCTGACATATCCAACAACATTAGGCTATTATTATCTCAATCTAATAATTTTGGAGATAAAATTTAGTTACACAATGCCTATACTTTTGTGTAGGGACATACGATCAAGATTTGCATAAACTTGCATTGTCACTTTCATTAAACAATTTCGTCATGGGGTATAATATTTGTCTTAGCATTCATCTCATCATGGTGGTCTCAACGATGCCTTGTTTCAGGGTTTTCGTGTTTGCTTGCTCTCTTCGACTATAAGTTGAAGTCTCGGTAATACCTTAAGTTAACACTTAAATTTAATAACCTTAATTAACTCCATATCTAATACCTATTTTAAATTTACAATTAAATTCCACCTAGCACTTAATATACCATTTAATTTCATAGCTTAAATTATCTCAACTTTTAGTATTGTTTATAATTTTAACAAATTAACTTAGCATTTATTATAGAATTACATTTAAAATCTTAAATTAATTTAATATCTAATATGGTATTTAACCTAACATTTAATTTTTAACTACTATTGGAACCTACTACCTTAATTTACTTACGGGAACCTATGCTTACCCGCACCCATGTGAAGACTAGGCTGCATGACGGCCACTTGTCCCACATTCAAATTCAAGTAATAAAAAAAATCATCAACACTAAAAAGGAGGGGAAAATATGGAGACTTGTCCTTTCTTCCATCCATTCTACTGTGAAATATGCTCTCCGCTCTGCAACTCCACCATGATGAGTGATTCAAGCGATGTTTCATTTTAGGTATACTCTGCACTAGTTCCACTTAGTTAGCTAGGGCTTCTCATATTTTCTTTCATGGTTTTGGAGTGTAGTATGGGGACGTAGGTTATCCTTTAGGTTAAAATTCTCATTAGTTTCTGCATTGTTATATAACTTTGCTAAAATTATTTTACCCCAATACTTCAGAGAGGCAGGGTTATGGCTCCTCTCCTCTCTCTCCTTCCATGAATGATGCACTTTCAGTCGGTTACCTTTCCTACAACCACCCATTCGCAAGTGTGAATAAACTCTAGAGAGGTGGCTTCACAGCTAGAACCCTCTTCTTTTGCTACAAGGTAGGGAACGCTGGTATCTTTACACTTAGTTGTGTGCTCTACTTTGTGGAAAAGTTGGGTTATATTGCAACAACCTATTTTTTTCCTTTCAGTATTTACTTCTTTTTTACTAGCATCCTGTGCTTTGCATATTCAACTAGTTTTGCTTCATGAACTCTTCCTTTTAGTTTAGACATGGTCCTTACCCTAATGTATGCCATATTGTGGTGGATGACCTATACGTACAAGTGATAATTTACGGCTAGACAACCTATAGTGTAGTGTAGATAGTGAGATAAATTAAAGTGCACAATTTACAACATGAAGTGGCATTATTAAACAATATAACCCAAGTATTTATGTAATCTATGATAATTTCCATGTGTATATGTAACCTGTCATAATTTCCGTGTATTTATGTAATATATTTTGTACTTTTGGAATAAAATTATATGAGAAAAATATTTATAAAATTAAATTAAAAATATATAATCTTTTTTGTTTTCCAAATCATTCCTCCACTTCCAGTAACAACGCTATCGTAAGACTGATGGAGGATACATTCAACCATGCCCTTCAACGAGATCCATTTTGAACTTGTTTCTTGGAACCATTTTGGCTTGTTGGTAAGTATTTATTGTTTTCTGTGTGCATTCTTGCAGCCTCCATTGGCCTTGTCATTGTTATCATCTGCTTCTTGTCACTATATATATATATATATATAAAATGGAGACCTTTGGCTCACATCCTTCCCTCGGTATGATCTTACATATGACCTACTATGGGTGATTTCCTATGCAACCAATTTCTCTGGTGGGTACATTCTAGGACACTCCCCCTTTTGTCTTTCTGCTCAAACAATTTTTTTAATTTTTTTAAATTTATTATTATTATTATTATTATTATTATATATAAGAGCATGATTCTACTGAGCTCACCATTTCAAAATTGGGCTATTGGTGCTTGAGACACATTGCTAATTCCTCTGCAATACGGAAGATGACTGTCATTTTGAAGTTTCGTGGGGGTGCCTCTCTTCTATCGATGCTTTATCATGCCACTGCATGGGAAACCTTTTTTCATTTCTTTCCTTTGGATGGGGCTCAAATCAGGTCTGGGTCTAAGGTATGAAATTACTTATCCCTCGCAGTTTTTCCCATAATTATTTTTTTGGATATTAGGTATAAAACGATATATTGGAATTTTCTCCATAGCATTGATATAACTCTCCCTGTTTTTGGTGTTGTTTCCTCCTTTCACACACCTGGAGGGGGACGTGGCAAAAATCTTCAAGCCACTAGGTGTGTCCTTGGGGGCAAGTCTCGAGTCAAGGCTGTCACCTTGTTCTCGACTCCTCCGTTTAGGCTCAACTCCTAATGAAGCCAAGGGGGGTAGACCCCAAAGTACTTGCTTGTGCTTGGAGTGAATATTTTGCAATTGCTTCTTGGTGCATTTTAAGTTAATGTGAAATATGAGTGGATTAAACTTAGGCGAGGGGGGACTCCAGATATACCCGAGGGGTACTTGGAGTATGTTCAAAAATAAAGCTTCACGACTACCCGTAAGGAATGTGTGGGTTTAATGTAGTCTATAAGACTATGTTCATAATACACACAATGTTGTAACAAATATCGGTGCCCCGAGGTCATTATCTAGGAGTTCCCACATCCTTTGGGTATTTTGCCACCATTTACGGTTTGATCGAGGCGTTGGATTTTTTCCTGATGGTGGTTAAATGGGGAAGGTGAAGACTAATTAATCTATTCACTCATGTTAATTTTGATGCATATTGACTTATCAAATTAACCTCAGCCAATTGCATATCATACACACCGGAGTCTTGTCAATTTTAGTAAAGTTTAAAGGATGATTTTTTTAGAAAGAAAAACCTTCGAGGAACCTCTTTCGGCCCAAGTGGACATCAATAGGGGAATCAAGGAAGGGGTTGAATTTAAAATATTATTTGAATATATTAATAATAATCATCAAAAATGAATAAAACCACAAGTTTTCTAATTAGTCCTACCACACATCTCTTTCCCCTTTCGGGTCAATCGAGAAGTCGTGGGGTAAGTATTAAAGTTACTTTGATACTGTAATATGGAATATATGATAAAGTAATAAAATAATTTTATTCTCCATCAATGGAACTAATCTAGAGAGAAAATAAATAAGAAAATGCAAAAAATGACAAAAAAGACGTGAATCCCCCTAGGGGGGATGAGGAATGGGATCGAAAGAGCCTATTCGAAGAAAAAAATTATTATATTCTGTTACAATATCAGTAAAATTATCTGAATCCTCTTATTTCTTATACATTATGAAACCAATATCTTACAAATTGCCCAAAATTAAAATTACAATCAAAAGGGAGACCCCTAGGGGGATTCAGATGACCCAAAAGCCACTTTCGAACAACAGCTTCTCCTTTTTATGTTATTCTTGATCAAATACAACAATATTATTAGAATTAAATATTCCCAAAATAACTTTGAAAGCACCTTTGGTTCAACCTACTTTAAACACACACAAAAAAAAACTAAGTTAAAACTAGTTAAAACGGTAAAAAGGAACCAAGGAAAGCAAGCTTTCCTTGGGATCTTGGATTGTTGTTTGGGAATCCAATGATATGTGCACTGATTTCTATATTTTATCTTTTAAAACATAAACATAAATCTAATTTATGCAAAGTATGGATCCTCTTTAAATTGTTATGCAAAATGGACGATTTCCCTAAACTAGATCTAGAATGCTTTATGAAACTTTTTAGGAATGAGATCTAGATTATGATCCTTGATACAACAAATATATGTTAATTTTTAATTTAAAATAATATATCTAAATTATATCAAAGCTTATAAACAAATTAACCAAGTAAACATTTTATTTTAGAAGGAGGAAGAGAGATAAAGAGTGCTAGAAGCTTGGGAATGTTGCGCTTTGGAGTCTTTGGTAGAACACCGAGGGACTATGTCCTCCAAAATATCTTGAATATGAGGGATATGTAAACTAAATCAACCCCTTCTATAAGTGAGATCACTTACAACTTAGAAATCCTTGCACAAACAAATGGTTAAGACATAGGTGTTGCTGAAAAAAGATAATTTGAAAGCATGCAATTAAACTTAAAATACATGCAACTCCAAGAGATATAAAACAAGTGAACAGTAAGAGAATAAATCAAACTAGCATGATCTCTTACCCCAATAGGAGATAGCTCTATCCTTCAAGGCCAACAATTAAGCAGCAAGCAAGCAAAGATAAATAACACATATTATACCTCATAAGCGCTTGACAATCACCATCCACACATGAAGAGCATTACACCATAGATATTGCCTCCAAAGTTTCTTTATTCCAAAATACTAAACAATAAAATACAATAGAAACAAATTCTCAATCTGGCTCTAACTAGCTTAGAAGAGGAAAACTGAGCTTTATTTATAACAAAAAATGGAAATCTAGCCTAGGGGGGTGCAATTCCCAAGGAGAGAAAGACTGCAGCTACATGTGGATTCAATCTAGGCCTGATCTGTGTCTAACTGAGCCTGATCTAAGTCTCATTGCGTGCAACTATCAATCATAGAGCTAATCGGAATGACACCTGAACCTGCTAACTGAAGCATCCACGAAAACTCATCCACATGGGCCCAAACGTGTGGAGGAGAGAGAGAGGGTGCAATCCCAAGATTACATGCTGTGGTGCACTCCCAGTTCAGTCCATATCACTTTCTTCAGTCAAGGAACGGTCAGATCCAGTCAATCCCAAGCCTATGAGATTGATTTCAGTCAAATCGGAGCAAATCCCAATGATTTAGGATTTTGAATTTTCTCCATTATTTAATTAATTTATCAGTTAAATAATTGAATATTTGATTTTTAGGGATTTTTGACCTAAGTGATAGACAAATCACTCAAAACTTAGAAAAAGTTGGTATATGGGCTTATATGGTGCTCTAATCTTGAAAATGAGCACCCCCATGATTGAAACTGATTTTCGAGCCCACTTTTATTACAAAACCAATTTTTCCAATTAGACTATTACAAAATAGCCTAAGTTTTGTGGAAAAATTAAAATTTAAAAAAAAATTAATAACATAGGGGGACTTAGACATGTTCCTAGCATGTTTATACATTGACACATAGACTCTAATAACCTCAATAGGCATAAATTCCAAGCCGGCCACCTCAAATTTGTAGGTATTGAGTGAAAAACTCAGAAATTATCAGTCGTTTATTCAACAAACAATAATAACCAAGGAAAAAAACACCCTGTGCTGATCAGATTGACAAATAAAGTCTAAGAGAATGAGTCTTTTTCAGACACTATCATGCTATAAAATTTTATTACAACTCCCCTATGTGGTATGAGCAAATGATATAGTACAACAAGCACTTCCCAGAAGCACTTATGAAGGTCTTATGAAGTCCGAACAAATCATCTTTGTCAAGTTCACCAAGCTTACTTGATAAAAATCACTAAGTACAACTTAGGTGGTAATAGGTGTAAGTAGTGAGGAATAAAACATGAAGCAATGGATCCCATTCCTTTTGAATTTAGGTGGATACCCATGTTGATATTATATCTATTGATCCTTTATCTTAACTGCATTCTTTTGGAGTGGCCCCTAGTTGTAATGTCTCCTTTTTGGAATTTTATTATAATGCCCAATTTTCCAATTTTTTGACAATTTTGGCTCTTGACTAGTTTTGATGTCTAGACCTCCAAATTGACACAAATGCTTCCAAATTTTCTCTAAAGGTACATGAATTATAATATAACTTAAATATCATTCTCATGTATGTTTTGTGACCTTCCAATTCCTTCTATAAACTTTTTTAATGTTCTATTCAAAGTAGGAGTCTTTACTAGCAAATTGGGGCTCCAATTCCCCCTGGGCAATTGCCAGAAATGGCTTCACAAATGATCCCAAAGTCAATTGAATTTATGAAAAGAGGCTATTTATGTGTAAGTTACCTTTTCAAATTCTTCTATGCATCATGTTTCAGTTTATACAGGCTGTTATGATTCTTCCCAAACAACTCCCAAGTCACAATTTCGATCCTTGGGGAAAATGCACCAAATCTTCTCCCAATGCAATAAAAATGTGTCAAATGGATTCCAAAGCTTAAGTAATGAACATAAGACTTGAAATAAACATTAATTACAGTCCATAAATCATACATTTATCAGAGATACATTTCACCATTCGAAATAATAAGCATTACCATGGCATATATCAAAATGGAGTGGAAATGGTCATTGTTTGCTCATTAAAAGTCATTTTGACATACAACTCTTGGGAATTTCAACTTGAAAATTTTTGATAATGAATAAAACATAATATTGAACTTATTACAATCATAAATGGACAATTAAATGCTCTCCCAATTCAAAATCATCAGCATTACAATGGTTCACAACAAGATAGTGGGGAAATGACACTATTTCTTCATTGTTCAACATTTTTACATGAATTCTTTTGGGTATTTTTACCTGAGAGTCTTCTGAACATGAAATACAAATAATATACATCATAATATAATATAATTGGCATTATAATATTCCCCAAAGAGATCAATATCTCACCCAAATCTCAATCCCTCCATTGGCATGAATATGGTCTAAAAACTGGAAATAGTTGAGAGAGAGTGCTGCCATACAAGAATCCACATGATTTTTTGTATATTTAACCTACAAATAGGACTACATTAAAGCTCCATGAAATACCTGAGTGGCCTTTCCAAACAACAACTAGGATGGGAATCTTTCATCCTCGAAATTGGCTTAAGCGAGAAAACTAGTCATCCACTAGCTCTCACAATTCACAAATGACAATTTCACAAATGAGAAAAATCTTCTTCTCATGGATGGTACCTATATTTTATAAAAACTATTAGTCTTATAAGGTTGCAAATCCATACATAAACCAAATCCAAGTTGAATTGGTTTGGCTTCTCATGATATGCCATGTGGCCTTTCTCTTTACCTTCCCTCTTCTCCCAAATTTGAGTAGAAGCCTCTTGGCCTTCTCCAACTCCCAAATTCGACCTACAATATGCTCTATTCAGTACTGAAATGTTAGTATGTCATTATTTCAGCATTCAGATCTGAATTTTATCATAACTGTCATAGAATCTCCATCATTGGTGTCATACATGTCATAAATGTAAGGGGAATCTAGCCAAGTGTCCATGAAACTCCCATTTGGATCTTCCTCTCCAATGTAAGTTACATTTCATCCCAAATTCACCCTATTAAGTATATGTATAATTATATTAACCATATAATCCATCCAAAAACATTAACCTTCCGATATATTCGAATTTGCAAGAGAAAGATACCATTTAACATAGGAATTCTAGCTAGTGTGGGCCCCATAGTCTCCATGTGTCTTCATGCTCAATTGACACTTCCATTTTATCTTGTATTTATTTAATAAGATCAATTATTAAATATTTATTCCCTTATAATGTATAAACATCATTTATTATCCCCCTTATTCCAAATCTCAAAGCTTCCACCCCCAACCTTGGAAACTAGTGATTTTCCTCCTTGGCAATTATTTGACTTTTAGGGTCTCTTTGACAACTCTCATGAATATGGAAAATGTGATTTGGCCATTGTGAACCAATTCAAAATTTGGGACATTACAAATACTCCCTTCCCAATATTGCTTTTCCTCAAGCAATTTCAAACATGGTTGTTGAAGAACATGCTTTCTGTATGATTCTTTGAAGTTGCCACTAAGTTGCCCACCTTGAGTCTTTGAAATTCCATGAAGATTTAATAGAGGAACCACCATGGTTGCTGCTGCACTAATCTGATTAACATCACCTTATTAAGTGTGTAATACGTCTCCCATATTTTTTGTTTCCCAAATAATTTGAAATCAATGGGACTAAAAACTATCCCAGGGTCCCATTGCTTGCATTTCACTCCAACAATTAATAGTGCTCTCCAAGCCATACCATTTGGAAAGAGAATTATTGGATCCTATTTTATTGTATGTATTCTTCTAAACATCACAAGTGCATAATATATATCATCAAAGTATATAGAAACATAATAATAATGTACATCAAGGAGGTGCCTCACCAAGAAATCATGAAAGTGCTTATACCTCCCAGTGAGTAGACTACCATTTGCCAAGTACATACATGCTTCAAGTGGCCAATAAAATATTCTCCAATGATATAGGTGAGTATCCAATGTCCTATAATGCTGCTCCAAAAGGAAGTGATATGCATAAAAATATTCATCCATGTATTCTTTCATCCAAGAAGTGAATGAAGAACCTCCACCAAAATATGAACGAAATAAGGAGAAAATAAAACACAAAGGCTTCAAGTGTCTCAAAGAAGTCTCATTAATACACTCATGAATATGTATATCATCATGAAATAATAGAGTATTTTTCTGCCAATAATAATTTTCCTCAATCATATCCCTCTTCACCCAAGTGTTGGATGAAGTTCCTCCAACATCAAATGAACCAAGTGTTGAGCAAGAAAAACCATGAGTGTTCCATTGGTTCAATTGAACATCACAGGTGCACCCATGTAGATGTGTATAATAATAATGTAAACAAGTATTCTATTTCAAATGTAAATAATATGGCTCTCTAATAATCTCATCATCAAAATGAGAAATAGAATTTCCATTCTCTTCATGTGGCACCATTAAAAAGAAACCTTTCACCCATGCTTCATTAGGATGACTGCTGCAAAATTTAGAAGTGTAGGACGTAGGAGAAAGAACAAACTCACCCAAATGATCCGTAAGTGACAATTTTTCATAATGTGAAGTATCCATAGGGGTAGGATTATTCACCTCCCTATAAAATGCAAAAAAATCCTCATGGTTTGCTTCCAAGGTGTTGGAATTATGCACTTCTTCAAAAATTGTGTAACCATTTTCAAGAGGCAAATCAAGTTCCTCTTCGATGATTAGTAGTGATTAGATATCATCACTATAATCCTCAAGAACATAAATAACCTACAATTTTTCATGTTTCTCATGATCCATCATGTCATTAGAATCCCCAAACAATATACCATTTGACAATCTGAAACATAGGAGGAAAAACAAGTGTCTTGCAACTTTTCAAGAAGTTGATCATTTTGAATTGTGAGCTTATGAATAACTTCATTATTCTTAAAGTAGGATTAATGTAAACATTAAATAAGCTCAATGAAATTTTTTATATCAAAAATAAAAGACATGAAATTATCTTTGATGTTGCACATTGCTCTTTGGATCTTCTCCATGTCTTCAAGGAAGGATGGATCCTCGAAGGAAGTATCTCTCCAACAAGAATTTGATACCAATGCTTGAGTGTCATGGAGTATTCTAAGGCCCTCTTGGATCTTATTTTCATTCATATTTAAGGACCCTTCAAGAAAATGAGGCTCTTGCAAATGAACCTCCTCATATTCTTCCTTCTTGCTTGGACAAAATTCATGAAGCTCAAGTGGTGATGGGGAAGTTGATCTTGTTTCTTCTTCAACTTCTACAAGGTCTTTATTTTCATGTTTAATGGAATTTTGGCTTGCAGCAACATTTTTAAATCTGATATATATGTCACCAACATAGATTTTTGAGCACCCATAAGTAGGTACTCCATATTTCAAGCATCCATCAGTAGATGCTCTTTGTTTCATTTCCAAGGTAGCATGTGTCTCAAAATTATCTTCAGTATTTTCAATAAAAAATTCTTCATACTCATGTGATGCCTCTTAATATTTTTCAGAGTCACTTGGGAGTGAATTTTGATCATATTCATGTACTACTTCTTCTGCTCCACCTATTTTAGAACTAGGTGGTTCATGGGTCTCCTCCTTTTTCTCCTTTAAACAAGCTAATGCATTTTTCTCCTTGGTTTTCTTAAAATCAATATATTTTTCCCAACTTTGGATAGCCAAAAATTTGAATACTTTTATAATATTATTGGTCATGTATTCAAGGATAGGTTACATGATTTTTATTATCTCCTCACCATCATATGAGGTTCTCTTTTCATGCCTAGTCATAATTTCCAAAAAAAATTCCTTCTTCTCCTACTTTTGTTTTTCCTCATCAACAAAAACCCTTTGAGGTTTCAATATATAATGGTGGTCCCCGAATTATTGTAATCATAAATATAATACCACATCAGGTGCCAATATCATGCTCCGATACCACTGTAATGTCTCCTTTTTGACCAATTTTTTCAGTTTTTCCCCAATTTTGACCTTAACTAGTTTTGATGTCTAGACCTCCAAATTGACCCAAATGCTTCCAAATTTTATATGAAGGTACATGAATTATAATATAACTTAAATATAATGCTCATGTATGTTTTGTGACCTCCCAATTACTTCTACAAACTTTTTTAATGTTCTATTCAAAGTAGGAGTCTTTACTAACAGATTGGGGCTCCAATTCCCCCCTGGGAAATTGCCAGAAATGGCTTCACAAAAGATCCCAAAGTCAAATAAATTTATGAAAAGAGGCTGGGAATGTGTAAGGTACCTTTTAAAATTATTATATGCATCATATTCTAGTTTATACAGGCTGTTATGACTCTTCCAAAATAACTCCCAAGTCACAATTTTGACCCTTGGGGAAAATGCACCAAATCTTCTCCCAATGCAATAAAAATGAGTAAAATGGATTCCAATGCTTAATTAATGAATATGATAATTCAAATAAAAATTAAATACAGTCCATAAATCATACATTTATCAGAGATACATTCCTCCATTCGAAATAATAAGCATTACCATGGCATATATCAAAATGGAATAGAAATGGTCATTGTTTGGTCATTAAAAGTCATTTGACATACAAATATTGGGAATTTAGACTTGAAAATTTATGATAATTAATAAAAGAGAATATTTAATTTAATACAGTCATAAATGGACAATTAAAGGCTCTCCCAATTCGAAATAATCAGCATTACAATGGTTCACAACAAGATAGTGGGGAAATGACACTATTTCTTCATTGTTCAACATTTTTGCATGAATTATTTTGGGTATTTCGACCTGAGAGTATTATGAACATGAAATATATATAATATAAATCATAACATAATATAATTGGCATTATAATATTCCCCAAAGAGATCAATAGCTCACCCAAAGTGCAATCCCTCCAATGGCATGAATATGGTGTGAAAACTGGAAATCATTGAGAGAGAGTACTGACATAGAAGAATCCACATGATTTATTGTATATTTAACCTAAAAATAGGACTAAATTAAATCTCCATGAAATACCTAAGTCACCTTTCCAAACACCAACTAGGATGGGAATCTTTCACCTTCGAAATTGGCTTAAGCAAGAAAACTGGTCATCCACTAGCTCTCACAATTCACAAATGAGCAAAAGATTATTCTCATGGCTGATCCCAGTATTTTATAAACATTATTAGTATTCTAAGGTTCCAAATCCTTCCATAAATGAAATCCAAGTCTAATTGGTGTGGATTCTCATGCTATGCCATGTGGCCTTTCTCTTCACCTTCCCTCTTCTCCCAAATTTGAGTAGGAGCCTCTTGGCCTTCTTCAACTCCCAAATTGGAAATATAATATCCTATATTCAGTCCTGACATGTCAGTATGTTAGTATTTCAACATTCATATCTTAATTGTGTCATAAATATCATAGAATCTCCATCATTGGTGTCATAGATGTCATAAATGTAAGGGGAATCTAGCCAAGTGTCCATGAAACTCCCATTTGGCTCTTCCTCTCCCATGTAAGTTACAATTCATCCCAAATTTGACCTATTAAGTATATGGATAAGTATATTAACCTTATAATCCATCCAAAAACATTAGGCTTCCCATATATTCAAATTTGCAAAAGAAAGATACCATTTAACATAGGAATTCTAGCTAGTGTGGGCCCCATAGTCTCCATGTGTCTTCATGCTCCATTGCCACTTCCATTTTATATTGTATTTATTTAATAAGATAAATTATTAAATATTTATCCCCTTATAATGTATAAACATCATTTATTATCCCCCTTATTCCAAATCTCAAAGCTTCCACCCCCAACCTAGGAAACTAGTGATTTTCCTCCTTGGCAATTATTTGACTTTTAGCATCTCTTTGACAAATCTCATGAATATGGAAAATGTGATTTGGCCATTGTGAACCAATTCAAAATTTGGGAAATTACACTAGTGAGCACTCTCCTCCTAGCACTTTTTGTGATAAATTCTTTTATGCAATGACTAGACCAAAGGGATCTATATTTTCTATGGGTGGTTGGTGTGGCTTAAATATTGATTTCATCACCTATAACCCATGCACTCTATTGGCTCTCTCCTAAGCTTACTTGGATCGAACGCATAAGTGTTTGAAATTGGGAACCATGATTTCTTTGAAATTATTCTTAATTGGATGAATATTAAGCTATGGATGTTTGTTTATAATATAATTGTTTTACATTCATAATGTAAAAATGTTATACCATTTCTTTTGTGCTATCCTATTCTTTGTTTATATATATATATATTATCCTATTTACAGTGCATGAGACAACTAATAATTTGATAGTCATAGTAGTAATAATAATAATTATAACTTGTCTTTATTGTTTTTAACTCTATGTTTCTTATTTTTATAATGGTGCCTCCGTTTTGTGTTTGTGAAAGTACTTGTGAGCTGCTCGAGAATGAATTTAGTGTAAAGCTTCAAGTCCTAAGTCCTTTATTTTGCAATATATATGGGTGAATAGGCCCTAAGGTCGGACTGTTTTGACTTAGGCATGTTTATAAGTCATACTTATTACATTGTATTTTCTTATTATCTGTGGACTCAACTATACTAAGTAAAATATATTTTGGCATGTAAGACCTGATTATATACTGATTATGATGTTATGATGTTATGATGCTTATACTTTGATTATGAGGTTATGATGTTATCATGCTTATGTCGATGCCTTGATTATGATGTTATGATTATTAACATGCTTATAAAGATTCTCTAACTATGATGTTATGATGTTATCATTTTTATGATGTTACTATGATTATGTGATTACTATGCTGTAGTTATCATTATATTGCTTTATTTAATAACGAAAATGTATACTTCATTGTAATTCTTGATGCAATGTGTTATGTAAGATGTGGTACATGAATACGCACCCATGATGTGATTGATTTAATGATTTTATGCGATGAAAGGAAATAATGCTGATAATATGGACCAACTATTGATTTAATATTGTTATGAATGTATGTTTGCATAGTGCTCACCCGCAGGGTACATGGGCTACAAAATAGTCGGGTACGTGATGGGAAGTGTGATGTAGTACATATCTTTGCAAAGCACCTTAATTACCAAAGTGATGATATGTTGATATGTACCAATACACTCAATAGGAGCATGATATGGTTTGATGGGGTATAGAACCAGTATGTTTAGATCGATGGATGTATTTCTCACGCTATGTCACTATAATACCTGAGGTCATGGCAGGGAAATGCTGAGACACGCTCCGCAAGTTGTTGTGATGACGATGGTCAGATGTTTGCTAGGAGAGGCTAGGTCCACTACTTAGTTGACGCTACCACTCTCAGGTTCTGTGTGGTTGGGTTAGTACAACTGGCATCCCCTTTGTACTAGTAAAGGAAGGAAAGGGAGGATGTAGACGTAGGCTAGAATAGGAGGACATGTTAGTTATTTTTGTTGAGGGTTGGACATTTTATGATACAGAGTTGGTGATGGTAGGTACCCATATTGGTTGACCTATTAATAAGAACATAATTGTTAAATAACTCAGAATGTTAAAGAAATCATATTATATATGTATAGTTCTTCTATTTGTGTGAAATATTATTACTATCAGTTAGAATTTAGGCGGTGTGTTTATAGTATATGTGCAGTTTGTGCATGTAGTGGCCATGCATGCACACCTTGCACATTCATGCTAGTATCAATGTAGACATAGGTAACATGTCACATAATCATAGAAGTTGTAATAAGTAACCAAATAGTTGTGCATTCATCAATTCAGATAATGGATGTTTTGTTGTCAGGCCATGTGTATGAATAAGTCAACAAAAATATTTGTTAATTGTATAAAACAATTAAGAGGATTATTGCCATTATGAAATATCATTGACAAACATTAACCTTGCATAGTTGTATAGTTTAACTAGTAATCATGATTAATTAAATCAATGAATGTACCTTGTTTATTAAGAAACAATGTAATAGTTTAGTGCCAGGGTACATAGCGATAAACATATACATGTCAATGTTATTATTACTATCAATTAATAATAATACTATCATTAATTATTATTAGTTATTATTAATATTAATCATTATTATTACAGTTATTATTAATGATTATTAGTGTTTATTAGTGTTAATTATTATTATGTTATTAATAACAAATAATAATTGATGATAGTGTTATTACTATTATATTACCATTAAACCTAACAATTAAACAAATAAATGTTGGTGTCATTTATTTTTGTCAATTATGTTAAATAAATATTTAATTCGACATATTTAATTCAACGGGATAAATATTCAATAATTGTCCACCGTCTCGTGAAGGGTCTTGAAGTGGGATGCTCAAGAATATTAAGTAATGTACAACTCATTCCTTAAATAAACTGAACTAGCTTTATTAATACTGGACTACCCGAGAAATAAATAAATAAAACAAAATATTTTAATATGAGTGAGGTGGTGGAAGAGGGGGAAAGGCAGCAGAAGAAGGGGGAATGAAAGGGAGGATGGAAGAAGCTAAAAACAGGGGTAAATGAAAGGTTTTGGGGGGTGATTGTGTAATGTCCCCATTCAAATAATTGCATAGCAGAACAATTCCATCAGTCCTACCAGTTCCCTAGGTTGGATGGATACATTTGGAATTTTAATAAGGGAGCTAATAAATGATGTTAAGACATTAAAATGGAATAAATATTTAATAATGGATCTAATTAAATAAATACAAGATAAAATTGAATTGGAAATGGAGCATGGAGACACCTAGATATTATGGGGCCCACACGAGCTAGAATTTATGTGCCACATGGCATCCTCCTCTTCCAATTGCAAATCCATGGGAAGCCCAATGTTCTTGGAAGATTTAGAAGGATAATACACTTGTCCATATGCATCATAGGTCAAATTTGGAAAAAAATGTAACTTACATGGGAGAGGAAGAGTCAAATGAGAGCTTCTTGGACACTTGGGATAGATTCCCTAACATCTATGACATCTATGACACCAATGATGAAGATGTTATAACATCTATGACATATTGTAGACCTAAATGCTGACATATGACCATTATTACATGTCAGGCCTAAATATAACATCCAAGTACGTGCTCATCTGATTTGGGGAATATCAATGGGTCCCTACTCGAATTGGGGGAAGATGGAAGGCTAGGGAAGGGAGGACACATGGCAAATCATGAACACACACCCTAATTTAAATTCTCTTGAGTTTTTGGATGGATTGGTAAAGTTATAAAGATAAGGATGTTTATAAAATACATGGATCAACCAAGGGAAGGGCTTTTTGATAATTTGACATATTTGCATTTGTGAAGAGAGAGAGTTAGTGGATGACTAGTTTCTTTCCTTAGCCAATTTTGAGGGTGAAATATTCCCATACAAGTTGGTATTTGGAGAGGCCATTAAAGTATTTGAGGGAGATCTAATGTATTTTTTATTTTTAGGTGTAACCTACAAGGAAGCTTGTGGTTTCTTCAAGTGCATCACATTCTCTCAACCACTTCCAGTATTTATTGCATATTCTTGCTCATTGAGGGATTTCACTTTGGTTGAGGTATTGTACTCTTTGGGAGAGCTTCCCATGGTACATTTGTGATTGTAATAATATTAATATACTCTATTTTCCATATTCAAAAAGTATCAGGTGGAAATACCAAATGGTTGTACGTAAAAGTGATTGTTAATGAGAAAACAATGACCATTTTCCCACTATATTGATGTATTCCATTGTAATGTTGATGATTTTGAATGAAACAATGTTTATATTATATATTTATGATGAATGGAATTACATTGATGAGTATTTCAAGTTTCATATCCAGCACTTAAACATTTGAAGTCATATTACTCAGTTTAGTTACATTTGGAGAATATTTGGTTCCATTTAACCAAGGGTTGAACTATTGATTTTGTATTTGTTTGGAAAAGGGTTACAACTGTAATGTCCCTTTTTAAATTTTTTACCAAAATACTGAATTTTCCAAATTTTTCACAATTTTCGCTCTTGACTAGTTTTAGTGTCTTGGTCTCCAAATCAGCCCAATTGCTCCCAAAGATTCAGAGAAGGTGTATAAATGATATAATACCTTAATTATTAATTTTAGGGATGTATTATGGCCCTCCAATCACTTCTACAAGTCTGTACTAAATTCTGAACACGATAGATGATTTTACTGGCAATTTTGGGCTCAAATCCCCTCGATGTAAGTGGTAGAAATGGCTTCCCAAATGTGCAAAAAACCACTCGAATTATTAAATTGAAGCAGGGGATGTGTATAGGACATCATCAGAGACTTATATGCATAACCAATTGATATCCCATGTCTTTTATCACTTCTTTCAATCAAATATATAAAAAAAACTAGTTTTGGACCCTTGGGGAAACGAGGTGTAGTTTGCTCCAATTGCTATGAAAATTGACCCAATGGCCACAAATTATCAGTTACTAAACATGAAACCTATATTATAATTTAATTAAATTCCATTCATTCATAAATCATCAATTTTTCATACATCCATTCGAATACATCAAGATTACAAGAGTTTACAACAAGGTAGTGGAGAATTACCATTGTTTCTTCATTATTGAGCAAAAACACATGCGATTTATTGGCCTTTAGAACTGAGAGATTTATAAATTTAAATATAATATTATTTACATCAGACTAAAAAATACTAGAGAAAGAGAATCTCCCTGAAAGAGACAAATATCTCAGCAAGTGCGCATCACTCCGTAGAGCTGAAATATGGTGAGAAAACTTGAGATGAAAGGAAGAACAAGGTGAAATTGATATGTCAATGAGCTGTTGTAGCTTGCACCTATAAATTATTACTCCATTGAATATCCATGAAATACTTGAGTGGCCTCTCCAAACACCTACTAGGACGGAAATATTTCACCCTCAAAATTGGCTAAGGCATGAACTAGTCATCCACTAGCTCTCTCTCTTCACAATAACAATTTTAAAAAATGATCAAAAGGGACTTCTCATGGATGATCCCTAAATTTTATAAACATTATTGGTATTCTAGGGTTCCAAATCCATCCATAAACCAAATCCAAGTCTAATTGGTGGACCTTCTCATGTTATTCCATGTGGCCTCTTTCTTCACCTTCCCTCTTCTCCCAAGTTCGAGTAGGAGCGCCTTGGCCTTATCCAACTCCCATGAGTGCCCTATAATATTCTCTATTAAGGATTGAAATGTCATATATGTCATATTTCAGCCTTGATATATGACTTGTGGCATAACTATCATAGAATCTCCATCATTTGTGTCATAGATGTCATAAATGTAAGGGGAATCTAGACAAGCTTCCATCAAACTCCCATTTGGATCTTCCTGTTGTTGGAGACATTTACCACCATACACACTTTTTTTGGTCAAATTGTCCTATTTAAACCACTATCCTAATTATTATTGACATTAATTGACATCAGTGGAGCATTAAATGTCATCATCTAGTCTCACCCACGCCTACCTTCAGTCAAGGAGGCTAACTTAGCCTTCTCCTACATTCGGGGAGGATAACTGGAGCACTCTGGGGGTGATCTAAGTGATATTAATGCACCTAATTGCTAACTGTTGGTTACAATTAGTTAAAAAAGATAGTTAAGGCACCTCCTCTCATTAAATATATTATTTAATGATTATTTAATGAACTGGAGTCAACAGGGGCTCCTCCACCAACTTCTGATGTGCAGTTCAACTTCAGTTAACCTCATCGGGGTTCATTGGAGTCATTGTAGTACCACCTCTTTAGGTTTGGTGAGCTGTGACATGTGTTTGATCTCTTTCAATTGAGACTCAGTCATTTATTGCACTCCTACTTCAGTTAGGGTTAGTTGAGTCAATTAGGGTTTTGATCAATGGTTATCTGAGTGTGAGCCATGGCTTATAATTAGTTAAGCTAGAATCACTCATTCAATTCGAATGAAATCCTAAGGAATTCAAATTTTCTCTTCATTCATTCTTGTAGCATGAAATTTTAATTGTAATCATTCATTCTTTATGTGAATATAGAACGGCTACTATTCCTGTAGATCGATTACACCATTTCATGAGTTATTTGTTGATTAATATTTGATGAGATTGATTATTTGTTCCTAGATTAGTATACAATATTAATATGGTATCATAGCTTACGACGGGACGAAGCTCTATCTCTCAAAAACAAGCTTTTTGACAGATTTCTGCATGAAATTTGAGCAATAGCTCAAAATCAAGCAGTGCACCAGAAGCTAAGGATTACCACTTAATACCCTAAGTAAAGAAATTATTGATCAAGCTTGCTTGATTGACTATGTTGGGTGTTATGAAAGCCTGAAATGTGCAGGCTGTCCGACCTTACATTACCCTTTCTGTTTTGATTTTCAGGTTTCTACAGGTGAAGCATTTGCTGCAGCACATCCAGATGGCCTCCTTAGTAGATCTCTTGACTCCATACAATTTTCACTCATGGAGAGGTGATATGGAGATTCAGCTACTCTCCAGAGGACTTTTTAGAGTCACCATGGACACTAAAGTTGAGCCTAGATCCACCATAGAAAAATCAAGATTCTTGAAGAAGAAGGATGAAGCCTTAGGTTTTTTGTTCCTCTCTATTTCCCGAGACCTTCTCTTCCATCTTATGGGATTGAATACTCCAAAATAAATATGGAACAAGTTGGAGACTCTATATGGAAAGAATGATGACTTAAGGGTTTACCAGCTCAAAAATGAACTCATGTCTCTCCAACCCTCCAACTTTGAGACTCTAAATGATTTCTTCACAAAGTTCAAGCATACTATTTTACTCTTGAAGCAATGCAAAGTGGAGAAGGAGGATGATCAGCTCATCCTAGCCATACTCTCCAAACTTGGGGCTGATTATTCAGTTTTTGTTTCTATATTCCATGAGGGGAAGCTCACAACCCCTGGATAGAATATGGCTACACTCAATGCCTTCATTGAGTCCCTAACATGTGAACATGACAAGCTTGTCTATATGGGGATCATCAGATATTCCCATGATCAAGACCTTCCCAAAGATATTAAGGGTAAAGGAAAGTAGGATAAAAATCCAAACACTAAATTTGATGCTCTTAAACATAGAGTTGAAAATCAACAGCATCATGAGTCTTTCGGCTCATGGAAGAACAAAGGAAAAGGGCACCATGGCAAAGAAAAAGTCAATTGTTCTTATTGCGGGAAGGGATTCCACCCTGAACATGCCTGCATGAAGAAGAATATTGAGGAAGATACCTCTCTCCTATAGAGAAATTACATCAATATTCTAGAAATCTTTCAGAGGAGAGATCAGCAAGATCGGGAACCACAACATGAAAAAGGTCATGCCCTCATGGCAAGCACTTCGAAGTCCAAAGCACTGTGGATTGAATTTGGAGCTTAAAACCACATGATGACTAAAAAAGACTCCTTTTTATCCTTGGAGACTAGAAAATCCATCCCCATCCACATGGCAGATGACTCCACCATCATTTCAGAAGGACAAGGTACTGTAGATCTTGAAAATGGTTTTTACTCTAATGTTTTGTATGTACCATCTCTGGCATCAAATATTCTTAGTGTCTCTCAGATGACACATAAAGGAGTGCCTAACAGAGTCTCTTTCAGCCCAAATTATGTTGAGATAACATAAATTGCATCCTGGAAACTAATTGCTAAAGGCCTTGTAAACGATCATGCAAAAACCTATGAGTTCTCTCACTTTGATGCGGATGCAAATCTCACCGCTCTGCTAACTCGTGGAAATGAGGTTAGTAGGCTGTGTCATGAGAGGTTTGGCCATATTAGTTTCAAATATTTCTTTCAATTACAGAAAAAATCCATGGTTTAAGGCCTCCCATTCATCAAGGAAACCATGAGAATCTGCAAGGGCCGTGTGATTGGAAAACACCATGAGCACAAGTTCGATTAGGGGAAGGCAAACCGAGCTACAAGCATATTGGGGCTGATACATTCTGATATTAGTGGTCCAATTCCTGTCACATCCATGAATGGATCAAGGTATCTTCTTACTTTTATTGATTATTTTTCAAGGTATACATGGGGCTTCTTTCTCAAAAAGAAGTCAGAAGTATGTGAAAATTTTTCTGAATTGAAGGCCTTGATCGAAAATGTCTCTGGGCTTAAGATCAAGATCTTGAGATCTGATAATGGAGGGGATTATGTAAGTAATGAGTTTCTATACATATTCTCCCAATGTGGTATTCAGGTCCAACATTCAATTTCCTACACTCCACGGTAGAATGGAGTAGCGAAAAGGAAGAATCAGTCTCTCAAGGAGATGACCACCTGTATTTTGGAATCCAGGAAGCTTGCTACAAATTTATGGGCTAAGGCGATGGATGCTATAGCATAAATTCAGAATAGGGTTCCACACTCATCCATGAAAGGGAAGAGCCCTTTCAAAGCATACTTAGGACACAATTCGGATGTGTCGAACCTACAGGTGTTTGGGTCCATTGCATGGGCCCGGATTCCGCTTGATAAAAGAAGGGCTTTGCAACCGCAAAGAATATAATGTCTATTTATTGGGTATCCTAATGAATATAAAGGGTTCAATATTCTAGGTATCAAGACCAAACAAATCATCATTGAGAGAAGTGTCAAGTTCGATGAGCCTCTTTAGGAGGTGGAACTAGTAAAGGAGAAAACTGTTGAATTTCTTTCCTATTCTACTGAATAATTAGATGATGAAATTGGGGGTGATGACCTTGATTTGGATCCTTTGATTTCTGATATCAGTTTGCAGAAATCATCAGATGTTGAATCAGAACTTGAAGTGCAAAATCATCTTCCTACATGGGCTCGACAGACACTCTCCTCCGCAGGAGAAAACATTGGAAATCCGAATGATCCAAGGAGAACCTAGTCTGATTTCCAAATAGCAGGTATTGAGCTCTCTTGTCTGATAATTTGCTGTCCAAAACTTGCTATTTTATGATAATCTCAGATCCAAAATGCTACTACCATGCTCAAAAGGATCCGAGATGGCAAGTTGCCATGGATGAAGAGATGAATTCTCTTCAAAAAAACACTACTTGGGAGCTAGTTTCTCTTCCTCCGGGAAGAAAATTGGTTCAATGCAAGTGGGTGTTTAGGACCAATGTTGCTGCTGATGGAAGCACCTGAAAATATAAGGCAAGGCTGGTAGAAAAATGTTTCTCTCAAGTCCAAGGAGTGGACTACCATGATACCTTTGCACTGGTTGCAAAAATGGACTCCATTCACCTTGTTTTGGCAATTTCAGCATCCGAGCACTGGGAAGTGCATCACATGGATGTTAAGCCAGCCTTTCTACATGGAGATATTCATGAGGAGTGTTACCACCTAATTTTTACTTAGTGGTTTTTTATCAAGTGATCTTGGTGAACCGGACAAGGATAACTTGTTCGGACTTCAGAAGCCCTTTGGAAGTACTTCTGGGAAGTGCTTGTTGTACTATATCACCTGTTCATACCCCACGGGGGAATTGTAATAAATTTTCTAGCATGATAGTGTCTGTAAAAGAATCGGTCTCTTAGAATTTATTTGTCAATTCGATTAGCCTATGGTGTTTTTTCCCTTGGTTATTATTGGTTGTTGAATAAACGACTGATAATTTCTGAGTTTTTCACTCCATACCTCCAAAGTTGGGGTGGTCAGCTTGCAATTTAGGCCTATTGAGGTTATTAGAGTCTATGCGTCAATGTATAAACATGCTAGACATCATGGTCGAGTCATACAAACATGTCTAAGTCCCCCTGGGTTTTTTCAATTTTTCAAACTTTTAGTTTTTTCAGTGTTTTTCATTAAAATTTAATTTTTCCAAAACTTAGGCTATTTTTTAATAGTCTAATTGGAAAATTTTATTTTGTAATAAAAGTGGGCCAAATAATCAATTTCAATCATGCAGGTGCTCATTTTCAAGCTAAGAGCAGCATGTAAACCCATGGACCCACTATTTCCTAGTTTTGAGTGAGTTTCCATCACTCAGGACAGAAAGCCCCAAAAATCAATTATTGATTATTTTAATTAATACATTGATGAATAATGGAGCAAATCCAGAATCATAGATCAATGGATTCTTAGTCGATTTGATTGAAATCAGTCAGATCTGAACCAGATTGACTGGATCTGACAAATCCTTGACTGAAGGAGGTGATCAAATAAGATCTAGAGTTGATCTTCAGCATCCTTTATGGGGAATTTCACCCTTCGTCTCTCCTCCACACATTTTGGCTCATCTAGATGAGTTTTGGTGGATGCTTCAGTCAACAGGTTGAGGTGTCAGTTAGATCAGCTCTCCAATTGACAATTGCACTCAGTGAGACTCAGATCTGGCTCAGCGCAGCTTCAGATCTGCATTGACTAACTCTCCATCAGCTGATTTGGTCGATCTCCTTGGGATTTGTGCCCCCTTGGGATGGATCTCCTAGTTTTTGTATATATCCAAGCATAAGCCTCCTCTTCCAAGATAGTTAGAATTGGGATTGAGGTGTTGCTGCTATTGTATTGTTGTTATTGTTCATTTAAAATAAAGAGAATCTTTGGAGGCAAGACGGTGTTATGCCATTGTATGTGTGGATGATCATTGCCATTTTTTACTGAGGTAACATGTATCTATGTTCATAATTTGTTGATTGCTTGTGGATTGATTGCTAAGATTGATAATAAGCTTATTATAATCTTGATAGGAAAGGTGCTTTTCAATAATTTTATTTCTCATCTCTTCACTTTGATGCATTTTTAGAGATCTAGATTCAGCATGTTCTATAAGTTTATATGCATGTTATTCTGAATCTCTGTGTATGTACTAATCGGATCTCACAAGTATTTCGACAAGTTTTTTGATTTTAACTAAGCTGAAGGTTCTTAGATTGGAGAGGATGCTGATATAGTTTGCTTCTTCACTCTCTCCAAAACCTCCCAAAGGCATATTCCCTTGACATTCCACCTGAAAGCTCCACGGTGGATTTTCAATGCTATCAGCATTTCTCTCCTCCTCTTCCTCCTTCAAAATCAATTCTTTTACCCGGTTACTTTGTTCACATCTTTGATATTGTTTAGATATATTTTTTTAAGTAAATTTAACATAGATATATCTGCTCAAAGTGCATAATCTAGATCTTGTTCTTAAAAGGTTTCATAAGCATTCTAGAGCTAGCTTTAGGGAAATCGTCCTTTTTGCATGGAATTTTAAAGAGAATTTGTAGCTTGCATGCATTAGATTTCTGTTTTTTGTTATAAAAGATAAATATTGCAATCAGTGCACATCATATTGGCTGCCTAAAAGGCAATCCAATATCCCAAGGAAAGCTTGCTTTCCTTGGTTCCCTTTTTACCTTTTTTTAACTAGTTTTAACTTAGCTTTTTTTGGTTAAAAGTAAGTTGAACCAAAGGTACTTTCAGAGTGATTTTTGGAATATTTTAGTCTAATAAGCTTTCTGGTTTTTAGCAGGTATAACAAAAAGGAGGAGGAGCTGTTGTTTGAAAGTGACTTTTGGGCCTTCTGAATCCCCCCCGGGGTCTCCCTTTTTGACTGAAATATTTAATTTTTACACTTTGTAAGCTCTTGATTTCATTCTGTATAAGAATAAATAAGAATCATATCAGTTTTCTGATATTGTAAGTGCTGGTAATAAAAATAATTATGAATAGGCTCTTTCGAACCCATTCCCCATCCCCCCTGGGGGGATTTGCGTCCATGTCATTTTTTTCTTTTCTTTCATCTTTTTTCAATCTAGCGTAGTACTAAACTACAGTAAAATATACTTTGATTTAAAATCATTTCCATATTCCATTTCTATTTGTTTCAAAGTAACTTTAATACTTACCCCATGAGCCTCCTTTTGAGCCAAAAGGTGAAGAAAGGTTCGTGGTAGTCTAATTAGAAAATTGTGGTGTGCTTATCTTTTTATGTTTCATTTGCTATCATAATTTTTTTTAGTAACCATAATAAAATCAACCCCTCCTTGATTCCCCAATTGAGGTCCACTTGGACCAAAAGAGGCTCCTGGAGGGTTTTCTTTTTAACAAGAACATCCATCTCAAAATTTACTAAAATTGACAAGACTTCAGTGTGTATGCTTTGCACTTGGCCACGGTTCATATGATCAGTCAAGCTGTATCAAAAGCACTTGAGTGACTAGTATAATTAGGATTCACTCTCCCATATTGACAAACCATCAGGTGAAAATACAACACCTAGATCAAACCATTACGGTGGAAAAATACCCAAAGGAAGCAGGAACTCTTGAAAAGTGACCTCGGGGCATCGATCTCTATCACACCCTAACGGGTGTGTTATGGAAAATAGCCCCAGAGACTCCATTCAGCCCACATATTCCTTGCGGGTAGCTGTAAAGGTTTAGTTTTGGACATACTCCAAGTACTCTCGGGTATATCTGGAGTCCACCCCTTCGCCTAATTTTAATCAACTCATATTTCACATTAACTTAAAATGTACCAAGAGGCAATTACAAAACATTCACTCCAAGCACATGCAAGTACATTGATTTTCTTTTGACTCCATTTTAAGGCACTGGTTATTTTCTTGCTATATATATATATTGTGTCTCAGCATTGTGCTTTCGTGCGCTCATTTTGCATCGTGTCATCTATGGTTGTTTATGGTTAATTTTCAAATTCCTAAATAGTTCATTTAGTTTAACATCACCATACTAAGTAATTAGCCTTAGTAACTTAATAGGGTCTACCCCCGTTGGCTTCGTTAGGAGTTGAGCCTAAACAGAGGAGTCAAGAACAAGGTGACAGCCTTGACTCGAGACTTTCCCCCAAGAATAAACTTAGTGGCTTGAATATTTCTACCACGTGACCCAGGTGTGTGAAAGGCAGCAACAATTTTTGGCGCCGTTGCCAGGGATAAATCTTTTTATTCCCGAGTATGACTTAGCTTAACTTTTTTCTAAACAAATAGAAAGATAAAAAATTTTGATTGATCTAGTCTTTAAAAAACATAAAAATTAAAACTCAATCCATCTGGTGACTCTACTATCTAACATCCCTTCAAGAATTTCTACCCGAAGAAACCACCGACAATTATTCAATCCCCTCCCTAATCCCAAAAGGTTTATTAGGGAAAGATTGAATCAACATACTTCTCGTATAAACCTTGAATATTTAGGAGACCAATCGCTTTCATATATCCATCACATATTTGTAGAGATTCATGTTCACCAATATCAAGAAATGACAGAATTGTTTAAACCCCTTTACTTTTCTCAGATAGCAGGTGCTCCCCATGCCATTCCAAAAGATGCTATCAATAAGCTCCCCATATTTCAGGGCAATAATGCCATCATCGCCAAGTCTCACCTTCGAAAGTTTGAAAAGCACCTGGTCAGTTATTGCAATGATGCTGCCCATAACCATGACGATGTCAAAATGAATCTCTTTGCTTTATCCTTAGAAGATGATGCTGAAGAATGGTACTTCGACCTAGATGATGATTCATATAAAACTCTTAGTGAATTCCTAGAGGGTTTTAAGAAGAAATGGGGAGAAAAGAAAGAACCAGGACATCTACTTGCTGCCCTTCATAACATTAAGAATATGGAGGATGAAACCATGGATAAATTTAACACTAAGTTCAGGCATGTGGTTGCGGACCTCCCTAATGAAATCAAGCCAAAGGATGCCTCCATCCTCATATCTTACATCGAAGCTTTCAATGGTGATTTGGGGTACCATTTAAGAGACAAAGAGCTGGCCAATCTAAAAACTGCTGAGGAATTGGCTGAGAAAATAGAAAAAGAATATGTAATCTTCAGGCAAGTCCAACATTCCAGGTCACACTAGGGGAAACAATTCCTACAACAAAGAGACCAAGGGTAAAGCCTTTGAATCATAAGAAAAGGGGACTTCTAAAGATCCCATGGAAAAGGTGACGAACATGATGAAAAAATTGGTTACTAGTCAAAACCAACTAATGGCCAATCATTCTGCGCACTTGAATCACATTCATAATAGATTGATCACAATGGAAAAGAATAATGGACCTAGGAACAATCATCCCAAGCAAAATCAGATGTATCAAAATAAATTTCCTTGGGGGGAGCCTAAGATTCCAAACCAGTTAGACTCAGCTAACATGGTAGAAGAAGTAATTCCATGGTGTAGAACTTGTGAACAATTCCACCAAGAAAGCACTTGTTATGTTGCAAATCAATTCATGGAACATGGAGTTCCCGAGGTCAGTAATCAGGAAATGACTTCAAGCGAGCCTGATCATATATACATGGTAGGCCAGGCCTACCCTTTGTCACCAGCTAAACAGTACACACCCAAGGATGAAACCATTGTAGAATATTATAGTGAAACTTATGATGAAAATTGTAATGTACATGATGGGACTCCTACATGTTCTCCATATAATGATGACAGTTTGAAGAAGATGAGTATGAAAATGAGGACAAGTATAGCTTGGAGCATGATACAAGTGACGAAGACTCCCTTATCCCCAAAAAAGATATTGATGAGGAGTCCTAGACATTCATGGAAAATACAGTCTATAACATGAATAAAGAGGAAAATAATGAACCAAAAATTTTTGATGGTTTTGTTGATTTTTCTATCTATGGCATATCTAAAGAAGAGAGCATGGACCATGTGGCCTTGGGAAACTTTGATATGAAAAAGGAGCATGCAGTTTATCCACATGATCAGTCTGAGCCATATATCAGTATCAGTAATGAAGACAAAGAAAACTTGATATCGGAACCTGATATCAGCAATGGGGAATCCATCACATCTAACATAAATGATGGTGACGACTATTGGGATTTTTGCGGATATCTTATTAAGAATCCTATCTATGCTATATCCAGTAAGGGGAGTGTCTATTTAGAAATTTGTGGAAGTCCAATATACTATAATTCCGTATAGTGAAGCATGGATCTGGAGACCTTGGAAAACCTTAGTATGGAAGAGGATCATTTAGAATTTTCATGTGATCATTTAGAGTCATATCAAGCAGAGCTGCACAGGGGTATCAGTAATGAAGACATTGAGAAGCAGTGTTGTGAAAAGTCAGATGTGATGTAGTCAGTAGAATATCAGTCTTAACCATATTTTTCACATATAGAGGTTCCTTATGACTTGGAGCTACTTGGGGCTTGTGCAATGAGTTATCATTTGATATGCCTCGGTGATCAGTGTGATGATGTAGTCAGTCTGCCTCATCATTTTGATTGGTATATCAGTCCTATCCAGTCATGGATAGAAGCAACCTACATGAGCACATACAAGTTGGGGAAGAATTTTTATGACTTTATTCATGCCTATGATCTCCCATCCATCTCGCCCATTCTAAATCATCATGCAGGTTTGCATTTTCTGAATAAGGTATCCTTACTTTGGCTGGTAACCAAAGACAAGGAATTTTTTTTTTTGTTAATAAAATGTTTAGGTGGTTACATTGGATTTCTAATTACACTTAACCCTTTTTATATCATTCTTAGAGTAGGAAAATAAGCTCCTTGAAAGAGAGCATTTACTTTCTGCATTTCTATTTTATACTTAGCTATAATACAACTTTGCTTATTTTAGTTCGTTACATTTACTTTGTTTAAATAAATCATCTTAATGGTTCATTTGGTTTTTATGTAAATCTTATGCTACTGAGGTTTTCTTGACAATTTGAGATGTTTTTATAGGGTGTATAAAAAAGAGATTCTGGTGTTCTCGTATCCTCTCCTTTCCCTATGACCAGATTGAGCACATGTCCCACAGTTGGAGCCAGAATGTTACCACCTAAGTTGTACTTAGTGGTTTTTTATCAAGTGAGCCTGGTGAACCGGACAAGGATAACTTGTTCGGACTTCAGAAGACCTTTGGAAGTACTTCTGGGAAGTAATTGTTGTACTATATCACATGTTCATACCCCATGGGGGAATTGAAATAATTTTTCTAGCATGATAGTGTCTATAAAAGAATCGGTCTCTTAGACTTTATTTGTCAATCCAATCATCCTAGGGTGTTTTTTCCCTTGGTTATTATTGGTTGTTGAATAAACGACCAATAATTTCTGAGTTTTTCACTCCATACCTCCAAAGTTGGGGTGTTCGTCTTGGCATTTAGGCCTATTGAGGTTATTAGAGTCTATGTGTCAATGTATAAACATGCTAGACATCATGGTTGAGTCATATGAACATGTCTAAGTCCCCCTAGGTTTTTTCATTTTTTCAAATTTTTAGTTTTTTCAATGTTCTTAATTAAAATTTAATTTTTCCGAAACTTAGGCTATTTTTAATAGTTTAATTGGAAAATTTGATTTTGTAATAAAAGTGGGCCAAATAATCAGTTTCAGTCATGTAGGTGCTTATTTTCAAGCTAAGAGCACCATGTAAACCCATGGACCCACTATTTCCTAGTTTTGAGTGATTTTCCATCACTGAAGATAGAAATCCCCAAAAATCAATTATTGATTATTTTAATTAATACATTGATGAATAATGAAGCAAATCCGGAATCATAGATCAATGGATTCTCAGTCTATTTGATTGAAATCAGTTAGATCTGAACTAGATTGACTGGATCTGACAAATCCTTGACTGAAGGAGGTGATCAAATCAGATCTAGAGTTGATCTTCAGCATCCCTTATGGGGAATTTCGCCCTCCCTCTCTCCTCCACATGTTTTGGCTCATCTAGATGAGTTTTGGTGGATGCTTCAGTCAACAGGTTGAGGTTTCAGTCAGATCAACTCTCCAATTGACAATTGCACTCAGTGAGACTCAGATCTGGTTCAGTTCAGCTTCAGATCTGCATTGATTGACCCTCCATCAGTTGATTTGGTCTATCTCCTTGGGATTTGTGCCCCCCTAGGATGGATCTCCTAGTTTTTGTATATATCCAAGCATAAGCCTCCTCTTCCAAGCGAGTTAGAACTAGGATTGAGGTGTTGCTGCTATTGTACTATTGTTATTGTTCATTTGAAATAAAGCGGAGCTTTGGAGGCAAGACGGTGTTATGCCATTGTATGTGTGGATGATCATTGCCATTTTTTACTGAGGTAATCTGTATCTATGTTCATAATTTCCTGATTGCTTGTGGATTCATTTCTAAGATTGATAATAAGATTATTATAATCTTGATAGGAAAGGTGTTTTTCAATAAGTTTATTGGCCATCTCTTTCCTTTGATGCATGTTTAGAGATCTAGATTCAACATGTTCTATAAGTTTATATGCATGTTATTTTGAATCTCTGTGTATGTACTAATCGGATCTCACAAGTATTTTGGCAAGTTTTTTTATTTCGGCTGAGCTACAGGTTCTTAGATTGGAGAGGATGCTGATCTAGTTTGCTTCTTCACTCTCTCTGAAACATCCCAAAGGCATAGTCCCTTGCCATTCCACCTGAAAGCTCCATGGTGGATCTTCAATGCTACCAACATTTCTCTCTTCCTCTTCCTCCTTCAAAATCAATTCTTTTAACCGATTACTTTGTTCACAGCTTTGATATTGTTTAGATCTATTATTTTAAAGTAAATTTAACATAGATCTATCTTATCAAAGCACATAATCTAGATCTTGGTCTTAAAAGGTTTCATAAGCATTCTAGATCTAGCTTTAGGGAAATCGTCCTTTTTGCATGGAATTTTAAAGAGAATTTATACCTTGCATGCATTAGATTTCTATTTTCTGTTATAAAAGATAACTCTAGAAATTATTGCACATCATATTGGCTTCCTAAAAGGAAAGAAAAGATCCCAAGGAAAGCTTGCTTTCCTTGGTTCCCCTTTTACCTTTTTTCAACTAGTTTTAACTTAGCTTTTTTGGTTAAAAGTAAGCTGACCCAAAGGTAATTTCAGAGTGATTTTTGGCATATTTCAGTCTAATAAGCTTGCTGTTTTTTAGCATGTATAACAGAAAGGAGGAGGATCTGTTGTTCGAAAGTAACTTTTGGGCCTTCTGAATCCCCCCAGGGTCTCCCTTTTTGACTGAAATCTTTAATTTTTGCACTTTGTAAGCTCTTCATTTCATTCTGTATAAGAATCAAGAGGCATCATATCAGTTTTCTGATATTTTAACCACTGGTAATAAAATAATTCTGAATAGGCTCTTTCGAGCTCATTACCCATCCCCCCTGGGGAGATTTGCGTCCGTGTCATTTTTTACTTTTCGTTCATCTTTTTTCAATCTAGAATAGTACTAATATGCATTGTAGTATGCTTTGATTTAAAATTATTTCACTTTTCTATTTCTATTGGTTTCAAAGTAACTTTAATACTTACCCCACGAGCCTCCTTTTGAGCCAAAAGGTGAAGAAAGGTTCGTGGTAGTCTAATTAGAAAATTGTGGTTTGCTTATCTTTTATGTTTCATTTGCTATCATCATTTGTTTTAGTAACCATAATAAAATTAAAACCTCCTTGATTCCCCGATTGAGGTCCACTTGGACCAAAAGAGGTTCCTGGAGGGTTTTCTTTTTAACAAGAACATCCATCTCAAAATTTACTAAAATTGACAAGACTTCGGTGTGTATGATCTGCACTTGGCTACGGTTCATCTGATCATTCAAGATGTACCAAAAGCACTTGAGTGACTAGTATAATTATGATTCAATCTCTCAAATTGACAAACCATCAGGTGAAAATACAACACCTAGATCAAACCATTACGATGGCAAAATACCCAAAGGAAGCAGGAACTCCTGAAAAGTGACCTCGGGGCACCGATATCTGTCACACCCTAATGAGTGCATTATGAACAATAGCCTCAGAGATTCCATTCAGCCCACATATTCCTTGCAGGTAGCCATGAAGTTTTAGTTTTGGACATACTCCAATTACTCTTGGGTATATCTTGAGTCCACCCCTTCGCCTAATTTTAATCAACTCATATTTTGCATCACCTTAAAACGTACCAAGAGGCAATTGCAAAACATTCACTACAATCACATGCAAGTACATTGATTTTATTTTGACTCCATTTTAAGGAACTAGTTATTTTCTTGCCATATCTATATATCTATATATA
>LPNX010792000.1:41215-57840 GCA_001517045.1 Pseudotsuga menziesii | reverse complement strand
CCCCTAACCCATACTATCCCCCCCAATGCCCCCCAAATATTCCTAATTCCCCCTCCTCATCCCCTCTATCTTCCCACTTATTAACCCATTGTTTCACTCTCTTTCCTCCTTTCTCCACTTACCCCCAATCTCTTAAAACCCCCATTGGTATCTACCTCTAACCTCTTAACACTCCCTCTCTATGTCTAATTATAACCCCTTAACACCCCTGTAAACCTTTTAATGTTATAATCACCAAACCAAACAATATAGTTACATAATTTTCCATATCGTGTGCATGTTTATGTCAATCTAAGCACGTGTGTGTTTCTTTCAATTAGAATGCATGCAAATTAGTATGAACAAAAATGAGTACACATTATTATCACATATGATCCTAAACCCGCAAACCTACTATTACATCCCCTCTACAACACGTAGATACCCCCACATTAATCTAATGCCCCCCCCCCCCTGTTAACACTCAGAATGTACCCAGTTTGCAAAAGGTAAATCCCAAAGGTAACAACAAAAGCCACTTTAGAAAGAAACTGGCTTTCCTTTCCAGAGAGGGATCTCTCAAATATAAATTTAACAAGGCCAGATATAAAATCAATACTTAAACATCATATAGTTGGTTGAAATGATATACATAATCATTGGGCAATGGAGTCAAAATACATAAAAATATCACAAGGTCGCATGCATGAGATTTCATTAAAGCCAAGATAACCACTCAATTATAGTCATTCATTTAGTTTAGGTGGAAAAGGAAGAAATATGAATAGTCCATCAATATTGAGCATCATAAGATGAATTCCATATTAACTTTAGGAGAAACATTTATGGAATATCTAAAACAATAGTCAGAGCACAACAAGTATGAATTCCAACCATTCAACACTACGCTTCAGATGCGAAGAAAACAAAATGGAATGTAAACAATGGAAACAACAATCACATACGAAAGAAAATACAGACTGTAATGTAAACAACACAAGAATCTCTGACACCCCACACTCATTCAACTTTGTTATTTCAAAAATTATCTGTCTTCAAAAACATTGATTCAACAAATGGGTTCCAACCCCCAATACATCAAGTAAATGCAAATATATACATAAATGATTTCTTCCCAAGAAGATTTAATAACTAAATAATATGTTTAATCAAAGTCTTTGTAACCATATCCCTAACAACTAGGAATAAACTACTTGCTTTGATCCTGATAACAGATCATTTAATTAAAATCAACTTTGTGATAACAAGGCTCGAACAAGCAGCTCCATAGCGCACAACACCTATTTTCACGGATGAAGAATATACTTTGTTTTTCCGAACCTTTCCACGGCTCTCCATTGTTCTGCGCTTGGGATGTCGTACTCAATCATTTCTTGGATAGATACTTCCAAATCCATATAGGTCTCATAAGACACAGTGGGAAACCCTCCTCTGATGATCATAAATTTATGCAATATCTCGAAGTCTTCTGTCAACTTGTCGACAATGAATTTTCTCGTCAGTCCCTTTACCATGTCATCAAACTTGGAGTGATCCATATGGCTTTGTACTAGCAGGCTATGATAATGTTCTTGAGAAAAAATTCTTCCTTCTTCATCCCAGAAAGAGGGAAGGCCATCTTAAAACAATTCTTTAAAAGCATGCCTGAAATCATTAATACGCGAATTCATCTCATCAGCCTTATCTTGTACTCTTTTCATAAGATGATGTTTGTGAATGAACCTTTTCGACCACAGTACCATAGCCACTTTGTCTTTGTTTCCTATATCTCGCAATTTTTGATAAGTTAATGAATTCAAGAAATTCAGTGCATTCTGAGCTGTACTTAGGGGCTTCCTCTCCATGGTCTCATTTATTAGTTTTAATCTCCGATTGGCTAAATTAACCAATGCACTTTGGTCATCAATGAAATTCAAATAATTTCTGAACTTAGTAACCTCCATAGACAATGTATCCTAGATTATATGCTTGGCTCCCTGAAGAGGCCCCTTTCTTGTATTCCTTTCTTTTAATTCATTAAGCTTCTTTTGTAATTGACCTTTTTCATGTAATATTTTATTCCTGTTTTCAACCATTTTAGTCAGCTCGGATTTGATTTTCTCATTTTATTCTTTTAATTCCCTTATCTCTACATCCTTCAAGCTTACTTGTGACATGGGTACTAGTAAATCATCAGCAGAAAAATCACTTAAAGGATTTTCAATATTTACAATGGTCAAATCTTCATCAGTAGGATTTTGGCTCATTAATTCTTCCATAATCTCTTTTTCATCATTTTGTTCTTTCTTTAACTGTGAAATTTGTGTCACTAGCTCAGTTCGCTCTGTTTCCCATTTATTCTTTTTTCTTCCAGCTTCACAGTTTTTCCTTTGTACTCCATCATTTCATGATGAATTTTATCTTTCTCCTCCTGCAATGCTAACAACTCTGATGATTGAACATGTTCGGAACTCGGGATTTTCAACTTCTTCTTTAGTACCTGAAGGGCATTATCTTTTTCTTCTAAAAGTCTTTTAATGGCTTGTGTATTCCCTGTTTCATCCCTCGAGCTTATGATATCTGGTTGCAATTTCTTTATTTGAATTGAATTCGCCTTGTTCTCAACTTTCTCATGCTTCAACTGGATCTCCAATTTATCGACCAAAACTTGCAACTTGTTAATTTTCATCATGGCATGTAATAAATCTGAATAAAATATATCCCCGGTCTATTTACGCAACTGTATTTTGTCAGGTACACTAATTTTGTCCAATCTTACTTCCATCTTGGCCACTTTTTTGTCGCTTCCCATAGCTAATTTTAAAGTGTTCCTTTCTACATCCCGAGTGGAAATCAGGGACGTCTTTGGGTTACCTAGACTTCTCACTTGTGGGAGTAGATTTTTAGTTTCTTCTAAGGACTACCTCTGGTTTTCTACATAACTAGTCATGAATTCTGCTTTAGATTTAAAAACTAAACTGGACTTTGCATTATTTTCACTTTCAAAAAAAAACTGGTTCATCTATACTAACTTCTTAGGAATCAAAATTACTTTTTTCAACTCATCTGAAACTATTTCACTTGAAATTTTACCATCTTGAGATGTTTTGGTCTTGTTACATGAACTGTCTTCATCTATTTCCCTATTTTCAATCTCAAAAAAACTTCTTTTAATTAAAACATTAGAAATTTCTGCCACTTGAGACGCTGTAATCGATCCACTACTTGTACTCTCATTACTTCTTGGATTTTCCATAAAATGAGACAAATTGGCTAGTTCCTTCAAACCCTCAACAACTTAGTGATCAAATGGTTTGCTTTTTTTTGCTTGTTTCCTTAGATAAATTATATGATATGGATCATAATTGACTTTTTGTTCTTTTTGAAAATCCATGTTTTCCAATAATTTTTCCACAATCACTAGGGCACCTTTGTTTTTAAAGATGAATGAACCAACTTTAAGGGGGAATTTGATATTGGAGGACTTTTTTAAGGCTTCGAAATGCTCCTCTTCTGAATGTAATCTTTGTCTCATGTATTCCAGTGCAAAGATTCTAGGGGCAAGGAAGGCAGGTAGCCTGTAAGGCTCTCCGGTGAAACCATACACTCTCAAAACTGTGAAATATTTATACAAAAACCAATCCCCAATCCTGTCTTCTGGTGATGATTGCATCATAATCTTCATTTTTTCAAACACTCTAGGAAATACTTCATCAAACAGCAACTTATATATCTTTGACATAATGCAATTCACAAATTTGAACATATTGATTTGCTTCAGCAGATCCGAAGAGAATATAGTATTCCAGAATTGCAATTCACTTACATTTGAACATAATAACATGTTCAACAAATATGATTGGTACTTGAAAAATATGACCTTTGGGAAATCGACTAATTGGATATGAATAGCCTCTGCTAAATATTCATCCAAGCTAAAGAAATGGACTAGATGGGACTCAGACTCAAGACTAACTGAACTCATTTTCAATAAGAAGCCCAAGACAACCTCACTGACATGAATGTCATCATCTAGACCTAAAATCTGGCAGACCAAAGATACAACCAATTGGACCTCCGCTTTGAATATGTGAATACGATATGGCAAAAAGAGACCTTCTAATGATTGACCTTCAATAAGAATACTAGACAAAAATTCACATCGAATTTCAGTTTTACAACCTCTGTATACTTCAGCTAAAACAGACTCATTCATAGACTCACCACTATCAGGGTAATTATCAGGCAAATTAAGGAATCCACGAATAAATTTTGCATCAATCCTACACAATATCTTGGGCATGGAACGACTCACAATGACTCTCAGAGAAGATGAGTAATTACTTGCACACCACTCAGTGAATTCAGGAAAGGGTAAGGTCTCCTTAATGGCGAAATAATACAAAAATGACTTGCAGGCATTCAAAATGTCATTTCCTTGTGAATTATACCACCACAATCTTTCCTTAATAACTGATACATTTCCCATTGACAGGAATGGGTCATATACACCTCTATCTCTATCAACCGAAAATTCTTCTCTTTCATCCAGGACTCGATTAAGACCTTCTAACCCTTTCTCTTTCTCCATAATAGAAAAATGATGATAATTTTGTGAATAAAGCTCAAGTGTCCGAAGCTTACCTGTGACTGTAACTGTATGTACCTGAAGTTGACTGCGAAAGGATGGTGGGTGGTCCCTTTCAATCGTCCCAGCATACAAAATAAAAAAATGATTTTTTAAAATAAGTCAACTTCACTTGATATAAAGGTCCATTCCGGAGGCTCCCTCTAGCGGTTTTTCTTAAACCATTTTTCTCCGCGGAATGTACTATAAGTCTCCACGTGTATCACGGTTTTTATTCCGCTACCGCCCTTCTACTTCAACTGCCACGCAACTCTACCCTCCGGATCTGATAATAACCATTGATGAATACTCACTTTATTTTCCAGCCGTTGGATTAACTTGCACGTACACATTCCGCTGGGCCTTTTTGTTTTTAACAACACGCAACTTTATGGGGTAGAATTCTTATCAACCGTATATTTTACCGACTTGATCCCATAACCGTTGATCCTCATGCCTTGTTAATTATCTCCACCTACCCTTATCTCCCATGCATCTCTACAGAGTAGATCTATTTTAAACCATTGATTTTCACATCCTTGTTCTATACCATTGGATTATGAGATAATTTCATCTTTTATGCGCCCTTTTATCATACCTTTACATCGTCATATTTAACCAAAGTTCAAGTAACCATCATTTTTCTTCACCATGTTTCCTTGAATACTCTGCAAGTTAGAAGTTGTTAACAACTAGCTCCATCTAGGGATGATATCCTCCTTGTGAGGTATCAAAGAACTCGTAGACCAGGTGCCTATCTTTAATCTTTACATGATAGCTTCCAAAAAAATTACCTTTCTTGTTAATATAATTACTAGAAAAAAATGGCATGCCTCTTGAATCTTAGGGCTTTCATTGCGAGCTTCAAAAACATTCGGCTCACCATCTATACTGATTTCTATAAGAAAATAAATATTTACAAACTTATGATACAGGTTTTACCTTCCTTCTTAGGATAGGTAATGTTTCAGAAATATCCCATTGACATGGTTACTATCCATAGAAACCTCGTTTGGATATTCCAAAAGAAATGCATTTTTCCCTCTATGTGCAGCAATAACATAAGGACCTACCCACATATGATCAAATTTTCCATGTTTATCTTCTTTGGGAGCATCAGGTCATCAATCTGAAACTGTTCTTCCTTCACCATTCTGTCGAAAGTATTTTTTATTTTTTCCTGATGTGATTGCACTTTATCATAAGCCTTATTCCTTTTCTCTTCTAGCTCAATAATCTGGTTTATCCTCTTTTGCATGTGGTTTGGTTCCTCTTGCTGCTCTTGGAAATACCTCATAACTGGGACACATAACGATGTTGGAAAAACAACTTCAATTCCATACACCAATTGGAAAGGAGACATTCCAATTGCCCTTTTGGTACTAATCCTGTCAGCCCATAAAGCATATTTGAGCTTGGTATGCCATGATCTTTTATTATCTTCCAACAGCTTCTTGATGATCCTTACTAGGCTTTTATTTGAAGACTCGGCTAACCCATTTCCTTGCAGATAATAAGCAGTTGAATGATTTAGACTGATATGATATTTGTGACAGAAATCAATCATTTTCTTGGATTTAAAAGTGGTTGCATTATCTGTTACTATTATTTTGGGGCATCCAAATCTAGCCAATATGTTCTCCTCAAGAAAATCCATGATTGTAGTTTCAATGGATTTCTTGGTAGGAATTTCCTCAATCCATTTTGTAAAATAATTTGTAGCTATTAAAATCCATTTGTGTTGTCCTGAATAATTAGGATTTATTTCGCCAATGAAATCCAAACCCCACTGTTGAAAAGGAGCTTCTATTGTTATTGGATTTAAAGGGAGAGTAAGTACCTTTCTTTTACCATCAAAAATTTGGCACTGATGACACATGTTGGTTTCTTTATACACATCTGAAAACAATGTTGGCCAATAGTAACCTGCTCTTAGAATTTTATTCGCAGTCACCTTCCAAGAATGATGCCCTCCACAATCTCCTTGATGGAATTCTTTAGCTGTATGTTGAGCTCCATTTTCCAAAAGACAGTTAAGTAACACACCTCCGGGATCTTTCCAATAAATATATCGATTTATAATACAAAACTTGGCAGCTTTCAATTTTACTGACCTTTCCCTTGACTTACTCAATCCTACTAGTGTTTGTAAATTTCAAAGGACGTAAACAATGTCAGAGTACCATGGGGACGCCACAAAATCAATCATCACTTCCACCTCTGTATCCAATTGATTAAACTGATGGGATAATAAATTGATTTGTAAGGACTCACAATTTGAATTTGTCATCATTTTCACTAATCCTTGTCCCTTAATTAGTTTAGTAGGCTTTATCTCTATGTTGTACTCTAGTAATGTAGCTATCCATTTAGCCCTTCTACCCTCTGGATCAGGTTGTGTCAAAATTCCTTTTATTGGAGCAGTTGGAACATGTGTGATTACATGTGAGTGTAGAATATATACTCTAAAATATTTCAATGCTTTGACTAAAGCATATGCCTATTTCTCCATGATATCATATTTTAGTTCTCCATCCCTCAACATCTTGCTGAAAAATGCTATGGGTTGCTCCATGTTTTCATCATTCTTCTGCAATAAAACTATTGCAATGGTATACTCTAAAGCATACGAAAATACTAAGAAATATTTGGTAAAATATGGACTTACCAACACTGGAGCCTCTGAGATTGCTTGTTTGATTTCCCAAAACGACCTCCTGGCATCTGCATTCCATTTTATCTCATGACCCTTTTTTAGCATATTTGTAATATTAATTAATATTTCAGCAAAACTAGGCACAAACCTTCTTAAAAAATTCACTTGTCCCAAAAATGATTGTATTTCCTTTTTACTCCTGGGTTCTCCTACCTTTAAAATTGCACTCACTTTTTCAGGATCAATTTTTATTCTGTCTTTAGATATTATATGACCCAACAATTTTCCTTCTTCCAATGTGAAATTGGTCTTCTTTGGGTTTAATGATATACCAAATTTCCTGCACTCCATGAAAATTTTCTCTAAATGATGAATATGTTCTCTGTCAGATCTTGAATAAATTGTGATGTCATCCATGTAGATTACCACAAATTTTCCAATTTCTCCCGCGAAAGCAATGTCCATGGCCCGCTGGAAAGTAGCACCTACATTCATTAAGCCAAAAGGCATCTTTGCATACATAAAAGCGCCCCAAGGTCTAGTAAAGGTAGTTTTCTCTTGATCTTCAGATAATACTTTAATCTGATTGTAACCAGAAAAATCGTCCATCATCGAAATTCTTTCAGCTCCAACTACCTTCTGCAGTATATGATCCATCTTCGGCAAGGGATAATTGTCCTTCATAGAAACTTTATTCAAATTCCGAAAATCTATACACAATCTTATTTCTCCATTCTTTTTTCTAACAGGAACTAAATTTGCAACCCATTTTGAAAATCTTAGAGTCACGATGATTTTGGCGTCAAATAATTTTTTAATTTCCTTCTCAATAATGGGCAGCAATTTGGGATTTAACCTTCTAACTTTCTACCTGAAAGGCTTCTCCCCAGGTTTTATAGGAATAGTATGTTGTATTATAGATGTATCATATTCTTTAAGATCTTCATAACCCCAGGCAAACACATCTGTATAATTCTTCATTAAATTCACATACTCCTCTTTTTCTTTTACAGGAAATTTTTTGGATAGTTTTATAATCTTAGGATTTTCCTCGGTACCAATATTCCTATCTTCAACAACATTTTCAATAGGCTTCACTTTAGGATTCTTAGCAACATCATTCTGATCAAATTTTTTTTCCAAAGGAATCAAACCTCTTGGTATAAAATTATTTTTCAATTGAATAATATCTTTTCCTCCTAAGGTTCCCTTTAATTTTTTAGCACCATCCTTTTCCTTTTTAGGCTCTTCACCATCTTGGAAATTCTCACCATTGTCATTTTCCGTATCAATATGATTATTTACAAATTATCCGGACAGTTCTAAAAACCTTCTTTTATGCATGTCATCTTCAAATACCTGCCAATATTTAGAATTATCGAGAATAGATGACATGTTCACAATGTCCACTTGATATTCTTTTTGTCTAGCAATAAGGGTTTTAAATTTTCCAGCAGCTACTGCCAAAGAACCTGCAATGGTATTTTCATGTATGGAAACCATCTGAATCGTATTCTCTGTAAAAAAGTTACCAATCATATCCCATACTTCGTTCCTATAGGACCTCATTCGGGGATGCCTGGTTTGATAACTATCATTCACTTGGTTTATCACCAATTCTGAATCCCCTAAAACTTTTATTCTTTGTGCTCCCAAATATTTCAAAGCATGCAACCCAAGTAATAAAGCTTCATATTCAACTACATTATTTGTGCATTCAAATGTTAATTTATATGATAAATCTTTAAAATCCCTGATAGGAGAAATTATATACACGCTAGCTCCAACGCTTATTTTTGCCACAGATCCATCAAAATACATAGTCCACAAACCTTCTCTTTTTTGTTTTGCTTCCAAAGCATCTTGTTCCATCACCTCTTCCTTTTTATTTTCTTCAGGCTTCATCTGCAATGTAGCTTCCAAATCATATGGGACAGTATCATTAAAGAAAATGGAAGACCCCAAATCAGTATCAACAGCATATATATGATGAACTTAAGGCTTATCTTGACTGCTCACTACATAAGGAGTTCTTTTCTCACTATACAACCTCTTACTTCCATATTGAACGGGAATAGTAGAATATAACATATCCATTTGTAAACTACCCTTCAAGTTTGAAGTCCAAGATCTTGATAACAATACTCCAAACTTAGGTGGGATATCTGCTACTACCACATCCATTACTATTGTTTTAGATGGTAATTGATTCAGAGTTACTACCATATCTTTAATCAAACCAAGACATTTCACTCTCCTGGAATCAAAAGAATACAAATATTTATATGGTCTTGTCACTTCCAATCCCAGACTTTCAACTACTTCTTTTGGCATTAAATTATGTGATGCACCCGAATCTAACATAGCATTATGGACCACCATATCATGAACATTCAAACTCAAATAAAAATTAGGGACTTCTTCATTTTCTACATTTTCAACTTTCGACCCAAACGAAATAGTAGGATTATCATCATTCAATTCCAAAATATCATATTGCAATTCTCCTTGACCTTTGACCATTTTTGTTATGGTTTTTCTATATTCATTGTTTCTCAACAACTCATTAAATGGAACAGAAATTTCCAACTTGGAAAGCTCATTTTGCAAATTGAAACTAGAACTGACTCTTTCTACATCAATTAGGGTTACTTGCTTCATTCCTTTGTTTTTTTGTATCTCACTCTCAACTTCTTTATTTACAATAGACTCTTTTTGTATTTGTTTTCCTTTTTCTATATTTAAAAAACTAGTGGAATGCTGATTTGGATTTACCCTCCCTTTATTTATAAGAACTTCTCTGTTTCTCAATCTAATATTCCTCTGTACATCATCCATAGCATGCAGGTAACCTCTTTGATACTGTTCTGTCTCCCTCTCAAATTCTTCATTTACATCCTCCTATGCAAACATGCTATGTTCTTCTTCAGTAAGATATATCTCTGAATCTAGTTCTCCAAAAAGATTAATTTCATTTTCAGCAGGATCTTCTTCGTTAGCGACATAATTCTCGAGGAACAGTGGTTGAATTTGCTGTTCTTCCTGATTTCTTGGGTTTCTCATGTCTCTCTGCCTATTTTGTGGAATTATAGGAGGATTTGGTCTTCTAAAATTTAGATTCCTGATTTGAGGATCGGCTTGTTCTCTGTTGAACGCCCTATTATCCATATTCAATTTGTCCATCAACTTCTCCATTGTCTTCAACATCATTTCAAACTTAATATCAGTGGTATAAGAAGAAGTAGAAGGCGAATTTTCTTCCTTTTTCCTCCTATCAATGTCTCTATGTTTCATTTTTCCACTTGCCATCATATTTTCCTCCACCTCCAAAGCATCTATAAACATTGCGTTAAGAGTTGTTAATTTTCTTTCTCTCAATGAAAATGCAAAGTCATTATCAAAGGCTCCAGCATAATGAAGTTTAGCGACGGCTAGAGAAGGTTTTATATCTTCTGGAATAGAATTATAAACCCTCTTAAACCTACTTGAAAATTCATTAACAGATTAAACCCCCCCCCTTTTTGAGACTGTTATACTAAGACAAGAGCTGCAAAGGATTCTGGTTGTCATCCCATCTCTCTAGGAATGCATTCTGCAAAGCTTGGAAATTCAATATAGATCCATCTCGCAAGTCTTTAAACCATTTCTTTGCTTCACCTAATAAAATTTGAGCAAATAACCTCATTTTAACATCTGCATAATCGACTTCCTCCAAGTCAACAAAATATTCAAACTTAGCCACATGTTGTTTTGCGGTTATGTCTCCTTCTCCATCAAATAAGGAAATTATTTGGGAATAATTTTGAGGAAGGTAATGTAATAAAGCAGGAAAACACAAGGGAGAAAATCTGGCTTCCATTGATCTAGGTGGATTCAGAGGTACTGAGGACTTTTGAGTGTTTTGAACAACAAGTGTTTCAACTTTTGCAGACTATTGTAAATCTCTCCAAAGGGAATCCAACAAATAAGATTCTAATCTACGAGAATTAATTCCAGTATTCTTAATATCAGACTCAGACTTATTTTTCAACAAACTTCTTCCAACATTAACTTCCCATTCTGAATCAAAAACACTAGGAGAATCCCGAGAAGATGACGCACCAAACAAAGAAAAATCTATTTTTTTTGTATCCTTTTTCTGAAATAAATTTTCTGGATCTTTCGAACTCTTTAAAATTTCAGTGTCAGAATTACCTTGTGTATGTCTTCTCAAAGCCATAATGACTTTTAAATTTTGAAAAACTTTACAATGGAATCGCCAGGGCAAATATACAACCTTCTCTCCTAACAAAAATTCATGTTTTCCCACAAAAATATTTTCTTGATCTTTAAAACTCTGTCGTTCTTCCCAGGGCAGATTTTCACTTTCGTCCGCGGTAGCGGCTCCAATTTGTTAACACTCAGAATGTACCCAGGTTGCAAAAGGTAAATCCCAAAGGTAACAGCAAAATCCACTTCAGAAAGAAACTGGATTTCCTTTCCAGAGAGGGATCTCTCAAATATAAATTTAACAAGGCCAGATATAAAATCAATACTTAAACATCATATAGATGGTTGAAATGATACACAATCATTAGTAAATGGATTCAAAATACATAAAAATATCACAAGGTCGCATGCATGAGATTTCATCAAAGGCAAGATAATGACTCAATTACAGTCATTCATTTAGTTCAGGTGGAAAAGGAAGAAATATGAACAGTCCATCAATATAGAGCATCATAAGATTAATTCCATATTAACTTTAGTAGAAACATTTATGGAATATCTGAAACAATAGTCAGAGCACAACAAGTATGAATTCCAACCATTCAACACTACGCTTCAGATATGAAGAAAACAAAATGGAATGTAAACACCGGAAACAACAATCACATAGGAAAAAAATACAGACTGTAATGTAAACATCATAAGAATCTCTAATACCCCACACGCATTCAACTTTGTTATTTTAAAAATTATCTGTCTTCAAAAACATTGATCCAACAAATGGGTTCCAACCCCCAATACATCAAGTAAATGCAAATATATACATAAATGATTTCTTCCCAAGAAGATTTAATAACTGAATAATTTGTTTAATCAAAGTCTTTGTAACCATATCCCTAACAACTAGGAATAAAATACTTGCTCTGATCCTGATAACAGATCATTTAATTAAAATCAACTTGGTGATAACAAGGCTCGAACAAGCAGCTCCATATCACGCAAGACCTATTTTCACGGATGAAGAATATACTTTGTTCTTCCGAATATTTCCATGACTCTCCATTGTTCTGCGCTTGGGATGTCATACTCAATCATTTCTTGGATAGATACTTCCAAATCCATATAGGTCTCATAAGACATAGTGGTCAGCCCTCCTCTGATGATTAGAAATTTCTGCAATATCTCGAAGTCTTCTGTCAACTTTTCCATGATGACTTTCCCGTCAGTCCCTTTACCAAGTCATCAAACTTGGAGTGATCCATACGGCTTTGTACTAGCAGGTTATGATAATGTTCTTGAGAAAAAATTATTCCTTCTTCGTCGCAGAAAGAGGGAAAGCCATCTTCAAATAATTCTTTAAAAGCATGTATGAAATCATTAATATGCGAAGTCATCTCATCAGCCTTATCTTGTATTGTTTTCATAAGATGATGTTTGTGAATGAACCTTTTTTACCACAGTACCATAGGCACTCTGTCTTTGATTCCTATATCTTGCAATTTTTGATAAGTTAATGAATTCAAGAAACTCAGTGCATTCTGAGCTGTACTTAGGGGCTTCCTCTCCATGGTCTCATTTACTAGTTTTAATACCTGATTGGCTAAATTAACCAATGCACTTTGGTCATCAATGAAATTCAAATAATGTCTGAACTTAGTAACCTCCACAGACAATGTATCCCAAATTATATGCTTGGCTCCCTGAAGAGGCCCCTTTCCTATTTTCCTTTCTTTTAATTCATTAAGCTTCTTTTGTAATTGACCTTTGTCATGTAATATTTTATTCCTGTTTTCAACCATTTTAGTCATCTCAGATTTGATTTTCTCATTTTCTTCTTTTAATTCCCTTATCTCTACATCCTTCAAGCTCACTTGTGACATGGGTACTAGTAAATCATCAGTAGAAAAATCACTTAAAGGCTTTTCAATATTTACAATGGTCAAATCTTCATCAGTAGGAGTCTGGCTCATTAATTCTTCCATAATCTCTTTTTCATCATTCTGGTCTTTCTTTAACTGTGAAATGTGTGTCACTAGCTCAGTTCGCTATGTTTCCCATTTATTCTTTTATTCTTGCAGCTTCATAGTTTTTCCTTTGTACTCCATCATTTAATGATGAATTTTATCTTTCTCCTCCTGCAATGCTAACAACTCTTATGATTGAACATGTTCGGAACTCGGGATTTTCAACTTCTTCTTTAGTACCTGAAGGGCATTATCTTTTTCTTCTAAAAGTATTTTGATGGCTTGTGTATTCCTTGTTTCATCCCCCGAGCTTATGATATCTGCTTTCAATTTCTTTATTTGAATTGAATTCGCCTTGTTCTCAACTTTCTCATGCTTCAACTGGACCTCCAATTTATCGACCAAAACTTGCAACTTGTTAATTTTCATCATGGCGTGTAATAAATCTGAATAAATTATATCCCTGGTCTGTTGGTGCAGCTGTATTTTGTCAGGTACACTAATTTTGTCCAATCTTACTTCCATCTTGGCCACTTTTTTGTCACTTACCATAGCTAATTTTAAAGTCTTCCTTTCTACATCCCAAGTGGAAATCATGGATGTCTTTGGGTTACCCAGACTTCTCACTCGTGGGAGTAGATTTTTAGTTTCTTCTAAGGACTGCCTCTGCTTTTGTACATAACTAGTCATGAATTCTTCTTTAGATTTAAAAACTGAATTGGACTTTGCATTGTTTTCACTTTCAAAAGAAAACGGGTTCATCTATACTGACTTCCTAGGAATCAAAACTACTTTTTTCAACTCATCTGAAACTATTTCACTTGAAATTTTACCATCTTGAGATGTTTTGGTCTTCTTACGTGAACTGTCTTCATCTATTTCCATATTTTCAATATCAGAAAAACTTATTTTAATTAAAACATTATAACTTTCTAGCACTTGAGACGCTGTAATTGATCCACTGCTTGTACTCTCATTGCTTCCTGGATTTTCGATAAAATGAGACAAATTGGCTAGTTCCTTCAAACCCTCAACAACTTGGTGATCAAATGGTTTGTTTTTATTTGCTTGTTTTCGTAGAGAAATTATATGATATGGATCATAATTGACTTTCTGTTCTTTTTGAAAATCCATGCTTTCCAATAAATTTTCCACAATCACCAGGGCACCTTTTTTTTAAAAGATGAATGAACCAACTTTAAGGGGGAATTTGATATTGAAGGACTTTTTGAAGGCTCTGAAATGCTCCTCTTCTGCATGTAATCTTTGTCTCATGTATTCCAGTGCAAATATTCTAGGGGTAAGGAAGGCAGGTATCCTGTAAGGCTCTCCGTTGAAACCATATACTGTCAAAAATGTGAAATCTTTATACAAAAACCAATCCCCAATCCTGTCTTCTGGTGACGATTGCATCATAATATTCATTTCTTCAAACACTCTGGGAAATACTTCATCAAACAACAACTTATATATCTCAGACATAATGGAATTCACAAATTCAAACATATTAATTTGCTTCAGCAGATCCGAAGGGAATATAGTATTCAAGAATTGCAATTCAGTTACATTTGAACATAATAACATGTTCAACAAATATGATTGGTACTTGAAAAATCTAACCTTTGGGAACTCGACTAATTGGATATGAATAGCCTCTCCTAAATATTCATCCAAACTAAAGAAATGGACTGGATGGGACTTAGACTCAAGACTAACTGAACTGATTTTCAATAAGAAGCCCAAGACAACCTCACTGACATGAATGTCATCAACTAGACCTAAAATTTGGCAAACCAAAGATACAACCAATTGGACCTCCGCTTTGAAGATGTGAATATGATATGGCAAAAAGAGACCTTCTAATTATTGACCTTCATTAAGAATACTAGACAAAAATTCACATTGAATTTCAGTTTTACAACCTCTGTATACTTCAGCTAAAACAGACTCATTCATAGACTCGCCACTATCAGGGTAATTATTAGGCAAATTAAGGAATCCACAAATAACTTTTGCATCAATCCTACACAATATCTTGGATGTGGAATGACTCACAATGACTCTCTCAGAAGATGAGTAATTACTTGCACACCACTCGGCGAATTCAGGAATGGGTAAGGTCTTCTCAATGGAGAAATAATATAGAAATGATTTGCAGGCATTCAAAATGTCGTTTCCTTGTGAATTATACTGCCACAATCTTTCCTTAATAACTGATACATTTCCCACCGACAAGAATGGGTCATATACACCTCTATCTCTGTCAACCAAGAATTCTTCTCTTTCATCCAGGACCCAGTTAAGACCTTCTAACCCTTTCTCTTTCTCCATAATAGAAAAATGACGATAATTCTGTGAGTAAAGCTCAAGTGTTCGAAGCTTACCTGTGACTGTAACTGTATGTACCTGAAGTTGACTGCGAAAGGATGGTGGGTGGTCCCTTTCATTCGTCCCGGCATACGAAATAAAAAATTTATTTTTCAAAATAAGTCAACTTCACTTTATATAAAGGTCCATTCCGAAGGCTCCCTCTAGGAGTTTTTCTTAAACCATTTTTCTCTGCGGAATGTACTATAAGCCGCCATGTGTATCGCAGTTTTTATTCAGCTACCGCCCTTCTACTTCAATTTCCACACAACTCTACCTTCTAGATCTGATAATAACTGTTGATGAATACTCACTTTATTTTCCAGCCATTGGATTAACTTGCACGTACACATTCTACTGGGCCTTTTTGTTTTTAACAACGCGTAACTTTATGGGGTAGACTTTATCAATCGTAGATTTTACGGACCTGATCCCATAACCATCGATCCTCGCGCCTTGTTAATTATCTCTGCCTACCCTTATCTCCCGTGCATCTCTATAGAGCGGATCTATTCTAAACCATTGATTTTCACATCCTTGTTCCATACCATTGGATTATGAGATAATTTCGTCTTTTATGCGCACTTTTATCATACCTTTACATCATCATATTTAACCAAAGTTCAAGTAACCATCATTTTTCTTCACCATGTTTCCTTCAATACTCTGCAAGTTAGAAGTTGTTAACACCCCCCATACCAAAATACTAATACCCCCCTTCCTCTCTCTTTTTCACACACACAGACAGACACACACACACACATCCATATATCTCCCCTTAAAACTAACATCCCCCTCCTCTCTCTCTCTCTCTCTCTCTCTA
>LPNX010792000.1:8473-41002 GCA_001517045.1 Pseudotsuga menziesii | reverse complement strand
CCCCCCCCCCCCCCCCCCCCTCCACTCCCTTATCTATCTCTATCACACACACAAACAAATCCCTATGTATCCATTTACCACTAACACTGCTGCTCCTCTCTCTATCTCTTGATGATGTAATTGTAACTTCGGAATGTATTCACTTGTATTTCTTATGTATTGTAACCCAATGTGGATGTACTTATGTCATGTCATGCCCCGATGTTCCTATCGAGAGGATCTATAATGTAAACAAGTCATGTCAAGTCATTGTGAGTAACCCTCTTATTGTCTAAGGGTTAAATTCCCTATAGTTTCAGGGCACTAGGGTTATTAGACTCACCTAGTGAAGTCGGCCCTAGTAGGGTTTTAGTCATGTCGGGAATTAGTATAAATATAGAGGTGACCTCTCTATTTATCACACATCTCATCCACACTCAAGTGTAGTGCATAGTTGAGGAAGGAGAAGACATTGGCGCTAGATAGAAAGAAGGTTACTATTGTTGGGAGATCATCTTACTGTTTTGGGTTTCACTTTAGTGCTGATTCTATCTCTGAGGAAGTTGTGGGGTTTTCTCCATTTATGGTTTCCCCGAGGAAAAACACTGTGTTCATTGTCTCTTGTGTTTGATTGCTATTCTTGTTGTTCTCTCAGTTAAAGATCCTAATGAAATTCTAGCTTAATGTGTAAATCTAACATGGTATCAGAGCTAACCTGAGAAGAAGAAATTGTGCAGCTGCGGGAACTAGGGCTTCCTAGTTTGTGGATCTCCCTCCATAGATTTTTAGCAAAAGTAGGGTGGAATAAATCTCCTCCCTACGTCGCATCTTTCTCTCGAAGCAGAATCCAATTCTGATTTTTTTCAATTTTGGACCCAACACTATTGTCAGAAATTAGGGCTTTTCACAGAAGTGGAATTTTTCAGTGAGCCTAGGCCTGGATTGATCTCCTCCCCAAAATCAAAGTTAGGGATCAAATTCAAAGCATTTGGTTGGACAGAACTCCGGAAAAGAAAAACCCTAATCTGCTCCTGAACCAACACTACAGGATTTCAGCTCCAAATCCAAATTTGACATCTTGACCTGGTAGATCTAAATCTTTTGTATTTCCATTTGAGGTTCTCAGTTAAGATGTCTCATCATACCAAGCTTGATGAAAATCTTGAGGGAGCTAATAACTTCCGAGCTTGGAAGTATATAATCTTTGTGGTCCTGGAAGAAAATGAGTTTGACTCCTATATCAGTGAGGAGGTTCCAATTCCATAGGGAGATGAGGCCAAGGCCTTACATAAGAAGAAGTTGGTTATGGCAAAGAGGATCATTGCATATTATATCAAGGATCACCTCATTCCTCAAGTGTCCTCCCTCAAGACACCTAAAGCCATTTTTGATGCCCTAACTAAATTGTTTGAAGGGAAGAACATCAATTAGAAGACGACTCTAAGGAACCAGTTGAAGAATGTCAAGATTTAGAATAACAAGACCATCTAGTCATATTTCACAAGGGTCTCCCAGATCAAAGAACAACTAGAAGCTGTAGATGAAGAAGTGGAGAAATTGTGATGACAATATTGAATGGCCTCCCTAGGTCATGGGATTCTTCATCCAAGGAATCTATGCTAGAAGGAAGTTGGTCAAGTTCAGTAGACTGTGGGAAGAATGTTCTCAAGAAGAAGCTCGGATAGCAACTTGAGAAGAAAAGATGGGAAGTGAAGATCAAGCTCTCACAGTACACTCCAGGAAAGGAAGAAGGGAAAATCATCATCACCAAGGTAAGCATTATCATCAAAAAAATAATTTTGTAAGAAGGGATCCATCCAGACTCAGATGTTATACATGTGATGAAATAGGACACTTTCCTAAAAATTGTCCCAAGAATAAGAATGGATCCAAGAAGAAGAGGAACTCCAAAAGAAGACATCATGCTCACACTGCTGAGGATGATGATCCTCCCAGGAAGAGAGTAAAACAAGAAAGTGAAGACTCTTCAAGTGAAGATGAATATGTTCTGATCTCCACTCTCACAGGAACTGTCACTCATGGAAGCAAAGATTGGCTTATTGACAGTGGGGCTTCCAAGCACATGATAGGTTTCAAGGAATCCTTTGAGAACCTATCTGAACATAGTTCATCCCATAAGGTGAAGCTTGGGGATGACTACCAATATCCCATAAAAGGTAGTGGTGAATCCTCCTACAAGCTAGACTCCAGAAAGTCTATAAAAATGAAAGATATCTTGTTTGTACCAGGACTAAAAAAGAATCTTCTATCCATATCAGCATTAGATGCAAAAGGCATGAGGGTTACATTTGTAGATGGCCAAGTCCTCATGTGGCCAAGAGGAAAGACTATTGATGATGCAATAGTGATTGGAGAACAAGAAGGAGGTTTATACAAGCCGCAAGGGCCATCCAGAATAAGCTATGGTCCATGACATAGTAGAGCCAAATAAACTTTGGCACAGAAGGCTTGCACATGTGCATTACAGAGAACTACCACTTGCAAGCAAAGTTGTTGAAGGTCTTCCATAAATTGAAGCATAACATGAAGGGGTCTGCAAAGGATGTGCGAAAGGAAGTAACACAAAGAAGACATTTCCAAGTAGCAAAAGCAAAGAAAAAGGAATCTTGGAAATCATGCACTCCGATGTATGCAGACCAATGTCATCAAGTTCACTAAGAGGGTACGTATAATATGCTTCTTTCATTGATGAATTTTCTAGGAAGACATGGATTTACTTCATGAAGAACAAAGATGAAGTTTTCAGCAAGTTCAAGGAATTCAAAGCCTTGATCGAGAACCAAACAGAAAAGAAAACCAAAACTTTTCGATCAGATAATGGAAGAGAATTCACATCAAACGAATTCAAAGACTTATGCAAAGAATTAGGGATTAAGATGGAGTTGTTCACTCCTTACAATCCACAACATATTGGATTTGCAGAAAGGAAGAATAGAACCATCATGGAAGCTGCGAGAGCAATGCTTCATGATCAAGATATTCCTATGCATCTATGGGCAGAAGCAGCCAGAACAACGATGTATGTACAGAATCATACTCCACACAGAGTACTCGAGAACAAGACTCTTGAAGAAGTCTTCTCCGGCAAGAAACCAGAAGTCATCCATCTCAGAATATTTGGCTGTCCAATGTACATACACATACCAAAAGAAAAGAGAACAAAACTAGATCCTTCAGGAAAGAAGGGTATATTTGTGGGATACTCTGAAAGCTCGAAAGCTTACAGAATATACTTCCCAAGATTCAAGAAGATTAATGTCAGCAGGGATGTAACATTGGATGAAGACATAGCTTACAACAAATCCAGAAAGAGACCTGCTGAAGATATGGAAGAAGCAGAAGCACCCATAATTCATGATACAACCATGAATGAAGAAATTCAAGAAGAAGATCAAGAATTTGAAGAACCACAAAGACACGGTAGATCCACCTCTAGAAAAGAATCCTCACAAGAGGAAACCTGCTTTGGTACAAGAAGTTATCCAAGGTGCAGAAAGATATGGGGCTCCAGAAGAGAATCATAGAGAAAGAAAGAGAACCAGATCTTGCTCTGAACATGTAGCTTTACTATGTGATGTTATCAATAACGAACCTTCCAACTATGAAGAAGCGGCGGAACAAAAAGAATGGAAGGATGCTATGATCAAAGAGTATCAATTGATCATGAAGAATGATGTTTTGGATGTTGTCCCAAGACCAGAAGGGAAGTTTGTTGTAACTTCCAAATGGATCTACAAGATCAAGCATGCTACAGATGGTAGCATAGAGAAATATAAGGCAATATTTGTGGTTCGCAGTTTCTCACTGAAAGAAGGAATAGATTATGAAGAAAACTTTGCACCTATAGCCAGATACACTTCCATCAGATCGGTACTTGCTTTGGCTGTAGTAATGAAATGGAAGATACACCAAATGGATGTCAAGACTGCTTTCTTGAATGGTGTAGTGGAAGAGGAAGTGTATGTAGAACAACCACTCGATTTTGAGACACATGACAAGGAGTCTCAAGTGTGCAAATTGAAGAAAGCCCTATATGGTTTGAAACAGGAACCCAGGACATGGTATGGCAGAATTGACAGCTTTCTATCTAGTTTGGGCTTTACCAAGAGTAAAGCAGATTCCAACCTTTACTACAAGGTTGAATATGGCAACCTAGTGATGCTTCTACTATACGTAGATGATCTGTTTGTAATAGGTATGGATGGGTTGATTGCTGATATGAAGAGAAATCTTGCTGTCGAGTTCAAAATGAAGTACTTGGGTATGATGCATTATTTTCTAGGAATCGATGTGTGGTAGAGTGCAGATGGGATTTACCTCAGATAAGGGAAGTATGCAGTAGAGATCCTGAATAGGTTTGGGATGATGGATTACAAGGCTATGGCCACACCTATGGCATTGAGCCTAAAGCTATTGAGCGATGCTTCATCAGAAGCGGTTGATTCTACAATGTATCGTCAGATGATTGGGTCCTTGATGTACCTGATGAACACGAGATCAGATATTTGCTTTGCTGTGAACACCTTGAGCAAGTTCTTAACAAATCCGATACATGTTCACTTGATTGCTGCAAAGAACATTCTGAGGTATCAGAGGGGTACAATTGATTATGGGCTCAAGTATGAGGCGAATCAGAAGATTAACCTGGAGGGTTATGTTGATTCAGATTGGGCAAACAGTGCCATCGATAGGAAGAGCACTTTAGGGTGTTTCTTTAGTATGGGATCAAGTGTGATCTCTTGGTTTAGTAGGAAGCAATCCTGTGTGGCACTAAGTATGACTGAAGCAGAGTATGTCACAGCTTGTTCAGCTATTTGTGAGGTATTATGGCTGTAGAAGCTACTGTCTGATTTATTTGATCTCCAAATGGATGCTACTTGTATACATTGTAACAACCAAAGTTGCATGAAGTTGTCAAAGAAACCAGTGTTTCATGAGAAGTCAAAGCATATCAAGATCAAGTATCACTATATCAGGGATATGGTGCAGAAGGGAGCAGTGAAGCTCCAGTAGTTGCGACGGAGGAACATATAGCTTATGTGTTGACAAATCCATTGGATAGGGCGAAGTTTGAGTACTTTAGGGAGATGCTTGGTGTTCTCCAGATCGAGGTTTCCTCCAAGGGAAAGTGATGAGACCTGTTAAGTCATGAACTTGCTTCTTCAGTTTTCTTTTTTACTTGTGATTTTTACTTTAAGTTTGCTCATTTGCTTCCTTTAGAAAATTTTTGGTTTTAAGTGAAATTTTGATTTTTGCTTTAGGTTTTCATTAGGTTTGTTCTTCTTATGGTTTTGAAGGATTCTATAGGACATTATGTGGATTAATTGGTTCACAAATAACACCATGATCAAAGTTTAACATTAAAACCTCATTCAAAATAGAATTAATGACTAAAAAAGCGCCAAATTTGGTTTTAAAATATTCTTGTAGCGCAACGACCGAAATTTTACACAGCGGCGCTACAAGAATATCACGTGCTCTAAAATTGCCAATTTTTAAGCCAAATTTTCTCATGATTTTGATCTCTAGATGACTAATCACATGTGTAAAGGGTTTTGATACATGTTTCATCAGAAATGATCATGCAAATAGGTGTGGTTTGTGACATGAAGGAGATCGTGGCAATCAGCAGTTAAAGTTGGGTGAATGATGACAGATCGAGGAACGAGCCTAGATTGATGGGAAAGAAGTTCTCCACATATGCATTACGAAGCTGGAGGTGAAGTGGAGTGAATACATCTGCTTAAAATTCAGAATTTGCAGTTACAGAGGAGATTTAGGGCTTTCTTGTCGCGCCAGTTGGAAGCAAATTGAAGACCTGAAGACACATGGGCAGTTAAATTCAGTAGTCAGATACTCCAAAGATTAATGTTAAACGTCTGCAGCAGGTCGGGAATGAGTTATTCCGCGTAAACCTGGTCGTGGCTGCCAAATTGGGGGTTTTTCATTAAGGCGGGTTATGTTAAAAATGATTAAAGAAATCCTTAATTCGTGTTGATTAACAAGCTCTAAATGATCAGATATTAGTCTTAAAGGTCTTATATGTTTTAGCAAGTGATAAGTTGAAAAAAAACTGTTACATTGAACAATTTCACTGTCAAGACCAGCAAGTATGGTAGGTTGAAGGTCTGTATGGTTTATGGCGATCAGGGTTTCATAGAATTACTTGTTACCTGTAATCAATGCAAGGAGTTAGTTGAGCATGTCAATTGCATGCAGACCTTGTCTGAGTATATGCGATAGGCTGATTGGTTTTGTGCTGAATGTAAGTTGAAGCAGAAAGGTAGCGCTCATAATATTTCTCTCATATCCTCTTATCCTTTGTGTTAAACAATCACAATCTGAATCTAAGAAGTGAGCAATTGAGAGCACTAATGTAGAATCCCTATTGCAAAGAGATAACTCATTAGTGGCATTAAAAGGAGCCAAGGGTGCAATTTGTGCAGAAACACAACACACAAATGTTTCCATGAATTCTAAAGATGATCTGGCATCGAAATGAACATATTGTATGGTTAGTTAAAGTTCAGCAGCAGCTTCTATTGAGGATTTTTAGCACTCTGTCGACCTAAATTACCCAAACTTGAGGCAAAACATTTCCTGCATTGTCAATACAAACTGATTGTTAAAAACTAAGAGAAAACAACCAAGGAGAATTAAAGAAAGCTTATTGTCCAAGCTCTAAAACTTGAGGAAAAAGGGGGTTGTTAGGTCATTAGCAGGGCTTTAAAATTACACAGAATTCAGCCATTGGAAAGCAAATGAAGAAAAGTGGAAAGACCAATAGAGCTTAGCCTACTGAGGTAAATTGGATTGACAAGTTTCCAGGTTGTGCAGAGCTTTTTGAAAATGCTGGATGGTTGGTTTTATTTAAGAATATTGATGGCTATAACACCGAGGTATCTCATAGATTTTCCCAATGCTATAACCAGGACATGGTATCATTTGATACCTTGAATTTTAAGTTGACTGTGGAGTTGGTGGCTGAGGCAATAGGAGTCAAAAATGAAGGAGAGTTGTGGTTCAAAAAGATGCCTTTCAGCTTCAATGCCCAAAGGTTTCTTTTACCTGGCATTATTCCAGACTGGACCAAAGGAGTGCTCATCCAGAATTTTAGAGCAGAATGGGTGGAGCCCATTAAAATCCTACAAAGCTACATTACCTGTGAAGGGAGGTATGCTTTTGTATTCAAATATCATTTCAGGTTCTTACAGCACCTGGCTGGTGAATCAAGGATGAGTCTCCCCTTCTTCTTGTTGAAGAGTTTGCAGAAGATGTCAAGAAGGATTAAAGAGCATCATGATCACACTTCACAATCCATTTTCCATCATGGATTGATCAAGCTCATTATCAGCACTGCTCTGTAAAGAGAAGGGAAGATATGGGATTATTTCCTCTTTTGGTCTGGGTTCCAGATTAAGCAAGAAGAACAGCCTTCCAAAAAGCATGTGGACAAAGGACAAACCCTAATCAGAAAATTAGGGCAAAAAGTCAAGTCTGAAGATAAAAGGATGTCAAAATTGAGGAAATAACAGAACCTTTAAAGAGAGATATCTAATCTCATCAGACTTCAATTGACAGTAAGGGAAAAGGTTTACTGATTATTGAAAAGGAAACTCAGCCTGTGCAAAGTAAAGCACCAGCAGAGGCACTTTTAGATAAAAAACCAATTCTTGTCACATAGAAGATTCCAGTGAAAGAAGAAGATACTCAAGTCCAACCAAGAAGCCCAATCACTATTTAATTTGAAGATGAAGGATATTTGCTAGAAGGAGATGAGTTGACGGTCCATGCTGAGTCTAGGGTTGGCATACAGAAGAAATTCTGCAATCAAGAAGATAAGACAGAAAGACCAAATAAAAAGAATATCAAGGTTAAAGATATGGAGTTTGCCACAGTTATGCATCAAGGAAAAACTTTGAAGATGGTGGGAGAGCTTGCCTCAACATGGAGACCCAAAACTAGGCCAAGAAACAAGTTGAGACTGAATATGAAAAAGCTACTAAACCCTAGGTTAAATACTAAAGAGGTAACTGTGCTGGATGATGATTCTTCAGATGAAAAGCCATTGAAGACAGTAGAAGAGTCCAGTCTCATCGAGACTAAACTATCAACTGTGTTTTTGGAATTAAGAGGTGAAATGCTGAAGGAAAAATAGAAAGAGGAATTGGAAGCTTCTTATTCAGAAAATAAATTATTAATGGATGAAAATGCACCTAACGAAACAGAAAATCAAGAAATTCCAAGTGTTCCTGATGTTTCTACAGAGCCACTGCAGGAGGATGAAGACATTTTCAGAAAGCTAGATATCCCATGGCTGCCAAGTTAGCTACAGGATAGTAAAACAGGCAAAGCTTTTGACTCAGACAAGGATAATTTGCAAAAAACCATCAAACAATATAAGCATCAGATGGAGCACACGCAAGAAACCAATGATGGTTTAATCCTAGCTAACAGAAGACTCAGAGAGGACTTGCAAGAAGTAAATGATCATTATCAAGAGCTTACTGTAGTCTCCAAGGAGGCCCTTAAAAGGAAGAGAAACATAGATTTACAATGTGCAAAAGTAAAGTAGACTATCAGAGGCTTACAGCAGCAGAATGAAGAAATTTCAAGAAGGATAGCAGATACGGAAGCTAAGCAGAAAAGAGCTAGGAAGAAGGCTTAGGCTTTGGATGGAATAGCCTTATTGGCAGAAGCTGCCAAAGACCTTTGAGTATTGTTAGTTAGGAAGTTATTTGTTATGTTTTTTTTAGAAACACTTTATTTTGTAAATTGTAATTTTTTTTGATATTATCCCATCGATGAGTAGGTTAGAAACAGTCAGGGTTTAAACCCTAACTAAATTTTTGACAAAGCAGTATTTAGGAAGAGGAGAAAGAGAACAAAGGGTTGGATTTTTGGCTGTCTTAAGGAGGTCTTTGACTTGTTTATGAGCTAAGTACTAAAACTGTCATGTGTATTTGATGAACATAATTATGAAATATATGATCTATATCGCCCTTCAGTCTATGTTTTAGTTTCATTTTTAGTTTGTTTATCTACATGACTAATAAATTCATTGCTGGTTTAATGTTTCTTTGCTTGTAATGCTTGTCAGTTGTGAATGAAATTTAAGATTATATTCTGATTGGTACATGGTGATTATATTATGCATCTCTGTTCTTATTTATTTATGACTTAGTTCCTACTTGGCTTATGAATGTATTCCCTTCAGCCACCAAACTTTATAACCAGGAAAACCTTCCAAAAAACCCTAAAACCTAGTTTTGTTTGATTGAATATTTGAGATTGTGTTGGCTTGTTTCTTTGTGGCCTGGAAACAATTTTTGGCACAAACATATTTGGCACTCCGTTTCCGGGGAATGAAGTTGAAAATAGATTTTTCCCTGGGATACTTATCAATTTTCTGGTTTTAAGAGGTGAACTTAAACCAACACATCTTTAAGGCTACTTTTCACCAGTTTGTCACAGTGGCTACTAGGGGAGTTGGAACTAGAAACAGACCTACTTCACCATTGCAGTTGGGTGTTACAGATCCTGAACAGATATTGAAGACAGCAAGAAAGCTTAGAAGGTCTCAGTCATTACCCTCCCTATGTCACCCTGACCAGTTGGGTGGTTCATCACATTCAACTGTGTTGAGAAAAGAAGAAGAAACCTCACCTTGGTTAAATCCTATTATTCTTGATAGCAGTTTCCAAGGTTTTACTAATCCTCAAACTTTCAGAAAAGCCAAAACTGCCTCTCCTGGTAAGATACCTCTTTTTCAATTGAAATTAGGTAAAAACCCCTTTCAGCCAAGTTCCAGTCAAACCTATTCATCACCAAAGTCAGTCAGTCCAAAAATGGCAGCTCAAAATCAGCCGATAGACATGATGGACCGGATGGTTGCAGCTAGATATGGACCATTCGTCTTGCCTCATCCTTTAAATTCACTACCTGGAGGTGATTATCAAAAATATTTGCCTAGGTTTAATGGACAGGGGGAAACTACAGTTGAAGAACATTGGGAAGCCTTCCTTAGTTATGCTGATAACCAAAACCTTGAGGCCAAGGATGTATGGATGAGAATGTTTGTGCAGAGCCTTGATGGAGATGTAAGGAAATGGTTCAGAGAGTTTCCTGCTAACTCCATCACTATCATTGAAGAACTTTGTGATCTCTTCATGAGACAGTGGGGTGATACTAAAGACCATACCTACTACATAATTGAGTTTGGAGCCCTTAGGAGAAAAAAGGATGAAATTATTGCAGACTTTTCAAAGAGGTTTAGCAAAATGTACAGCAGAATTCCTGTAGAGATAAAACCCACAGAAACATATGCAAAACTTACATATGCAAATGCTTTCGACCATGAATTATCCTTATTACTCAGAGAAAGGAGGCCTATTTCTTTACTCAATATGCATGATGCAGCTTTGAAGGTAGAATCTAACATATTGGCTTCCAATAGATTGAAGAAGGAAACAACTCAGCAGCTTTATGACAAAAAAGGAAAGAAGGAAGCAGCTCCAGGAAGTTCTGCTTCTCATCCTGCTGAAGGAAAAATTGATGAAATGGCTAAGTTGGTAAAAAATTTGACTACAAAATTAATTAAATCATAGCTTGAGAAAAATGCCAGCAAGCCTGTTCCAGAAGGTGAACAAAATCCTAACAATCAGAATTAGTTCAGAAGGCAATTTGCTCCCTGTTTCATGCCTAGAGAACGAAGGAATAATGATATTTAGCGAGAAAGGAGAGAAATTGAAGACCAAAGAGTGCCACCACCTCTTCAGAACAATGTTGCTGATGAAGAAGAGATTGATGATGAGCTGATCTTTGAAGATATTGACCAAGATATGAATCATTTTGGAGAAGGATTGGCTGGGGGTTTTGTCACCGAAGAAGAATTTCTAAATGCAGAATGCTATGATGATGACATGTTCGAAACAGAAGATGATCTAGGTCTGGAAAAGATTGTTGTAATTGCTGATGTCTGTCAAAATGAAGTCAAGAAGAATGTGAATCTGAGGTTAGGTCCAAAACAGGTGGTACAAATCCCGAAGAAGAAGGCAGCTGTCCCTGCTAAACAGTCATCTGATCCTGTGATAGAAAAAAGAAAAGTTTCAGAAAAGCAAAAGAAGAACACAGATGTTGGAGAGGTAAATGAAACTGTTCAGAATTTCAGCCTGGAAAATGAATTAGGCAAGTTAAAGATTCCTGTACCTTTAACTGAATTGATGAAAAATCCTTCATATAAAGAATCAGTCCTTAAAATGCTTAATTCAACAAGTAATCAACCTATTTCTGACACAGTAAATTTGCAAGAAGAAAAACCCAGGATTTTCATTGGATCAGCCTTGGCTGAAAAGACTGAAAATGAAACAGGAGCTTCACCTCCATTCTACATCACCCTAACAGTCCATGAACAGATGATTCATAATTGCTTGTTAGATTCAGGAGCCTCACACAATTTAATGCCAAAAGATGTTATGGAGGTTTTAGGGATAAGTATTTCCAAACCCTACCATGATCTGTATACATTTGATTCCCGAGCAGTGAAGTGTTTAGGGGTAATAAAGGAAATGGTTGTCAGCCTGGCTCAGTTACCCATGAAAAGTGTGATCATGGATGTTGTGGTAGCTGATATTACACAGAAATTTGGGTTACTTCTCTCTAGGTCTTGGGAAAAGAAGGTTGGTGGGACCTTGAAAATGGATTTATCATATCCTACTATTCCTGTGTTTGGAGGAGAAAATAGAAGGCTATACAGAGAGCTTCATTTTTCCTACATTATGACAGATGACAAGAACCCTACCAACCACCCACTGTATGATGTTGATAAAGACCTGGGTACTTGCATGTTACATTTCAGTGATGATGACAATACTACTAGTTTGTTACATGTTGAAAAGGAACAGCCAGTAAAATGCAGCATAGAATAGGAGGATGAGCTGTGGCAGTTATACTTTGATGGATCCTCTTGTAAAGAAGGTGTTGGAGCAGGGGTTCTCCTTATATTCCCTGGAGGTGAAACAATAAAGCTTATGTATAAATTAGAGTTTATTAATACAAATAACATTGTTGAATATGAAGCTTTTCTATTAGGTTTGAAAGCTACTAAAGATTTGGGCATTCAACAGATTTCTGCATTTGGCGACTCCGAACTAGTTGTTCAACAAGTGAAGAACAACTATCAAGTGAAGCAGGGTTTACTGAAAGTCTATTGAAATGAGGTATGGGACATTATTGAAAATTAATTTGTAGCTTTTAACATTACCTATATTCCAAGATACCATAATCAGACTGCAGATTCATTGGACTTGGCTGCTACACACTTTAGAATCCCCAAGACCACTTAGTTGAGATATCCCATTGAAGTAAGTTACAGACCATCTGTACCTGATAATGTAAGGCAGTGGAGAGTGTTTGAAGATGACATTGAGATTAAGAGGTTCCTAGAGCTTACCCATGAGTTTTCAAATTCCATCATTGATCAAGAGGAAGATGAAGAAGATGGACAGGTGGAAGAGATTGCTGATAATGAAATAGCTGGACACAAAATCATTGAATTAAAAAGCAATTTCATCCCAAAGGATTTGGTACCTTTGGAAAGGATCTTTTCAAAAGATGATACATTCTTAAAACCTGTTGTACAGTCCTCAGAAGAGAATGTGGTGTATTGTAACATTGGCTCAGCAGAACGTCCTAGAATGGTTAAAATTTCTAAAGCACTTACAGCTGAACAAAGAAACAGGTATATTGAACTGCTAAAAGAACATGTAGATGTTTTTGCATGGTCTTATGAGGAATTGAGAACTTATGACACAGGAATCGTATAGCATAAAGTCCCTTTAAAACCAAATGTCAAACATTTTCATCATAAATTAAGGAGGATTAATCCAGCCTTGTTTCCTGTTATTGAGAAAGAGGTGAAGAAGTTGTTGGATGCCAAGATCATAGTGCCTCTCAGGTATTCTTCATGGGTGGCTAATCTGGTTCCTGTTAGGAAAAAGAATGGAGAAATCAGGTTGTGTGTTGACTTCAGAAATTTGAACAAGTCTTCCCTAAAGGGTAATTATCCCCTGCCTAAAATTGAACAAATATTGCAGAAAGTAGTTGGGGCACAGAGGATCTCTATGGTTGATGGTTTCTCAGGGTACAATCAGATCTCTATGCATCCGGATGATAAGGAGAAGACATCTTTCACTACTCCTTGGGGAAATTTCATGTATGACAAGATGCCTTTTGGCTTAATGAATGCTGGAGCTACCTTCCAGAGGGCTATGGATATTGCTTTTGTCGGAGAAAAGGACAAGTTTGTGGTAATCTACTTGGATGATATTACTATTTTCTCACAGTCAGATGATGAACATTTGAATCATTTGAAGCAGACTTTCCTGAAGTGTAGAAAGTTTGGCTTATCCTTAAATCCAAAGAAGTCACATTTTGTTGTACAGGAAGGTAAATTGCTTGGTCATTCAGTGTCTGCTGATGGTATAAGGATTGATCTTGAAAGGGTAAAAGCTATATTAAAAATAACTTTACCTAGGAGTAAAAAGGATGTTCAATCATTCATTGGTAAAATCAACTTTTTGCGTTGGTTTATACCAAATTTTGCTGAAACTATCAAACAAATCACAGTCATGCTGAAAAAAGATCAGGAAACCAGGTGGACCACTGTGGCAAAGAATGCATTTGAGAAGATCAAAATGGCTCTTACTGAAGCTCCTGTATTAGTAAGCCCAGATTTTACCAAAGAGTTTCTTACATTCTCATTTGCATCAGAGGATACAATAGCAGCTGTTTTGTTACATAAGAATAAGGAAGGACTGGAGCAGCCTATTGCATTCTTCAGCAAAACTCTCAGGGATTCTGAACTAAAATACAGTATCTTAGAAAAACAGGCCTATGCTCTGGTAAAAGCTTTAAAGTTTTTCAGAATTTGTGTTCTGCATTCTAAAGTTATTTCATTTGTGCCTAATGCTACTGTGAAAGATGTTTTAACACAGCCTGATAGTGAAGGGAAAAGAGGCAAGTGGATTGCTAAAATCATGGAGTATGATGTAGATATCAGACCTACCAAACTAGTCAAGGGACAAGGTTTAGCCAAGCTGCCGGCTGAATCAAATTGTCAAGCTATGGGATTACATGTCATGGCTGGAGAGTTATCTTAGGAAGAAGATCAAGCAATCTTAGAAAAAGAGAAGATTATGGACTATTATTCAGCATCTACATGGTATGTAGACATTGTGTATTTTCTGTTATTTTTGCAATGTCCTGAGCATTTGGATAGAAAAGATGCTATATCTTTAAAGCTTAAAGCTACTAAGTATTTTCTAGTAGAAGAGCATTTGTTCTGGAAGGACCCAGGTGGTATTCTACTCAGATGTTTGGATAAATCTAAAATTTAAGGAGTGATTTCTGAATCTCATGAGGGTGCTTGTGGAGGTCACAAGTACTGGAAGACAACAGCATATAGGATTTTAAGAGCTGGATAATATTGGCCCTCTTTGTTTCTAGATGTTTATCAACAGGTAAGAGTCTATATCCCTTGTCAGAAATTTGATGTTGGAGCAAGGTCCCGCAGCTACAGGAAAAGCTGCTACATCGGGACAGGGAAGTCAAAGAAGAACAGCACCTGAGCGGCCAAGAAGAGAGAGCTCAACCACTGCACTTAAGGTAGTGGCGAAGATAAGAGGGCTCAGCTACCCTCATAAAGGAAAAGGAGCAACGGGCCAAGGCATTGAAGATGAAGGATAGAAGTGGAGCGACCGAGGAAGCGACGCCCATACCCACGATCAGCGCTGGGAAGCGTGGAAGACTGCAGAAAGCTGTGGTGTGATGAAAAGCGGCAATTCAAGTAAAGATAAGTTGAATTTCACAGTTAGGGTTTTTGGGGTTACTGTTGGGACAAGCCCACAGTGTTGTAATGGTGAGACCTTCGGGCCACCTATATAAGGATGTATTTTGTATTGTAAAAGGTTAGACATTTGGGTAGCTGTTTAAGCAATTAGACAGTTAGCCTTTTGAGTCATTTAGCTAGCTAAGTGTCTCTAGTGTCTCAGTATTGTAAGAATCGAGCTCTGGTTTTGTTATCCCATCTGTATTATCTGATTGTAACCAGTAGCTGACTCCTTGAGCATGTATGTAACAATCCACAGGGATTGAACAATCCGCAGGGATTGACACAGAGAGAGAGAGAGAGAGAGAGAGAGAGAGAGAGAGAGAGAAGAAGAGTATATTGTAAGAGAAGGCAATATAAGAGAAGAGATCTAAGAGAGAAGGGCTCCTGGTGGTGTGCGTGGAGTTTCCCAAAAGATCTCAAGCTGCATATCAGGTTGCAGCGGAACTGTGTTTACTCTCTCAAGATATAATATAAAAACCAGTTCCCGTGGACGTAGCTTCCCCCCTGGAGGTGAACCATGTAAAATCAGTGTGTTGTGCGACTATTCATGTGACTGTGCTTTATTTATCTGTTATCTATTATTTATTACATGAACTTTACTACTAGTTAATGAATGAGTAAATGCATGCTAGATTTAGTTATAGTAGCGTGGAAGCTTAACTATGAGTTGAATTTGTTAAGTTTTCTGTATACGAGTTCTCAGTACTTGATGCACGATAGTTGCAGTTATAGTGTTAAGTGATTTCTGCATATTAGTTTAGCAAGTTGAGCATAGTTGATGTTAAGTATATTAGACTGTAGGAGTCTAAGTGAGGTTGTTTAGCTTAACTATTATACTAAGAGAGAAGCCTTTGGACCATGAGAGTCATATTGAAGCCTTACTATAAAGGATATCACAGTATAGAAAGGCGATATTGCACTGCCGGAGGAACCACGGTGTGAGATATCGTAGGTTAAGAGCCGAGCAGAGGAGATAGTTTGCGCATCGCGCTAGCATCGACGATGCGATAAGAGATCGCTCCCTGCCAGGACCAGCAAGTAAGAAAGGTCACCATCGCAGAGAGAACCCACTGACTGAGAAGAGTCGCGCGAACCACCAGGATGCTATAGAACTTGATTAAGGACACTTGAGTCTTCAGTCAACCCATCCAAGATCAATTCGGGTGAGACTTCAGACCGTTATGCGGTCTGTCACCGAAAGGGACAGTGAGCTAGGGGTTTTGTTGGTACATTAAAGAAAACCCGGGTCTACCCATAGAGACCAACAAATGGTTCCGTTTCCGGTTTTGAACAAACTGACGAGCTAATGTTCTGTTGGCATCCTACTAAAGAAGAACTTAACCACTGGGTTGAGTCTCAGGAGAAATAATTTGCTGAAAAAGAAAACAAGAGTCCTAGACTGAGTACAAAGGACTGGTTACAAAAACATATCTTCACCGACATACATACGATATTTTTTGCAACCTATGGAAATGAGTTGTACGACTGGTTATCAAAGTTGATGGATAGGAGTATATTCAAGAAGAAAATAAACATTGTCTGGACACCAGATCTGATTCAGACCGTGAAAATCATTGATAATCCCACTTCGTGGGCAGTAGAGTTCTGGCTTGCAAGTTTGCTGGAAGGATTCGTTATAGAGTTTGCGGTTGATCAAAGAAAGAGCTTCAGCGAAGCTGAGAGGTACTTCTTCAAAGGATATCACGGTAAGTACCTAAGCTCTTTAAACTTGTCCATTAAGATGTTATTACATGAAAAAGGAGTAATGGATATAGTCTCAGATGAATAAGTAAATAAGTGTAATGTCACAAGAGTTTGAGAGTGACTTTGATGAAATTGGATGTACACGTAGTGGTAAGAAATATAAAGTAGATTTCAGATATTCTTTCTTTGAAAACAATTCAGACACTACTAGAGAACAGAGTCCAAGTAATATAGAGAGAACAATAGAGGGTATCCCTTACCACCCTTATACCCCACAGAAAGCAACCGAGACTTAGAATACTCCCGTAGGAACTACATCTAGTAGTTCACAGACAGTCCATACTACCGCTACATCACCTACATCTACACCGTCGACTGGTAGTAATACAACAAACCAGAATCCACCACGTAGAAACAGAATGGGGGATGACATGAAGTTACCTACCTTCAAGGGTACAGGGGCAGAAGACCCAAAACAACATTGGTTATTATGTGAAGCCGTATGGACCATTAAAGGGATTCACGATGATAATATTAAACTTGTCCAGTTAGTCACTACACTTAGAGACAGAGCCTTAACATGGTATATGAAGTATACAATAGCACCGGCCAGATCACTTGTACAGGTCAAGACCACAATGATTAAAGAATTTAAGAAACCTAAGTCTGAGTCACAATGCATTACAGAGCTTAAAGACATCAAACAACTACCTATAGAGTCAGTATGGGACTTTGATCAGAAATTCAAAGCCCTCATAGACCAAGTCAGCTTTGAGTTTGCACCGGAGCAGCATAAGGAATGGTTCATCGCAGCAATGCTCCCTCACATCAGACTTCCATTAATGCAATAGAGACTCTGTATGCATGATGAAGCATTAGAGGTGGCAATGAAACTAGAGGCCTCACCTCTAGCTGAGGCTAGTACAGGTATGACAAACCTACAAAACCAGTTAGCTAATCTCACGTTACAGATGCATGAGATTAAGAAAGGGAAAGAGATTGCATAAGAGCTATGGTGTACCAAGTGTAAAGGACAGGGCCATACTAAGGATAATTGTCCAGTATTTGTTGAATATTTAGCAAGTGGGGCTCCTAACCCCTTATTACAGACTCAAGGGCCGTGGTGTGAGCTCTGTATAACAAGAGGACATCGACCACTGGAATTCCCTTTACTTCAGAAGTATGTACACACCCCTAAGAACTTATATTGTAACTTCTGGAAGTCAGTAGGTCATGATGAACATAATTGCTGAGATTATGATCTCATGGTTGAGAGAAAGCATGACTTGTACAGAGTCCAGTCAGAAACACCTGGTCCAGTAGCAGAACCACAGCATGAACCAACTCGTTATGGCCATGGAGGAGGATTCAGAGGATGAGGCCATGGAGAAGGCTTTGGCTGTGGAGGAGGCTTTGGCTGTGGCCGTGGACCTATTACTTGTTACAATTGTGGAATTGTAGGACATTATGCTAGGGATTGTCAGAACCCTACTACGACATGTAACTATTGCAAGTCCTATGATCACACTATAGAAGAGTGTCCGACCTTGATAGCCAAGATTAGAGACCCTAATCCAGCAGTACACTAGAACATCCAACTTATCGCTGCTGAGAAGAAAGAGCCAGAACCAAGAGTCAACATTGTGACTCGCAGTGGTGCTTCTACTAGTCCGACATCGCAAGATGTAGAAAAGAACACAGGTCCAGAGTGGGTGCGCAAAGCCACTACTAAATTAACACCACTCAACCTATAGAAGAACAAAGAAACATTCCAGGAAGCTCAACCTTTCTTTGATGACCTTACATCATCAGGATCGTAGGTACTACCATGCAGGGGCGTACTGCAGCAGCAAAAACATTGTGGCATTAGTCCTGTGAAGACATCGTAGGCTACCACATCGGGAAGATGCAAAGAGGATGAGTCGATAGGAAGTGTACAATCCTTCCTGTGGAGTTGCTTGAAACTCGTTAGAAATGAGAAAGCTATCGGAGAGCTTCAGCACATCATAGATCAGTGTCAGCCATCTTCTTCCACAAGCAGTGCACATCGTGCTGTTCATAATATTATGGGCCATAGCAGAATAGGAAGAGAGATGAGACTCACAGCACAAGTTGGAGAATTTGAAATGGATGAGGTAATCCTAGACTTAGGATCAGAGGTAAATGTTCTGACAATGCAGACATGGGAACAGATGGGTAGCCCTAAGTTAGCCAGATCACCTATCCATCTGCAACTAGCCAATCAGCAGCGGGTATCACCACTGGTTCGATTACCGCAGGTACCAGTTGATATCGACGGAGTCCGCAGCTTTGCAGACTTTGAAGTTATAGAGATCATTGGCGATAGTAGACCATATCTAGCTCTACTAGGTATTGATTGGGTAATCGATAACATGCTTGTTATCAATTTAAAGAAAAGACAAATGACCTTCGAGGATAGTCAGATCCGGGTCATCGCACCGTTGGATCCTTTTCAGGGTCCCAGGTATATTGAACCTATCCGAGCAGAGGAAGAGGCGCGCAACATGGAAAGCCTCTATCATATGATAGCTAATCAGAGTGATTATATCAATTCGACTGCAGAAGGAAACATCAGTTGGTGATGCGACAGCTCATGTGCATCAAATTCATAGGTTGGTCTAGAAAACTGGCAGGACAGACTTTACGAAGTCTCAGCGCGTAGATGTGCGTTTATGACTAAGTCACTACGATGGATTGGCACATACATTATTGATATTCCATCATTTCATGGCTTAGCAGATGTCAACGACTTCTTACAACATTTTGAGCAGGAAATTCCTCAGGAGCAGAGGATGACAACTATTGACCTGGCAGTAAAAGCCACACCTGCAAGATGGTGGCAGGCACATAAAGAACATATTGCATTATGGGATGACTTTAAGAGATTGATGGCGATCATGTTCTCTAATGACAAGGAACCCTTACAGTAGAAATATACAGGAGAAAGTGACCCCAGGTCACATATTCAGATTTGTGAATAGAATTGGTCAGAAATTCCAGAGGATGAATGGGTTCACCTATTCATTCACACTTTAGACAGAGTTCCAAGGAACTGGTACACTGAGACCGAGTTGCACAGAGGAACCATCACATGTCCAACAATTTTAGACAGTTTAAGAAGTGTAGATGTCTAGTGTAGTTGAAAGGAGGCATCGCACCGGGAATGAGTCTACACAGAAAAAAAATAAAAATCTAAGTATGAGGAATCGCATCAGAAAATTTATGTTGTGCAAGTCATAGGACACTTGCGGAGTTCATGTCGACACTTTGGTTCGAGACGATGCGGTAATAAATCGCAGCAATGAGATGTTCCCCGTGCCATGTAGACCATTTTGAAAGGCGACAGAGGGCCAGTCACTTCACCTTCTGACAAGCAGTTAATGGAAAAAATGACCGGTATATAATTTGGAAACAATATAATGATTTTTCCAGATTTGGTAAATCTTCGACGAGACCAGTGCCTGCACACAAGTTTCGAGGGAAATTTGATCGGATTTCAGCAATTAATGAAGATCAAAACGATGGGTATTGTCTTGTCCATGCAATTAATACCACCGACGGTTCCAGCCTAGATGACCGTTGCTGCAGAGATTATCACCTTCGTTATAAATTCGAAGATCATTCAGATAGAAGGGTTATTGTTGAGAATTCTAACAGTTACAGAGAAATTTGAAGAGTTTTCCATGTGAAGAGATAACCCAGTTACAGAGTGCTAGTTTTCCGCAATTTCGCAGCCATTGCCAGTTCAGAGTATTGCACCAAGTGGTCTCTGTCCGAGACGAAGCCTTTAGAGGACATTGTCCAAGAATTCTAGCGTGGTGGCCTCAGGTCTGCTATGACGACGCCACCTAGGGTTGTGAAATTAGGTACATCATAGGTTAGACAGCTGCCAAGGATGAGGATTCAAGCGTAGGATGTAGAAGATGTCATCAAAGTCTTAGCTACAGAGAAGCAGAAAGACGAGCCAATCACTGAATATAAGAAAGCAGAGCAGAAGAATGATGAGAAGAAATATCCAACCAAGAAGAAAGTAAAAATGAGAAAAAGAAGGCAATGGAAGAAGGGAGCTGACCTATCTCATCATTTAAGAGAAGAACAAGAGATTGCAAAGGCAAAGAAACGAAAATATGAAGATCAAGGCAGCATGAAAACTTGGAGCAATTTTTTGAGAAGAAAAGTGAAAGGGGAAAACAAACCAACAAGCAGAAGTTCAAAATGCAGAAAAAGGCTTGTTCTCGGAATGGAATTCATGGTTTGTATAGTTTTCATATGAAAGGATCTAGACTGAGTGAAATGCTTCAAAAGGATGGAAGATACAGATTTATATCTTCTTTGGGATACGAGTTCTAAATCTAGCTAGAGAGGAGTTCTCGTGATACCAGGGATTTGAATCCTTATGGTAAGAAAAAATGAATGGCAGGTCTTGCAAGCGACGAGAGTGAGAGCATGACAATAAGGGAAGGAAAGGTAAGAGAGACCTACGAACTAAGTTTACAGAAGACTCCAACATTAGTCAAGCTATGCTTGAAACGACACAAGAGTGTGTCGAAGCTATGAACAACGAAGTTGCAAGAATTCGAGTGAGATTCGCAAGGACTTCGCAGGAAGCCAAGGAGAATCTACAGCAGGAGAAGCCAGCTGTTAGTGGCTCAAGGATGAGCCACAATTAAGTGTTAGGGTACTGTTGGAGTAGGGTCCCGTAGCTATAGGAAAAGCTACTACATCGGGACAGGGAAGTCAAAGAAGAATAGTACCTGAGAGGCCAAGAAGAGAGAGCTCAACCACTGCACTTAAGGTAGCGGTGAAGACAGGAGGGCTCAGCTACCCTCATAAAGGAAAAGGAGCAACGGGCCGAGGCATTGAAAGATGAAGTACAAAAGTGGAGAGACCAAGGAAGCGGTGCCCATACCCACGATCAGCGTCGGGAAGCGTGGAAGACTCCAGAAAGCTGTGGTGTGACGAAAAGCAGTAGTTCAAGTACATATAAGCTGACTTTCACTGTTAGGGTTTTTGGGGTTACTGTTGGGACAGGCCCACAGTGTTGTAATGGCGAGACCTTCGGGCCGCCTATATAAGGATGTATTTTGTATTGTAAAAGGTTAGACATTTGGGTAGCTGTTTAAGCATTTAGACAGTTATCCTTCTGAGTCATTTAGCTAGCTAAGTGTCTCTAATGTCTGAGTATTGTAAGAATCGAGCTCTGGTTCTGTTATCCCATCTGTATTATCTGACTGTAACCAGTAGCCGAATCCTTGAGCATGTATGTAACAATCCACATGGATTGAACAATATGCAAGGATTGACAGAGAGAGAGAGAGAGAGAGAGAGAGAGAGAGAGAGAGAGAGAAGAAGAAGAGTATATTGTAAGAGAAGGCAATATAAGAGAAGAGATCTAAGAGAGAAGGGCTCCTGGCGGTGTGCGTGGAGTTTCCCAGAAGATCTCAAGCTGCATATCAGGTTGCAGCGGAATTGTGTTTACTCTCTCAAGATATAATATAAAAACCAGTTCCTGTGGACATAGCTTCCCCCCTAGAGGTGAACCACGTAAAATCAGTGTGTTGTGCAAATATTCATGTGAATGTGCTTTATTTATCGTTTATCTTTTATTTATTACATGAAAGTTACTACCAGTTAATGAATGAGTAAATGTATGCTATATTTAGTTACAGTAGCGTGGAAGCTTAACTATGAGTTGAATCTGTTAAGTTTTCTGTATATGAGTTCTCAGTACTTGATGCGCGATAGTTGCAGTTACAGTGTTAAGTGATTTCTGCATATTAGTTCAGCAAGTTGAGCATAGTCGAATTTAAGTATATTATACTGTAGGAGTCTATGTGAGGCTATTTAGCTCAACTATTATACTAAGAGAGAAGCCTTTGGACCATGAGAGTCATATTGAAGCCTTACTGCAAAGGATATCACAGTATGGAAAGGTGATATCGCACTGCCGGAGGAACCACATTGTGAGATATCACAGGTTAAGAGCCGAGCAGATGAGATAGTTTGCGCATCGTGCTAGCATCGGTGATGCGATAAGAGATCGATCCCTCCCAGGACCAGCAAGTAAGAAAGGTCACCATCGCAGAGAGAACCCGCTGACTGAGAAGAGTCGTGTGAACCACCAGGATGCTACAGAACCTGACTGAGGACACTTGAGTCTTTAGCCAACCCATCCAAGATCACTTCGGGTGAGACTTTAGAACGTTCTGCGGTCTGTCGCCGAAAGGGCCAGTGAGCTAGGGGTTTTGTTGGTACATTAAAGGAAACCCGGGTCTACCCATAGATACCAACATTTGCAGGCAAACAAAAATTGTTGTCATTGCCTCTAAAACCTATTGCAGTAAGTGCTCCTTTCCAGCAATGGGGTCTGGATTTTATAGGGGAAATAAATCCAGCTTCCTCAGGACAACACAGGTGGATTCTAACTGCAACATACTTCTTTACCAAATGGGTGGAAGCCATTCCTACTAGGAATGCTACAGACAAAGTAATCATGGAGTTTATTGAGGAGAATATGCTTAGTAGGTTTGGTTGTCCTCATAAATTAGTAACAAATAATGCAAAGGATTTCAAGTCCAAGGCAATGGAAGCATTTTGTGAAAAGAATGGTATCTTACTGAAGCATTCAACTCCTTACTATCCCTAGGGTAATGGTTTGGTTGAATCCTCAAATAAAAACCTCATTCAGAGTATTAAAAAGTTACATAAGCATAATAAGAGATCATGGGATTCTATGCTGAAATACGCATTGTGGGCTGATAGGATAACAGTCAAACAAGCAATTGGAACTTCTCCTTTCCAATTAGTGTATGGCACAGAGGCAGCTTTTCCTGTTCAACTAGGAATCCCAGTGATGAAATTTCTTCAGAATTGCCAGGAAGAGCCCAATGATATGCAGAGAAGGATTTATGAGATGATAGAATTGCAACAGAACAAGGAAAAGGTAGAAGAAAGGGCACAGTTGTATAGATTGAAGATTAAAAGCAGATTTGATAAGAACATCAAAGAAAACACTTTCTCAGTTGGTGATATGGTTTTGAGGTGGGATGCAAGGAAAGAGAAAAAAAGGAAGCATGGTAAATTTGACAACCTCTGGTTTGGCCCTTTCCTAGTGTCTAAGGTTCTGGAAAATAACACTTTTGTCCTGCAGTCTTTGGAAGGTGAGGAATTGTCAAGTTCAGTCGATGGACGATTCCTCAAGCATTTTTACAGTCTTTGAGGAGATTTTCACTTTTCATTGTATATACCGGTGTGAGTGAAGCATAATAAGGACTCCATAACCCAATGGAAATTTTGCAGACTAGTAGGTAGCAGAAAAAGAAGGCACTGGTCTACAGGTTCTTGAAGCCTCACAGGGAGGACTTCATCCCGCAGCTGGAGCTAGATGTTAAGTCATGAAATTGCTCCTTCAATTTTCTTTTTCACTTGTGATTTTTACTTCAAGTTTGCTCATTTGCTTACTTTAGAAAATTTTTGGTTTTAAGTGAAATTTTGATTTTTGCTTTAGGTTTTCATTAGGTTTGTTCTTCTTATGGTTTTGAAGGGTTCTATAGGACAGTATGTGGATTAATTGGTTCACAAATAATACCATGATCAAAGTTTAACATTAAAACCTCATTCAAAATAGAATTAATGACTAAAAAAGCACCAAATTTGGTTTTAAAATATTCTTGTAGCACAACGGCCAAAATTTTACACAGCGGCGCTACAAGAATATCGCGGGCTCTAAAATTGCCGATTTTTAAGCCAAATTTTCTCATGATTGCCATCTTTGGATGACTAATCACATGTGTAAAGGGTTTTGATACGTGTTTCATCAGAAATGATCATGCAAACAGGTGTGGTTCGTGACGTGAAGGAGATCGTGGCGATCAATAGTTAAAGTTGGGTGAATGATGACAGATCAAGGAACAAGCCTAGATTGATGGGAAAGAAGTTCTCCACATATGCATTACAAAGCTGGAGGCAAAGTGGAATTAAGACATCTGCTTAAAATTTGGAATTTGCAGTTACAGAGGAGATTTAGGGCTTTCTCATCACGCCAGTTGGAAGCAAATTGAAGACCTGAAGACACATGGCCAGTTAAATTCAACAGTCAGATACTCCAAAGATTAATTTTAAACGTCCGCAGCAGGTCAGGAATGAGGTATTTCGCGTAAACCTGGTCGTGGCTGCCAAATTGGGGGTTTTTCATTAAGGCGGGTTATGTTAAAAATGATTAAAGAAATCCTTAATTCGTGTTGATTAACAAGCTATAAATGATCAAATATCAGTCTTAAAGGTCTTATATGTTTTAGCAAGTGATAAGTTGAAAAACAATTGTTACATTGAACAATTTCCCTGTCAAGACCAGCAAGTATGGTAGGTTGAAGGTCTGTATGGTTTATGGAAATCAGGGTTTCATAGAATTACTTGTTACATGTAATCAATGCAAGGAGTTAGCTGAGCATGTCAATTGCATGCAGACCTTGTCTGAGTATATGCCATAGGCTGATTGGTTTTGTACTGAATGTAAGTTGAAGCAGAAAGGTAGCACTCATAATATTTCTCTCATATCCTCTTATCCTTTGTGTTAAACAAACACAATTTGAATCTAAGAAGCGAGCAATTGAGAGCACTAATGCAGAATCCCTATTGCAAAGAGATAACTCATCAGTGGCATTAAAAGGAGCCAAGGGTGCTATTTGTGCAGAAACACAACACACAGATGTTTCCATGAATTCTAAAGATGGTCTGGCATCAAAATGAACATATTGGATGGTTAGTTAAAGTTCAGCAGCAGCTTCTATTAAGGATTTTTAGCACTCTGTCGACCTAAATTACCCAAACCTGAGGCAAAACATTTCCTGCATTGTCAATACAAACTGACTGTTAAAAACTAAGAGAAAACATCCAAGGAGAATTAAAGAAAGCTGATTGTACAAGCTCGAAAACTTGAGGGAAAAGGGGGCTATTAGGTCATTAGTAGGGCTTTAAAATTACACAGAATTCAGCCATTGGAAAGCAAATGAAGAAAAGTGGAAAGACCAACAAAGCTGAGCCTACTGAGGTAAATTGGATTGACAAGTTTCCAGGTTGTGCAGAGCTTTTTGAAAATGTTGGATGCTTGGTTTTATTTAAGAATATTGATGGCTATAACACCGAGGTATCTCATAGATTTTCCCAATGCTATAACCAGGACATGGTAATTTGATACCCTGAAGTTTAAGTTGACTGTGGAGTTGGTGGTTGAGGCAATAGGAGCCAAAAATGAAGGAGAGTTGTGGTTCAAAAAGATGCCTCACCTTGAATGCCCAAAGGTTTCTTTTACCTGGCATTATTCTAGACTGGAGAAAAGGAGTGCTCATCCAAAATTTCAGAGCAGAATGGGTGGATCCCATTAAAATCCTACAAAGCTACATTACCTGTGAAGGGAGGTATGCTTTTGTATTCAAATATCATTTCAGGTTCTTACAGCACCTGACTGGTGAATCAAGGATGAGTGTCACCTTCTTCTTGTTGAAGAGTTTGTAGAAGATGTCAAGCAGGATTAAAGAGCATCATGATCATACTTCACAATCCATCTTCCATCATGGATTGATCAAGCTCATTATCAGCACTGCTCTGCAAAGAGAAGGGAAGACATGGGATTATTTCCTCTTTTGGTCTGGGTTCCAGATTAAGTAGGAAGAACAGCCTTCTAAAAAGCATGTGGACAAAGGGAAAACCCTAATCAGAAAATTAGGGCAAAAATTCAAGTAAAAAAAAAAAAGGATGTCAAAATTGAGGAAATAACAGAACCTTCAAAGAGAGATATCGAATCTCATCAGCCTTCAATTGACAGTAAGGGAAAAGGTTTATTGATTATTGAAAAGGAAACTCAGCCTGTGCAAAGTAAAGCACCAGCAGAGGCACTTATAGATAAAAAACCAATTCTTGTCATAGAGAAGATTGCAGTGAAAGAAGAAGATACTCAAGTCCAACCAAGAAGCCCAATCACTATTTTATCTGAAGATGAAGGATATTTGCTAGAAGGAGATGAGTTGGCATTCCATGCTGAGTCTAGTGTTCGCATACACAATAAATTCTGCAATCAAGAAGATAAGACAGAAATACCAAAGGAAAAGAAGATCAAGGTTAAAGCTATGGAGTTTTCCATAGTTATGCATCAAGGAAAAACTTTGAAGATGGTGGGAGAGCTTGCCTCAACATGCAGACCCAAAACTAGGCCAAGAAACAAGTTGAGACTGAATATGAAAAAGATACTAAACCCTAGGTTAAATACTAAAGAGATAACTGTGCTTGATGATTATTCTTCAGATGAAAAGCCATTGAAGACAGTAGAAGAGTCCAGTCTCACCGAGACTAAACTATCAGTTGTGTTTTTGGAACTAAGAGGTGAAATGCTGAAGGAAAAACATAAAGAGGAATTGGAAGATTCTTATTCAGAAAACAAATTATTAATGGATGAAAATGAACCTAATGAAACAGACAAACAAGAAATTCCAAGTGTTCCTGGTGTTTCTACAGAGCTGCTGCAGGAGGATGAAGACATTTTCAGAAAGCTAGATATCCCATGGCTGCCAAGTGAGCTGCAGGATAGCAAAACAGGGAAAGATTTTGACTCAGACAAGGAGAATTTGCAAAAAACCATCAAACATTATAAGCATCAGATGGAGCACATGCAAGAAACCAATGATTGTTTAATCCTAGCTAACAGAAGACTCAGGGAGGACTTGCAAGAAGTAAATGATCATTATCAAGAGCTTACTGCTGTCTCCAAGGAGGCCCTTAAAAGGAAGAGAAACACAGATTTACAATGTGCAGAATTAAAGCAGACTGTCAGAGGCTTACAACAACAGAATGAAGAACTTTCAAGAAGGATAGCAGATATGGAAGCTGAGCAGAAAAGATATAGGAAGAAGGCCCAGGATTTGGATGGAATAGCCTTATTGGCAGAAGCTGCCAAAGACCTTTGAGTATTGTTAGTAGGCAGTTATTTGTTATGTTTTTTTTTAGAAACACTTTATTTTGTAAATTGTAAATTTTTTTGATATTATCCCATCGATGAGTAGGTTAGAAACAGTTAGGGTTTAAACCCTAACTAAATTTTTGACAAAGCAGTATTTAGGAAGAGGAGAAAGAGAACAAAGGGTTGGATTTTTGGCTGGCTTAAGGAGGTCTTTGACTTGTTTATGAGCTAAGTACTAAAACTGTCATGTGTATTTGATGAACAGAATTATGAAATATATGATCTATATCGCCCTTTAGTCTATGTTTTAGCTTCATTTTTAGTTTGTTTAGCTACATGACTGATAAATTCATTACTGGTTTAAGGTTTCTTTGTTTGTAATGCTTGTCAGTTGTGAATGAACTTTAAGATTATATTCTGATTGGTACATGGTGATTATATTATGCATCTATGTTCTTATTTATTGATGATTTAGTTCTTGCTTGGCTTATGAATGGATTCCCTTTAACCACCAAACTTTATAACCAGGAATACCTTCCAAACAACCCTAAAACCTAGTTTTGTTTGATTGAATATTTGAGATTGTGTTGGCTTGTTTCTTTGTGTCCTGGAAACAATTTCTGGCACAAACAATACCCATAGCCATTCTAACATGGTGATAGGTTTGGTTCCTTCCATGGTCATATGTAAGGGTTGAGCCATTCTATCATGGTGAGGATTGGTTCCTTCCATGTCAGATATGAGTGCTGAATCCATAGCTATTTTGATAAGTAGGTCAGATGTAAGGGAAACTTCCATTCTCTAGGAGAATGGAGGCACCTGGTCAGTTACTAGGTATCTTAGTATGGGACTGTGGGCCAATCTGATATGACTGTAGGATTGGTTCCTACAAGAACAGATTTGAGTGCATGCCTTTTCGAACATGCATGTTAGATTGGTTCCTCGTATGTGTCGAATGTAAGTGTAGAGACTTTCTTGATCATTGGTTGAACAGATGTAAGTGATGTTTCTTTCCTGATCATTGGTTGAACAAATGTAAGTGCAAGAGCCTTTCTGACATTGGTTGTTAGATGTAAGTGCAGATCCTTTTATCATGGAGGATTGGTTCCTCGCATAGCCAAGTGTAAGTGCTGGGCCATTCTGATCATTGGTTGAATGGATGTGAGTGCTGGGCATTTCTGACAAGGTTGTGGGCTATTGTACCACATGGTGAGATGTGAGTGCTCAGCATTTCCGTTATAATATGATTATAGGATTAGTTCCTACATGATTAGATGTAAGTGCTGGATGGGCCATTCTGACTTGAGTGTTAGATATAAGCGCTGAAGAAGACCTACATGGTGGCTAGGCCTACATCCAACATGAAAAAGGGCTATCTCTATATAACTTCCTGTGACGAAAAGAATCATGAGATAGCACCTGTGAATATTTAGTGTTGATGATCCAACAGAGATGATCCAAATCTGAGCGATGATCCAGAACCAGAGATGATGCTCCAGTGATGATGATCCAGATCGAGTGATGATGATCCAGATTGAGTGATGATCCAGATTTGAAGATGAAGATGATTCGAAGATGAAGATGACTTGAGGATGAATATGACTTGAAGACGAAGATGACTTGAAGATGCATATTACGAGATGGTCCAGAGAAGAAGATCAATGATGAAAATTGTGTCGAGAGAATACCTTCCTACTTAAGAGGGAGTGTTGATGTAATTGTAATTTAAGAATGTATTCACTTGTATTTTTTATCTATTGTAACTTGATGTTTATTCTGGGATGTACTTATGTCATGTCATGCCCCAATGTTTCTATTGGGAGGATCTATAATGTAAACAAGTCATGTCAAGTCATTGTGGGTAACCCTCCTATTATTTAATGGTTAAAGTCCCCGCAGTTTCAGGGCACTATGGTTATTAGACTCACCTAGTGAATTCGGCCCTAGTAGGGTTTTAGTCATGTCGGGAATTAGTATAAACAAAGAGGTGACCTCTATATTTATCACACATCTCATCCACACTCAAGTGTAGCGCATAGTTGAGGAAGGAAAAGACACTAGGGCTAGATAGAAAGAAGGTTACTGCTGTCGGGAGATCATCATATTGTTTTTGGTTTCACTTTAGTGTCGATTCTATCTCTGAGGAAGTTGCGGGGTTTTCTCCATTTATGGTTTCCCCGAGGAAAAACATTGTGTTCATTGTCTCTTTTGTTTGATTGATGTGCTTGTTGTTCTCTCAGTTAAAGATCCTAATCAAATGCTAGCTTAATGTTTAAAATCTAACATCTCTCCACCCATTGTTACTCCTAACTTGTACTATACCCCCCTCTTCCCCTAAAATCATACTTGTACTTGTATTAACCCCTCCTCCTACCTATAACCCCCCTCTTCTTACCCTAAACTCTAACCCCACCCAATCCCTGACAACATCTAAAGACCCCCACATTAATCTACCCCCCCTCCAAACCCCTAACATCCCTATGTCATCCCCTACCACTAATATCCTCCCTCTTATATATTTTTCCTCTCTTTGTCTTCCCCCTCTTCTCATCCAACTACACCTAACCCCAACGCCCCTCCTCTCCCTCTCTCTTTCTCTTTCACACACATCCCTTAGTGTCTTAAAACAATAGTTAGGGGGAAGAGAGTGGGTGTTTTAGGGGGATAAGTATTAGGAAGTTCTTGTTAATTTACCCTAAATATTTAATGATCCCTAAATCATGGAACCACCTTATTAAATGCTGCTAAATGTTATTCGAACATAGCGTTATAGATGGTAAAAAAATTAACACGTTTTTGCTGAAAATATCACATGCATGTTATTTATCTGTATAAAAAAGACAGTCCTTCTCTAAGAAACACTCTAATAGATTTCAATCATTTTTCATAGTCTGCACACAATTTCAAGTTGCAGACAGTGCACTCATTCTCTTCATCAACAAAATAACACACAAAATGTTGATTGCATTAACCATCCCCATCACAAGTTTCTAAGGATTTTTGAGAGCACCAAATACATTGGACAAGGGTTAGGCATTCAATAGAAAAATAATATAAACCATCTCCAATTATTCACCAATCATTTTCTTAAAATTGAGGAGCCAGCAAAGGTAATATTTCGTAGGTCATTCTGGTGGAGTATCTAGACACAATTGAGCAAGAAAGAAACCAAGCTTGGGGAATCTCCCATTGATGAGAACCATAGAAAATATCCACCATTGTTTTTCTTGCAATTGAGGAGCTAACGAAGGAAACATTTCATTGGTCATTGTGGTGGAGTATCTAGACACAATTGAGCAAGAAAGAAACCAATATTGGGGAATCTCCCATTGAGGAGCACCATAGAGAATCTCCACCATTGTTTTTACTGCAATTAAGGATTTAGAATGACAACATTTCATTGATCATTTTGGTGGAGTATATAGACACAATTGAGAAAGAAACAAATCAATCTTGGGAAATATCCCATTGAGGAGCACCATAGAGTATCTCCACCATTGTTTTTCTTCCAATTGAGGAGCTTGAAAAAGGCAACATTTCATTGGTCATTGTGGTGGAGTATCTATAAACAATTGAGCAAGAAATAAATGAATATTGGGGAATCTCCCATTGAGGAGAACCATATAACACCTCCACCATAATTTTCGTTGCAATTCAGGGGATAGAAAAGGAAAATTTTCATTAGTCATTGTGGTGGAGTATCTAGACACAATTGAGCAAGAAAGAAACCAATATTGGGGAATATCTGATTGGGTAGCACCATAGAGCATATCCACCATTGTTTTTCTTACAATTGTGGAGCTATAAAAGGCATCATTTCATTGGTCATTGTGTTGGAGTATCTAGACACAATTGAGAAACAAAGAAACCAAGCTTGGGGAGTCTTCCAATGGGGAGCACCATATATCATTGATCACTATGGTGATGGGAGATTCCTGCAATCATGAAAAAAATAGGCAAGGAAGATGATACCCAATGAAATCCTTTTAGAAATTAGAGGAAACAAATGAAATGACATGACCAATCGAAGACACTCTATGGACACTCAACCAATTCTAGTTGTAGAGTATTCCATGGTTCTTCCTACCAATCCACACCAAGAAAGACAAAATCAAATTCAAACCAAACTCTAGGAAGAGTGCACACAAGAAGAAGCTCAACTCATAATAAGAGAAGAGAAGGTGGGAGCAACTAAATATCAATCTCTCACCATTCAAAGAAGATCCCTCAAGTGATGAGGAATATGAAGGACTCAATTCTTGAAGAACCTCTTATCCAACTTAGCATTTGGATAAGAAATTATGATGTCATGAATGAAGAAGATGATAAAGTTGAAGGTGCAAGAAGGAGTCTACACATGAAACAAATAAACATAAGTATTTGAATTGTCTTTTCTTATATATCTAGTAGTTAATATGACATTGTCTAGTTGTGAAATGTATTATGCATGATAGAATAATAAACATTATACTACTAATATGCATGTGATGGGTAAGTAGCCCATGATTCTATGCAGCACTCCATTGTTACTTATCTTGAATGAAACCTCTTTGTTGACGTATTGGATTAGTGCAAAATCTCAATGATGTCAGGGTAAAGATGGAAGCCACCTAGAAAGTTTCTGTGAGATAAAAATGAATGTTGTATTGGATAAAATAGCTGCATGATTATATCTTTATGCATAAATAATTTTCCATTATGAATATACCTTATGAAATGTTTCTAACCATACAACTGGTGCATTTTACTTGTAGGAAAGATTGCGTACAATCACCTACAAGAAAAGAAGGATGAGACTTGTTCTGAAGAACAAGTGACGACAGTTCAAGAAATAATACAAAATAAAGAATATTATGACGAGAATTGAAGAGGCCTCAGACACAATTTAGTTATGTTACACCGTTGAGCAACATTATTAAAGCAAATCCTTCCATCTATGAAGAAGTAGCCAAGAAGTAGACCA
>LPNX010791993.1:481530-519437 GCA_001517045.1 Pseudotsuga menziesii | reverse complement strand
GTAGCGGTTTGTGTAGAAGACTTTCCAGACTGGTGGCATCTCTTATATGCTACCTCCTTGATCGTGCCAGTGTTCATGAGATTTCAACTCTCATGACTTCATTCCAGTGTATGTCAGACATTTCCAGCCACTGTGGAGATCTTGATCTACTATATATGTTCAGTCATTTTGGAGATCATGGTCCTTTGTATATCTTCATCATGGAGATTCTGATCTATGTATATTGTACGTGGCGATGACCACATATGTGATATCATGTATTATGCCTAGTCATGGCCATTGTACTCTTATGTATCCGGGACTGCTATATGTACTTGCAGTTATATGTAGAGTTGTATTATTGTACTATGCTGATTGGGTGGCTGGTCTTCCATTTGGGATCCTTCATCACTCCACTTCTGGGATGGACTTATAATGTATTTCGGCCATCGTATGACCCCTCTGACCTCACACATTAGGGGGCATCTGTTATAGCGGATTTCACCACTCTAGGTGAATCACACTTTGTATGGCCTTCCCCTGTCCCGCTGCAGACTCTTTAGATCCCATGGACTATCTTTTATCCTTTGATGTTTCCTTGATCATCCCTAAAACTATATGAAAAATGATATACGCGGCTTTTTACCCGATAACCGCGTACATACGCGGGTTTGACCCCTATAACCGCGTACATCGGGATGTGTGCATAATCCAAATCCGTTTGGAGTTTTCCTTGACATGGATCTGACTCATTCGACTTGTGGCCTTCCATATGCCTTGAGATCGCTCGGATTCGACCCTTCATTATCCCTTGTGAAGCTATATAAGAACCCCTTGGTACATTGAAGGCATATAGAGAGATTGAGAGCAACGAAACTATAGTCCATTGTTGCCGGAATTTATACTTGAGTCTGCATCCCTTTGTCCCTTGGAGCACTGTTGTGTTCTTCCCAAGCTTGCCCTTTGCTAGTGAGCTTGTTATCGTGAGATGGAGGATTGAGGTGGTGGAGGCCCATGTGAGGGATTCAGTTTCTCCAGTTCGCAGACGTGCCGTCAGAGGTTGTATCTATCTTGTAATCTCTGATTTATATTAATAAGAACTATCTTTTCCTGTCCAATGATGTGTATTTGATTAAATATTGTATCCATTGGAATATGTCAAATGCTTTTACATTATTGATTATATATGCTAGAATAGATCTAACACCATGATATATAGTATGCTTGTATTGTTTACTTGTTGTTGAGGAAGTATTATATCAATTCAAGCTGAAGATTGGAAAGCTCAACGGGGATCTACTTCAACCGTCTGGAATAAGGTACGAGGTCTGATCCTTTAGTGTTAGACATTTTATTTCTATCGCATATTGGGAAAGATTGATTTCTGGAGTCAAAGCTATCTATTGTGGTACCCCAAGACATAGGAATTTCTCTCCGTAACAATAGGGACTCCTCACCATAAGAACAATATCATCAGGTTAAGGAAGAAGGATGATGACTATACTAATCAAAGTCATTTCAACACAACCTACATCTTACAAACAACCCTCTAGCTTAAGGAAGAAAGATGATGACTATACTAATCAAAGTCATTTCAACACAACCTACATCTTACAAACAACCCTATAGCTTGCCAATGTATATACAAAATGGATAGGGGAAATGGGAAAACCTTCCTTGACTTCTATATTACAAATAATATCTTTTGATAAACCCCTGGAGCTCCTAAATGTTATGATAACCTCCTTATACAACCTTATTGCATAAGCTCTCAACTTAAAAGGGGCTTTTAGCTTTTTCAATATATTCCACAGGTTGGTTATAGGAATTATGTCAAATTATTTTCTAAAGCCAACAAAGCAACACAAAAAATTGGTTTTATTATCACGACACTCCTCAACAATGGTCCTAAGCATATCAAGGTGGTCCATAGTTGAATGATAATTTCTAAATCGTGCCTAGCCTTTAGTTCTTTTTATGTGTCTTTTCATCCATATGTTGATCTTCTTTTCCAAAATAATTCCATATAACTTGGCTAAAAGAAGGCTACTCATAATGTTCCTATAATTGGATAGATTGCTTTTATCTCCACCTTTTAAAACACGAACAATGAGGCTTTTGTACAAGGTTTAGGGAAACCCTGCTTCATTGCTAAAATAAAGAGCTTGCAGATGTGAGGGATGAGGATAGGCCCACCAATTTTTAAGATTTATGTTTGGTATCCTTCGATATCCTTAGCTTTCCCTTTTGCGAGCCACTTGACCCCAAAGTCCATGTCTTCTAAAGAGAAAACTTATTCTTAAGTAGAAAGGGCTTGAACGTTGTCCACCCCATCAAGGGATTCATAATGCTTTTTAAGGTAGGAAGTATTGTCCCCTAAGAGAATCGTATTGTTTTCTTTAGTTTTACAACTTAGAATTTGCCTCCATAATTTCTTAGGATCTATCTTAGAGAGGTGCAAAAGCTTATATTGTTTTCTATTTATAAAGCACTTTTTTTCATTTTTAATTATGGCTTTGTACCTATATATCTTGTTGGATTATAAGGATTTATTATAAGCATCCCTGATAGCTTTTATAACATGCTTGAACTATTTATCATACCAAGGGTTAGTCATTCTATTTTCCTTTCTATATGACACTGTGATAGAGAACTTGTTGATGGAATTAGAGAGGGTTGTGGTAAAATATATGATAGAGGTCTTCAATATTGTCCTTAATTAATAGTTTATTTAATTAATTATTTAAATCCCTTACTAATAGACCAGCTCTATTTTTATCGAAGATCAATGATTTTGGTTATTATAATTCTCTGTTATGGGACTTATGCTCCTGTCAAATTTTAGAGTTGGGGTCAAAGGTCTATGATCAGAGTCGAGCTTATGGTCATTTATGTCAAAAATTATTTTTTTCATTTTATACAAGGATACCAGATATCACATAATCTACAACACTACTACCAATACCATGGATACATGTCACCTAGTTGGGTATCAACCACTTCATAAGCCCATTACAAATTAATATATCTTGAGAACTACAAAGCATGATTAGCTTGGTACCAAACAAATTATCAACCAAGTCTTTAGAGTTTTTTTGGTATTTGTTAGCTAACACAAAGCACACATAGAGTCCTCATCTATCCATGGAGGATTATGTTTGGAATCATTACTTAAGATAACAGCTTGGTTAGTTGTTGTTCTAGCATTAAAGTTTCCTAGCAAGATGATATTGATTTCATTTCTTAAGTTGTAAATATCTTGTTCGAAGTCATTGTAAGGACAATTTTTATCTGATTTTTTACTCGGGTAAGAGTACCTCGGACTCCTCGACTCACTATGAAGATGTTACTAAAGAAGAGCTTAATTTTTATCTCTCTATTGAAAAAGAATTAAATGCCAAACTCTCTTCCGGAAAACATTATATTCCTTTAATTCCAGTTACATATTTTTCCTGTGTTAAAAAACCCTTAGGACATGAGGGTTCAGCTTCTCCTATACAGTTAAAATCTACCCAGCCCTTTTCAACAGTCAGAAATTTAGATTGTGCTTTCAATTTAGTCTTCTCTAACTTATCCCTAAAGCATAAGGCTTCGTCCTCTTTTCCTAGGCTTCCTCCTCTTTTCCTTAGATTTCTGAACCAAACCCTCTAGCTCTTAACTGGTTGAAATCCTAGCCGAACAAAGAAATTATCCGCTCCCTGGATAGTTCGAACATACAAGGATGGCTCAAATAATGCTGAATAAATCCGAGTTAGAGAGAAAATGTGGATTTGGATGGATGATTACATATTTCTAGAACATAACGTTCTAAAAATAAATTAACATTAAACAAATCAATAAATCATAAAAGCTAAAATGATACTATGTGCTTTTCATTAATATTTTTTATATTATCTTATCCAACATGCATTATATGTTCTATAGCATGAGGTGAAGATAAGTTCTAAAAATAAATTAACATTAAACAAATCAATAATATTCAACAAATCAATAAATAATAAAAGCTAAAATGATACCATGTGCATTCCATTAATATTTTGAATATATTATCTTATCCAACATGCATTAGACCATGGACAATGGAAAGTAGTTGTCATCTCACCTTCACCATGTGTTATAAATCAATATTCCATGTGAATGATTTGATTGACAATGTGGCATATTATAAAATAATTAATGTACATAGGCTAACCAATCTCTATATATGATGAAATTGTATTAAATGATACAATGATATATGTTGAAATTGTATTAAATGATAAAATGTATTTAATTTGTTTTATCATGTTGAAATTGTACGAAATTATATAAAATGTATTTAATTTGTTTTATTATAGGTCTTATTATGTTTTTGATAAGGGAATATATATATGATTTAGTTAGGTATATTAATTTAGGGCAATTTTAAAAATATGAGAGTTTAGAATATGGTTTATTTAAGTTTTTTTTTAATTGTCCAATTTTTTAAGCTATCATTGGTTTGATAAAGGTGACTTTGGCTTTGGTTTATGTGCCCCATGACCCCAGCGACAACATGATGTCAACAATGCTATTATAGCAAACTTAGCCGCAGATTTATGAGGTTGGTTTCTCGAGAGGTTTTGATATATAATATGTCTATTAGTTGTCTTCATCTTGTTATTTTGATACACATTTAAATTTTAGATTGCCACGTATCATCTGGATCGCCACCTTCCCTTCCTCAGTCTCCAATCTATTCCCTACCTTGAATCTTCAGGACTCTGGTTTTCACATGAAATACAGATTTTTTAATGAACTTCTACCAATCTTAGAAACAAACTACAAGCAGGATGGTTCTCATGCACAAATGAAGAGGAAACAGTTCATTCAATGTTTGCATCTCTCTATGTTCGGTCTGGTCCACCCAGGTTCAATGATCTTCTTATTTTTTCTTGTATAATTCTCAGTTGCCATGTTGAAGGTTTTATGTATAATGAGGTGCTTTGCAACCTTCATAGATGTAGGTGCATTACAACTTTTCATAATGTCCATGTATAAATTTGTTGAAATCCGTGGTAATAGATGGAGTTTCAACTATTCTTCCATGTATAGATGTATTGAAATTTGAAATGTATTTATGATATGTTTGGGGGATTGAATGCAAGTGCAACAAATCAGAGAATTTGTAATGGTTTGCAAATGCTTGCTTGCAGGTTCAAAATGCCAGAGAGTGATGAGTTGATGTTCGACAGAAACCTAAGATTAAACCTCGCATCATTTGTCACAACATGGATGGAGCTTGAATGTGATAAGCTTATATTGCAGACCTTGAAAAAAAAACTACATAGACAAGGATGGGTACCCTGTCACAACTGAGTTACAGGTTTGGACTCTTGAGTTCTTGATTCTAATTTGCGAGATATATATACCAGTGTAACTCCATTTGATTGTTGTCGTGACTCCTCATTTCAGTGACATGTAAGAAATTTTGCATTAGTGGGGGCACTCAATGGAAGATCGTGGAAGGGATAGCTCATGTCATTGGCGTACCTCCACCACGATTGCATAATCCTTCCTCAATATTTAAAGTGTTGCCAAACTCTTTAACAACCAAATCTCAAATAACTAGCCGTGGCAAATTAGTCTCACAAAATTCCATTTTGTTTTATTGCAATAAGATTAATTTTTTCGTGACATCTGGACCAAGTTAATAATTATTGGAACTTGACGTGGAATCCTTCATTCAGTTTTAAATATATAAATAAATAAAATAATTTAACTGGAATAGATCCCTTTAGAGCCGATACAGCCAGCATCTATGTAATATCCCAAACTGATATTTTCCTGTTTATGTGTATAATGTAGATGGCTAATAGACTTACTCGGTAATCAAATAGGAAAGCAAACCCCAAACTTTGCATGCATGCAATTGCATGCAAATATGTGCACTAGAAAAATACTGAGATGCTATAAAATAGGAGAAATCAATGCATGTACATACCAGTATATAGATCAGCTGATGGTGAAGAGACTGGTCCCAGCATGCAACGATTTTGTCGAAGGAATAAGGAGATACACCAAATCGTCCTCCACAGGTGAATGCGCCCTCCTCTCAAACTATATAAGCTCTAGAATAATAAATAATCTACTGCTGGAAGCCCGAATGATGTGCACTAGGGTTATAATACCCCTCTGATGATGATGGAGGCAACATGCGAAAGTTCTAAACCTTGTAGGTAGGAAAACGAATTGCTTTGTCAATAATCATAGTGACACGGTGTGACGGTGAAACCCTCTGGATGGATGAATAATCAACCTCCCGGAATAACTGTTGAATGTAACATGATGATGAACTAGTGCTGAACCTAGATGATCCAACCTGATGATGAACTAGGGCAAATAGATTTCACTTCTGAAATACACCAGTTAGTTGAGCATGCTCTCAACCCCAACTTAGCTCACCGAGCTCTCCAATTCGACTCCACAAATCAATTATTACATAAGTGACTTCTCCATTCACTTTATCTTTCTTTTATAACTCTCAACTGCGAAAACCCTAACTTTTGACCTAATTAGGTCACTTTATCTTCTAATTTGCAATTGACTTGCATGTATGCGCATGGAGACTTAATCGAGTGCATGCATCATTAAATAATGCCTGGATGTCCTGCATGCAGGTGGCCTTTGGCTCTAGTGGCCCTCTTCGACCCAATGGTGATATAATATTTATGCCCTAGATCTTCTATATATGGCATCAGTCTTCGGATGATTCCTTGACTGTCAGTACCCGCTCGAACCTATAGGAATCACATAGGTTAGCGGGTTGGTCCTCAATGCCTAAGCAGAAGAGGACATTACAGTCCACCCCACTCAAATTTGCTTATCCTTAAGCAACTGTAAAGCTAGGTGCTGTAATACCTGTTCTGCCTCCCAAGTAGCCTCCTCTATAAGTAGATATTTCCACTGAACTAGGTAATATCTAATGATTTTGTTCCTCAGTTTCTGCTCTCGCACCTCTAGGATGCGCTTCAGAATCAAAACCAACTGCCCCTCGTCATCAAGGGGAGGCAACTCGGAAGATGTAACAATCTATTGACCAACCACCTTCTTGAGATTGGAGACATGAAATACGTTGTGAATCTTGCTCTCTGGGGGTAGTTCTAGCTCATATGCTACCTCTCCGACCTTCCGAATTATCTTGTATGGACCATAGAAACGAGGTTGGAGTTTTTTTGCTCCTTTCTTTTTAAGAGATGATTGTCGGTAAGGCTAGAGGCATAGATAAACGAAGTCTCCCACCTCAAAACTGCGCTCAACTCTGTGCCTGTCTGCATATATCTTATGTTGATTATGAGCAGCCTATATGTTCTCCTTGAGTATCTTGAGGATATCTTGACCCTCCTGAATCCACTCCTTGGCCTTGGGGGCCCTAGTATCGCCAAATATCTGGTCTGCAAAAGTGGAAGCATCATACCCATATAGGGCTCAGAAATGGGTCATCCTAATGGTCATATGGTAGGTGGTGTTGTAACAATGTTCACCCAAGTGTAACCATTTGATCCATGTCCTCTGCTAACCTGATACATAATTTCTCAAGTATCCCTCAATCCATTTATTAACAATCTCTTTCTTCCTGTCACTCTGCGGGTGATAACTTATGCTCATGGCTAACTCGGTCCCCACTAACCGAAAAAGCTCTTGCCAAAAGGCTCCTGTGAATTTGTTGTCCCTGTCATTGAAAATGGTCTTGGGTAACCCGTGGAGTCTAAATACCTCTCTAAAAAATAGTTCTGCTACCTGTGCTGCTGAATAATTTGATGATATGGCAAAGAAGTGAGTAAACTTAGTCAATCTATCCACTACTATGTACAAGTAGTCTCTGCCTTGGACCTTGGGCAGCCCAGTAATGAAGTCCATAGAAATGCTCTCCCATTTCTGCTCGGGAATAGGTAAGGGATGCAGTAAACCAGTTGGGTGGATGTGCTCTATTTTGGTTTGTTGGCACAAGCTGCACTCCCAAACATGTTGTATCACATCTTTCTTTAGGCCCTTCCATGAGAACCTTTCTCTAATATGTCTGTAGCTCTTGAGAAACCCCTGATGCCCTGCTAATGGTGAATCGTGCAATGCCTGTAAGATTGTCTTCTTGAGGGGAGACTCTGGAACCAAGAAGATTTTGTTTTTGTAGTATATGATATCATCAATGACCATGTACCTATCATCCTGAATCTATCCATCCAATAGCTCACAAGCAAACTTATCTTTGGAGTACTCAACCAAAAGATGAGACCTCCAATCTGATGAGATGCTCATAAGGGATAAAGTAGTTGGTCATCTAGAAAGTGCATCGGCCACTACATTGCTATTCCCCTTTACGTACTCAATCTCGAAGTCATAAGCCTGAATTTTACTTACCCATTTTTGTTGTCTCTCATTTAGCTCTTTCTGCTCTAGGAAGTATTTCAGGCTGTTGTGATCTGTCTTAACCTTGAACCTGGAACCTACTAAGTACTGCCTGAACTTGGTTAGCGCATGGAGGATAGCTAACATCTCTTTGTCATATATCGAATAGTGGTGCTCATAATCTTTGAGATTCCTGCTCTCAAATGCAATGGGGTGGTTGTTCTGCATCAAAACTGCCCCAATTCCCTCTCTTGAAGCATCACATTCTAACACAAAGGATTGAGAAAAGTCTAGTAAAGCTAATACTGGGCATGAACTCATTACCTCCTTCATTTTCTCAAATGTTTGTCGTGTTTCCTCCGACCAACTAACTCCCTTCTTGGTAAGATCTGTGAGGGGTGCGGTCATCTGTGAGAATCCGCTGACATACCTCCTGTAGTAGGTGCAAAGGCCCGAAAAGCCCCTTAGTTCTGTCACATTTTTAGGTGTAGGCCAATCCAAAATTGCCCGAATATTCTCTAAGTGCACCTAAACCCCGTTGGCCCCTATCACATGTCCTAAGTACAACATCTCCTACATGTCGAACTCACACTTGGACATTTTGGCATATAGTGACTGCTCCTGTAGAATACCAAGTACTTCATCAAGATGCCTCAAATGTTCTTCCAAAGTCTGACTGTATATCAATATGTCATCGAAGAATACCAGAATATATTTACGCAACTGTGTCCTGAAGATATGGTTCATGCATGATTGGAAAGTAGTTGGTGCATTAGTGAGCCCAAATGGCATCACTAGAAACTCATAATGTCCGTAGTGGCAATGGAAAGCGGTCTTTGGAACATCCTGTTCCCTGACTCGAATCTGATGGTACCCTGAACGGAGATCAATTTTGGAAAAGTACTTTTCCCCTGTAGTTCATCCATTAACTCATCAATCCTAGGGATGGGATACTTGTTCTTTACGGTCTTCTTATTGAGTGCCCTCTAATCAATGCACATGCGTAAGGTTCCATCCTTTTTCTTCACTATCACTACTGAAGATGCAAAGGGACAAGAGCTAGGTTTGATGTATCCCAGCTTGAGTAGTTCCTTGATTGTACTCTCGATCTCATCTTTATACCTCTTGGGATGTCTGTAAGGAGTCATGATAACTGCTTGGGTCCCCTCCTCTAACTCAATAATGTGCTCAAATCCCCTATCTGGAGATCGACCTGCTGGAAGGTCTTTGAATACTACATTTTGCTTCTGTAGCAAGGCCTCTATATATGCGGGATGTTGTGTGGCCTCATCTGGTGGTTTCATGAAGGTAACCATACACTCTGCAACCCATTCAATATCTCTTTGTCAAAGTACTGCCTCCATCCTATGTGATGTCACTGTTGTGGGAGGATAGGTATTCATCCCTCTCAATACCACCTTCTGTCCTTCTGCTCCTCTAAACTCCATCTCCATGGTCTGGTAATTTGTGGAATACTTCCCTATGGAATACAGCCACTGAACTCCTCGTACCACATTCATGTCAGGTACATCTACCACATAGAATGTCTCTATCACTGTATAATTCCCAAGTGTTACCTTTAATTTAGGAATCCTCTGACTACACTCCATAGTGTGACCTGTTGCTGCTACCGAAAACCCATCAAAGCTCTCAGTTTGAATGTGTCTCTTTTTCACCCATGCAGCATCAATAAAGTTGTGGGATGCCCCACCATATTTCAGCACTCCCACTTTGTGGCCCTGTACGGTACCTCTAATCCGAAGAGTGTGGAATCTAGGAACCCTTGTCATGGTAGCAATGGTACCTCCTGAGGCTTGTCCCTCAGCAACTATCTATGTTGTCTCTCCTTGCTCCTAATCTTGGTAATCCTCATCCTCCTCACTGTCGGAATAAGCCTTTATGTAGTAGGCCTTTCCTTTTCCTCAACATCTGTGACCTGGTATCCATGGTTCCTAGCAAGTGAAACATAACTTTTTTCTTCTAAGGTTCTATCGAGTATCATTTTCCATCCATTCTTTCTTGGGCCATGGTTTCCTTTCTTTATCTTTAATAGGAACATTGGTCCTGGGAAGAAACCTATTTTTGGGCACTGCATCCTGCAAGTATCTAGTCCATTTGATGGCATCTGATAGGGTGGTGGGCCTATAAGACTTGACCCATCCCCGTAAGGGTTCAGTGAGAGCCTCAGTGAACAACATAATCAACCTACTCTCTGATATATATGTGACCATGACTGCTATCCTCTGAAACAAAGAAATAAAAGCATCTGCACTCCCTGTCTGTTTGAGTTGTGCCATCTCCCTAAAGTGTACCTCTAGATCCTTCCGATCAAACCGCTCAATGAGCCTCTATGTAAAATCTGTGTATGAGGTGATGGTGTTGTGACCCAGTGTCACTAACCCATGGTATCACCACTCATGTGCTTCTCCATCCAAATGAAAAGTAGCCAATTTAATGGCATTTGTCTCAATCATGGGGTTGAGCTGGAAGTATGTATCCAACTTCTGCACCCAACTCCTAGCTGGGCCACCTCGGGTGCCCTCAAAGGTAGGGATAGTCAGTTTCCCTACGGTGCGTTGTAACTCATAGTTCTGGGTGAATGGCCTATTGTAAGCTTTGGGTTTGTTCTTACTTTTAAAGTGGCAGAAGTCAGTGAAGGTCACGGTTGAATGGAAGTCCTCTCCTAAAGCCCTATATTCTCTCAGATAGGCACTCACGGGTTCTTCTGGTTCTGCTTGTGCTAGAGGCATTGCAGCTGGACTATCTAAGAATTGAGGCATGGTAGGTCGGAAAGGCTTGTATATATGGGGATGGCTCTGCATGTTGGTATGTAAGTGCTCCCTACTACTGCTGGTGGATACCCTATCGCTGGTGGATACCCTATCACTGTTGGGAAATAAGGGACTGTGTGGAGTGGGCCTATTCTTCTCAGTCATTTTCCTGAAGGTGCTCATTATTTCTTTTTGCTGAGTGTGAGTTCTTTTATGGTTGATATGAGACTATTGAAAGCTATTTGATCATCATTGGCCATTGTTTCTTTGCCTTTTTCAAACTAATACTCTCTATTCCCCAAATGTATGTCCTCTCACTCCTCTTCTCTATCTCTATACCTCTGTCTCCTATGAGTAATGTTGAATGGGTCTCCTGGATTCATTTATAATTTTTGCATGCCCACAGCTGGCAAGGAAAATAGCTCTGATACCACTGTAATATCCCAAACTGATATTTTCCTATTTATGTGTTTACTGTAGATGGCTAATAGACTTACTCCTTAATCAAATAGGAAAGCAAACCCCGAACTTTCCATGCATGCAGTTGCATGCAAATATGTGCCCTAAAAAAATACTGAGATGCTATAAAATAGGAGAAATCAATGCATGTACATACCAATATATAGATCAACTGATGGTGAAGAGATTGGTCCCAGCATGCAAGGATTTTTCCGTAGGAATAAGGAGATACACCAAATCGTCCTCCACAGGTGAATGCGCCCTCCTCCCAAACTATATAAGCTCTAGAATAATAAATAAGTTGTTGTTGGAAGCCCGGATGATGTGCACTAGGGTTATAATACCCCTCTGATGATGATGGAGGCAGCATGAGGAAGTTCTGAACCATGTAGGTAGGAAAACAAATTGCTTTGTCTCTAATCACGGTGACACGGTGTGACGGTGAAACCCTCTGGCTGGATGAATAATCAACCTCCCGGAATAACTGCTGAATGTAACCTGATGATGAACTAGTGTTGAACCTGGATGATCCAACCTGATGATGAACTAGGGCAAATAGATTTTGCTGTCGAAATACACTAGTTAGCTGAGCATGCGCTCAACCCCAACTTAGCTTGTCGAGCTCTCCAATTCGACTCCACAAATCAATTATTACATAAGTGACTTCTCCATTCACTTTTTCTTTCTTTTATAACTCTCAACTGCGAAAACCCTAACTTTTGACCTAATTAGGTCACTTTATCTTCTAATTTGCAGTTGACTTGCATGCATGTGCATGGAGACTTAATCGAGTGCATGCATCATTAAATAATGCCCGGATGTCATGCATGCAGGTGGCCTTTGGCTCTAGTGGCCCTCTTCGACCCAATGGTGATATAATATTGATGCCCTAGATCTTCTATATATGGCGTTAGTCTTCAGATGATTCCTTGACTGTTAGTACCCTCTCGAACCTATAGGAATCACATAGGTTAGCGGGTTGGTCCTCAATGCCTAAGCAAAAGAGGACATTACAATCTCTACCAATTGAAGACCCATTAGCTACAATGGTTAAATAACCAATTGATCCAGTTGCTTAGTGCCATTCCATTCAATGCTTCCATGCTCAAAAAATGATCTATTGAATAAGAAATATGATGCATACTCATATCAGCTACTATATCCCTCGTTTTCTCATAACCGAACCTACTGGAATTGATAGAACCCCTTGCCATCTTCTGGCCATTAGATGAATCTGAGGTTCTCTTGTGAGTTCTAGTATGTCGAGCAATGCTCTCACCGCCATTAATTTTTTTTCACGCTAAGAATTCATAGCAATTGAATTAGAATGGCACTCATCTGGAATTGTAGCAAGCTTTGTAGCAATTGGCATGGACATGATTTGGTCTGTTTTTGAACTAAAGATTGAGCTCTGCCCATGTCTTGCAAAGAATACTTGCATTGACATTAAAGGCTGGTAGTGTCATGAAGATGTACGATTATGAACCTGTTCAGGGTTTGTGCAAACGAATAACACTAAAGAAAGTCGTCCATTATATCCTCTAAATGCTTGACCAAGTTTGGCGCCCTAACCAGATCATTATCCATGTAAGGGAAATGGCCTCCATTGTCCTCCATGATGATTCCTTTATTTGACAATCAGGTGCATGGCTTTAAAGTGGCAAGAAGGTGAGATTCGATGGCACTATCCTTGGCGTTTGTGCTCTCCTTACTGATAAAACAAAAATATACGTTATAATATCTACTATAACTCTTTGACAATGACGTTTGTTATGCATTGTCCAGTTGTTGCATTTATCTAGTTCACTTTTGGCTAGCTGTTGTCAGGGTTTGGTTTCCATTATGATCACAAATCCATAGTGTTTTTTCGCTAAATAAAAAAGAATACACGGCGTTTTTTCGCTAAATAAAAAAGAATACAGTAGGACATCACAAGAGGCAAAAAGGAAAAAATTGGATAAATAGGACAAAATACAATAATTACTCTAGCAGCTGCTGTAACTTTGATGGAGAATAGATAAGAGCAGCCCAGCAAAGCCTAGTAGGAGAGAACAAGTGAAGATCAGAGATCGATGGCACTGGCACATGGAAGACGTGTGTTTTCATGGAATCCACTTGTTTTAATTTTTGTAATCAACCCTAAACCATAGATTTCACTTGTTTATATCTTTTTATAATCAACACTAAACAAGAGTAAGAGGATCAGTGGTTTCATTGACTCTGTATGCATACCCTAAATGTGCCATGCTAGACTATCGATGCATGCATTAAAGGTGGCATCGAGAAATTTTTGTTACACATTTTAGATTAATTGAGTCTTCTGACAGACTTTATTTCATGAGTCTGACGATCATTGATTGTCCGGTGAACAAACTACCATCATAATTAAAAAAATATATTTTCTCAAAATATAAACGGAAGCACCAAGATCTCTAAGTTGACATGCCCACTTCTTCAGAGGGAGTTGCTTGAAGGTTTTTAGCATGATTTCATGACAATAGGGTAGCTACTGCATGTAAGTAGCTTTCCTTCTTACTACATGTATCAAAACTGAAAATTAACGTAGATTTCTTAATTGTATTACGATGGTCAAATCAATGATCAATTTATCTAAACAAAACTTCATGATACAAATTCCATTTTCAAAACTTGAATATCAAAATAGACAACTTACAATTTTTTACGTTACTTGGTTCAATCTGGTCATCATTCAATCGGTCAATTAGGTCTTAATGTGTCAATTTTGACCTCTTTATAAGTTCTAAGCACATATGCTTAAGTGATTTGCAATGTATCTCCTCTCTATGTGTAGGCCTACAATTCAAGCCACATCTTATGGTAGAAGACACTTCGACGATGAGGGTGTCTTTAAACAATTCTAGAAAGCACAATTTTCATTCATGCATTCTCCATTTGAAGAGACCATCAAATTTCCCATTACTCTCGGTATTGGGCATTCAATCATCCCAGTGCAATGGAGGCACCTCAGAAAAAATGTAAGAAATTGAACATACACAATGCTGAATAGCATTATTTTGCTACAAAATGTATATTTACATGGTGTTTAGGATCCCGTTGTGTATGTTTATTGCAAAACAAGTCCTTGTTCCGATCTCATTTAGTAGTGACGAAATGGAGGTTGAAACTCTAGTCAACATTTTCAGTAAAGGTGGTGCACTTGTCATTATGGCATCGGTCGAACATGATTTGCAGATCGAGTGCTCAAGTCGCGTAAAGCTCGTAGCAGACACCTTCATTTCAGACTGTGAATCCTAGATATTTGACCTCGTTGTTCTACTAGTATGTTATTAGTTATTTGAATTCTTGTGAATCACAAGCTTAGCCAATCCTAAAGCTCGCTTTGCGCTACAAGTCCTCATGTTAAGATAATAAATGGTAGATTCCTAAAGTCATGAAGTTGGTTTTTCCAATCCCCTTACTGTGGTGCATTCCTCATAGATACATGTTTGGTCTATCATCGTCGGTTATGTGATGCCTTATTAAAATCACACTTACTACCTTCAGTTTCATGGTATACACTAGTATTTCTAAAATAGAAATTCTCAATTGTTGATGTTTTATAGGGAATGAAATGGCCACATATGTATTAAAAACTTAATGATCATAATTTTATGTTCTATGAATCAAATTTTGGATGATTAATGAGTGAATTTCCATTATGACTTTTGCTTCACAAATGCTAACGAGTATGCAGTTCATCATGTTAATGGGAACGACACGGGATTACCGTGATTGCGGTTTCCATTGACCTTTGTTGCAAGAGTAATCAAATTCATTAGATAGGGATTTGTTGCCTTTAACGGCTCCACTTATTTGTAAAACAAAGCCTTTTTTTTTCCCTGAGAAAAAAAAAGCATAATTTTATTTCATCTTTCGAGTAACAAAATTACATTTTTCAGATACACAGCATTGTGTATTCTATAAAAACTTGAGTAGGTCCAAAAAAGTAAATACATCAGAAATAGGATGTGTGTTCAATCCCGGTCTAGTGAGTCACAAAATATCTCATATAATTTCTAGCCAAAATATCAGTCAAGAACTAAGCTATAAAACATACATAATATGAATAGAACAAAATATTTCTGCCATGGTCTAAAGATAGTCCCAAAAATACTGCAAGAACTGTATCAAGATAAAAACCAGGAAGTAATATAGTTCCAAACCGAGCTCACAAAGGAGCCACCCCCTCAATGAATGGTCGATGGTAACAATTGTGAACAGTGCCATCAATCTGCTCACAGATCCTCCATTGTCCCAAAGTCAGTAGTAGACCCTCCTTCGAGGCCATGTCTGCCTCCTGGTTATTCTCCCTGTAAACATGACTGCAAGAGTATGAATCAAAAGTATCTAAAATATCTATTATAGAAGAGAGAATATTGTCCAGTCTCAGATTTCTGCAAACTTGAGTCTTCTTGATCTAGTTGATCACATTCATAGAGTCACAAAAAATATTTAGAAAACGACACTCTTTCTCTATTGCAAAGATGAGTAAAAGTTTCAAGCTGAACAGTTCGGCAAAATTATTACTGCCTTCTCCTAATCCCATCGTGATTTTGAAGAAATGTCCCTCTCTAAGAAATAGGATAGCACCACCCCCACATTTGTTTTCTTGTGCCGCTCCATCGAAAAAATCCCAAGGAACAGACTTGTCGATCTCCACCTCTAAAATAACCCTCTGGTTTTTCACTCTGATATGTTGTGGAAAGGTCGTGAGGATACCACTGGCCAAAGTGGCCGTGATCTCTGGAGTACAACATTTCTCAGAAAAAATCAATTTATTCCGGGAAATCCACACTCCCCAAATAGCAAGAAGGGGGAGTGCTTTCATTGAATCCATAGTGATAGATCTTCTCTAGTTTTCCCATGCCTGTAGAATGTTTATGTCAGCCCAGTTACACAGAATTCCATATATCTTAGTACATTCTTTCCACACAGCAATGATAAACGGGCACCTCGGAAATACATGAACAACCGATTCCTTTGCACATTTACACAATGTGCACCATCCCGGTCCCTGAAAACTCCTCTTTTGTAAGTTATCCCAGCATGGAGCCTTATTCTCCAAAACACACCACATAAATAACCTGGCTTTTGGTGGGCAATTGATTTTCCAGAGAGTCTTCCACCACCAAACTGCATCTCGATCCACCTCATGTGCACTCAGTTTGATATAGCTTGTCTTTGGTGTATACTTCCCATTCTGTGCAACATCTCAGATTAAGACATCTTCCCTATCCCTAAGGATAACCTGATCCCGAGATAGTGCTCCTAAATACGTTTCCAGATCCGTAGTTTCCGGTTCATCAAACCCTAAAACAAAACCTTTATTTTATAGAACAATATTACCACTTAATTTACAAAAAAAAGTCCATATCCTACCGTCCAATATTAAATCTATAACTTAAAACCAAAAAAACATGTATAGTCCAACTCTTATATATCATGCACCCAATATTATATTACCCACATATATCATGTGCCCAACGTCCCTCACAATTGCAAGTGGGTTATATGTGCATAATTTATCATGTGCCCGACGTGCTTTATAAGCCCCATATATTTCGTGTGTCGAGCGTGCTTTATAATTATTATAAGGGAGCCTTATATAATTAATAATGTGTGACCATAGGTAAAATATGTTTCACACGTACATAAAGGATTATGTTGTGATATAAATCTAAAGATATTTGTAGATAATGTTTACTATTTTTATTATTTATATAAAAAAATTTATTTATTATTTATATAAAATTATTTTAAATATAAAAATATGTATATATATTATTTTAAATATGTTTCATAGAATATTTAATGAACTATTTTTTGTTGATTGGTATCTATATGAAATTGATTATAACACATGCAACATATTAATATGGTTGGCATGCGAATATTATGTTATCATTAATCAACAAATTTATACATTTAATATTTAATAAATCATTTTAATAATTATTTTTATATAAAATTATTCATAATAGATATGATATTGCCATGAGGTTGAGCATGAGACAAGACACCACCAACGAGATTAGTATGGGAGAAATATGTTTTATATAAAATTATTTACAAGAAGTTAAATATTATTAAAAAGATTAATACGAAAAGGATAGTGTCATCATGTCAATTTACATAACCATTTTATTTTGTTAATTTATATATCATTTATAGCAAACATAATAGTGTTAAATAGGGTTAATATGAAAATATTATTCTATTACATTAATTTAAAAATTTATACAAATAATATTTAATAAATCATTTGTATTGATTGTTTTTTATATGGAATTATTTATATTATATATGACATCATAATTAAGATTAGTATGAGACATGTTGTAGAAGTTTAGTTGTCGAGTCGATTAGGTCTTATTGGCTGATCAAATGAAGGAATTTGAATTCATGTACTGGTACTCGCAATATCAAGTTAACTAAATTAATTCAGAGGAATTGTTAAGTCTAAATTAGAGAATCGAATGCTTGGAGAACCAAAAAAACAGACTCCTCATTCGCTGAATTTGATTTGGATGGATCGGTGTAGCACAAACACATCTTCTTCAACTCTACAATTTTGTCCATATCTTCAAGCCTTTAAATTCATTGAGTAGACCCCATTAGATCTTGAACTCCACTTGTCTCAACAACCAACCAGTCATGTCATGGAGCTGGACCTCGAGCTTCGACTCTAAGTCAATTTTTAACTTTTAATTTTGTTCAACACAGCTCCCATCGTTGTAATGTACTTTTGTGGATCTTAAGTAACTTTTGCTTCCCGTAATGGAAGTCTTCAATATAATACAAACTTTGCTTATGAAATAATGTTGTATATGCACGCATGTATGTTATTGTTAATGCAATGTTTTTTTACTAAATATTGGTTTTCCTTTCTCTGGAAATCACATCTTAAACGAATATATTCTTTGTGCAACAATATATGAACTAGTTATCATGCTTGCTAAAACTTTCCTTGAATCCTGAATAATGTGTTGAATTCAAGGATTTTGTTCTAAACTTTTGAGGTTAGCAAGATGGAAAGCAGTCATTTGTTGTTTGAGAAGGATTGGAATCATTTACTCTGGTTGTACATGCTTGAGGAGCTTTCTTAAACCATTTCTTGATGTGCACACAATGTCTTTGATACTATCCAAAACCATTTTATTTTTCTCTCCACGTTTTTTTGTCACTACTGTAAGAAACATTTATTTTTGGTTGTCTCACTTTTCTTGGACAAGATTTAGCCTTTTGTCCAAAACCATCCCAGGCATAACATCTTACAGTATGAAAATACTTTGCAATATGGCTAGTATGATTACATCTCAAGCACTTGATTGTACTATATCTATTGTTATGACTGAAAGAATGTTCATACCCGAATCCCACTTGCTCTGAAGATACACCGGATTTTTTCCATAATGCACTTGGTTGTTTTGGATCAGAGACATACTGGTTGGCGTAGAGCTTTTCCATCGTTCCTTCATAACCAAGACCTTTCTTATCTTCCAGAGACCTCAGACTGCTTAATATCTCATCCAAGATTGTTGTGTTGTTGTGGAACTTCCCTTTGGTTTCTATGTCAAAACACATTTTGACCCTTCTTGGATTTGCGCAGTCTGATAGTTCATGTTTGAACTGTCTTTGAATTTCCAAATAGTGGTCTTCTCTTCTTGCATCAACCACTTCAATTTTTAAGTGAGAGATTTCCATATCCTTTTGTGCAAGTGTTTCTATTAGCAACTCATTCTTTCTTTTTGTTTCTTATAATAATTCTTCCAGCATAGAGTTCTTTTCATCCAGTCGTGTTTCTTCATTTTGTGAGCAGTTTAACTATTTCCCAAGGTCCTCTTCCTTCTTGCCCATATGGTTTGCTAATGTTTCTTGAATATCCTTTTCTTCCTTGATTTTTTCTTCAATATTTAACAATTGTTCCTTCATTGATTTGTTCTTCTTTATTGACTTCTTTAGCTATTCCAAAGCACTAATAAGTTAACCTTCTAGATCAACTTTTGCATTTTCTTCTTCATTGTTACTCCTGCTCGAATCGCTTCCTGTATCAAATTTTGAAGGTGAGGCATACACCCCATTGCAAAAGTACTTACTCAACGTGTATGATTCTCCCTTTTGAGATGATTCATTCTTGAAGGAATATCATATATCTTTTTTCTTCAGGATCTTCATCCTCTACAAAAGCCATGAAAAGAACTTCCCTTGAATTATCATCATTGTTATCTTCCTCTCATGACTTGCAATCTTCCTTAGAGTATAGGCTTTTCCTCTATTTAGGGAATTTCCTCTTATTTACAAATCTATCATTTTGATGTGTCATCGTTCGTTCTCTATAATCAACATCATCTTCATTGTCATTGTCTTCAACTTCTTTGTAAGAACATTTTGAGACAAAATGACCTACTTCACCACATGTAAAACATTTGAAAGGCAACTTGCCTTTGTATTTTCCACGTCCCCTTTTTAATTTTTTCACAAAGTTGACTTCTTCTTCATACGATCCATCAAAAGCATTCTCATTGTGTTTGTGCTTGTTTCATTTAGAATTCTTGGTAGCTTTGAATGTTGTTTATTTCCTAGGAGGATTCTCTTATTCGGTCCTCATCTCATATGTTGTAAGAATCTTGTGCAGACCACCCTTTGTTAACTCGTTCAAATAGTATTTATCTTCTAATATTGATACTTTGGAGTCAAATCTAGATGACAAGGTTATTAATATTTCGTGTACAGTAGATTCTTGAACAATCTCCTCTCCTAGTCCTCTGATGGCGTTGACGATTTCATCTATTTGAAGAAGGTGTGATGCTATGTTTTCTTCTTCTTTCATCTTCATGGATTCAAACTACCTTGAAGGTTTGTAATTTCTCCTTCTTAACTTTGGCATAACCTTCATAGATATTCTTGGTTTTACCCCACATGTCTTTGGATGATGTACACTACATCACCTTGGTAAACTCAGAATTTGCTAGGCCACATAATATTGCATTCTCGACCCTTGCATTATTTTTGTACAGTCTTCTATTAGTTTCATCCATTGGTGTGGATTTGGGAACTTGATAACCATTATCTACTAATTTCCAAACATCCACTCCAAGAGATTGCATATACAGTTCCATCCTTATTTTCTAGATGGTGTAGTTCGACCCATCAAATCTTGGTGCTCTTTTGGTGGAAAAGCCTTCTTGTCTATCCATATTTGTGCAAATGTCTATATCCTAGTGGTTAAACTATATCGAAGACACCCGCTATGATACCATTTGCTAAATATTTATTTATACTAAGAGGGGGTTGAATCAGTATAAATTGCAAATTATACAATTTCCACTTAACAAATTATAATTCAAAAAATTTCTGCCAAGAACAGTAAACAACACAAATGCGCAAAGAATTTGTAATGTATATATATATATATATATATATATATATATATATATTCATTACATGTATAGGAGACACCAATCTCCAAAACATAAGCACCAACTCACTCAATCACCAAGCTGATTACAAGCACCAACTCACAGATTACAGGCACCAACATGCAAGGACTTCTATCTACTATGAAAGTACCAACTTGTTGATTTCATGCATCGACTTGAATGGATATCAATCCTATTTGCGCAAGCTCCAACTCGCGGTGTTTAGGAACCAACCTGATTGAATATTGTTATCTCCTCTTCGTGTTCTTCAACACCGAATGAATTATCCAGCACCAACTAGATGGAAGCACCAACTCCCGTCTGAATTTTCTTGTATTCCCCAACACCAACTGGAAGGAAGCACCAACTCCCCATTCTCCAGCAACAATTGTAAGGAAGCACCAAATCCCCTTCCTTGCCCTTCCTGCCACCTTGAAATGAACAAATTATAATAGAACTAAGATATACGTCTTTTCTAATTTGTGTTTGTATCTTCAAATATTTATGCATGCGTCTTTTCATATTTGTGTCTACATATTCTAATATATGCATCTACGTCTTCTGATATTTGTGTTTGTGTCTTGTGATATAGGTGCCTGCATCTTCTGACATTCGTGTTTATGTTTGTGATATTTGACACTATTAACTCTTTGATTCTAATGCAATATGTGGCATTCACTACGTATTCTCTTTGCACATCTTGGTACAATGCTTCCTTCTAATTTGCGCACTGTCTGTTGTTCTTCTTCCTGATTTTGTGCAATCGAATCTCTGCTATATAAAATTCTTCTACATCAACAAGCCATTGATACCATATAATTCAAAGCTTTCCAAATCAAAATATCATATATTCGACATCTTCAAGCTTACATCAATACTTCCATCTCTTGATTATTTATACTTTTCTTTCTCAAGAGATATGTCAACTAGTTGGGATTTATTTCACTCGAAGACACCCCCAACTCTCTTACTTCTTGGTTACAATAACCACCTCATTCCTTATTTTATTGACGTAAACCTTATTGATAATCCAACCTTGTGTGTTTTGTGCACTTACGTCCATTGACTTGGTGGTATCTACGCATATAAGTCCCATGTCTTGGTGGGATTTGCGCACTTCCTAAACTTCCACATTTCTTCTCTATATACTTCTTCAAACCGGTGTTGCGCATATAGAGAGGCATCATCTGATACTAGTGAGACTTGCATATACTTTTATATATTTCTTCAAACTGACATTTCACTCAACTTCATCCATTTCTTGATATTCATCAACGTTTTTCTTGTTTGACATCAATCTTGTTTCTTGCTTGACATTTGGCATCCATCTTGTGTGTTTGTCATCATGATTGTTTCTTTTTTGACATCAATGACAACACCAAATTCCAACATCGCCATGGAATTCTTTACTCATTTTCAACTTCCAATATGGAATGAGACCGGTACTGAGCTTTTGACCTCGCTTCGACAATCCACTTCCACCCATATATCTAACAATATTAATGAGTAGAGGAGGAGATGAAGATTGATTAAATCCACAATTATAGATCAAATCTTGGAAAATTGGTTTACGAAGTCACTCCTGCCACCCATTGCGAGAGATGTCGCCATTGGAGGTGCTATCAAGTGATCAATCCTGCCAAATACCTGGACTTGGTGTATTCCTAGTCTGACACACTCTATAATCTAATCCCTAATGTTCCTCGCCCGTCCAATTGGTCATCAAGACCAATTGCAAAATCCCATGTTGATGGTGTGGTAGATTTTGTAAAGGTACAATCTACTACCCAATCAATTAGGCGACAAGGTCAGCCAACCACGACCCTAGCCTCATCACAAACTGCCACCACTACCAAATCTGCACCTTCTCCCATCCCAATCCTCTAAGGTAAATGCAATTCAATCTAATTCATCTCAACAATATGGAGTTAATAAGAAAAGAAAATGTACATATAATAAATCTTATAATCAGTGGGAGAATAAAAAATCCCAAGAACCAACCACAGAAGCAAAACCTAAGAGAAAGAAGAAGTTACCCTACCTAATATGTGGAGATGAGCACTATACAAAGGATTGTGCCCATCATGAGGAAGTCACTAAATTTATGAAAGGGAATTCCCAACCCATAGTTTTAACTTACCCTTTCCCACTACAACAACAACAAATGGTTTCTCAGTATCATGCCCCTCCACAACAAGATAATGCAGGTCATCCCCCAAAAGGGGATTCTTCCTCAAGTTTCATTGTATTTATGTGCAACGAGATGGTTATTCTAATGACCAGGTCCCAAACATAAAATCCCCCTCCAATAAATACTTCCAATGGAGGTGCTCCTGATAATCCCTTCGCCTCCACCTCCCTAGCCTCTTCAAATAGAGAATTCGATTTATGACTTAGTGTTGTTCCCACCCAAGAGCACAATTTGAAAATCAACATTTAATTCAAGTGCCCATGCTGCCCAAAACTACAATATTGTAGAAGATTTGGCACAGACACCTTGTGCTATGTCGATGCTCGAAGTTCTACAAAATTGTCCTACATAACGTAGAACCCTGTTGCCAGCCATTATAACTGTGGACCCAGAAACATGTAACATGATTATGTTTAGTCTAGAGTATTTTAAACCAAGGATCATTAGAGGAATTTTGAGGTCTAAAATGGGCCTCCTAAGGAAAATAATAAAATAATAGTTAAAATAATAAACTAATATTTATTAATTTTGGTGGAAGAAAGAAAAAAACTACTTTTTGTGTCCATATTTTTGACATATCTCCCTGTGTTTTTACTCAAATTTCGATCGGGAGAGCTCGTTGGATGCAGAATTCGATTCTGAATCCAAGGAGTACCCACACTATATAGTTTTGCAGTGTGGGGACTCGTTGGATGCATAATCAAATTCTACATCCAATGAGCTCTCCCGATTGAAATTTGAGTAAAAACACAGGGAGATATGTCGAAAATACGAACAAAAAAAGTAGTTTTTTTTATGACAAATATGTCAATTAAACCATTATGGTTGACTCATTTTATTGAAATTCTATTAGTTCTTGAATTCCAACTCACAAGAACTTATTGTTGGCATGTTTTCTTATAAGGCCCATTTTAGACCCCAAATTTCCTCTAATGCTCCCACCAACTTGCATTTCAAATTAACACTTTCATTCATGGGAGGAATATCCATCGTACCATTTTGGACGAAGGAGCTTCAACTTGTGTTATGTCCTTATACTACTAGAGGGATATTGACTCTCCTAACCTTAACTAGTCTCCTACTACTCTAAAAGCATTCAATGGATGTGGCTTAAAGCATTATGGACTTTTACAATCTTTAGTCGTGGAACTAAGGGGCAAAACTTCTTCTACTGATGGAAAAGTAGTTAACGCACCCCTTGATTACAACCTATTACTCAATCGTATTTAGTTTTATGCAGTGATCGTTGTTGCATCCTCAGTCTTTCGCCTTGTCCAATTCCCTCACCAAGGGAAAATCATGACCATTGACCAACTTGACTATTGCACACCTGATATTAGGAATAACAACCAATAATGTCCCTTTTCTGGGAGATTCTAAACTCAATTACGGGATCATGGGGATATGTCCCATTAAGGACTCCTCACTTTTGGGAACTTTTCATGCACTTGCCTTGCATCCCCCATGTTAGGATACCACGATAAATATGATTTCAACCACACTACAACAATCCCTTAACTCTTCTAACACTTGGGTAGTACCTAGTCCATATGAACTTCAATACCTTGATGACATTATACAACTAAATTTTTATGTGTCATCACATTCCTTTAGTTGCTAATGAGAATGAGCCTCTCACTATATGCTCTAATTATCTAGACTTAGATCTGATAGTTGACATGGTGAACCCTTCAATGGGGGCATTATAGCCTAAGCTCCCCCTCATTACCCCTACCGGGTCTCTTGGCATGCATTCTTTCTTAAACATAATTCTTCCATCTGATGAAGACCTCTTGGAAGCCATGGCGAAGGATAATGAGCATAATTTGTTATTTGTGTCAACCTCGTCACAAAATGAAACAAATAACCACGAGCATAGTTCGTTATCTATGTCAAGCTCATTAAAAAATGAAACGGATAACAATGGCATGGTTTGCTATCTGTGTCAAGATTATTAAAAAATGAAACAAATAACTACGAGCATAGTTTGTTATGTATGTCAAACTTGTTGACAAATGAAACAAATAACCACGAGCATAGTTCACTTTCAGTTTCCAACTCGTTTAAAATAAAACGGATAACCATGAGCATGGTTCATTATCTGTGTCAAACTCGTTAAAAAAATGAAATAAACCCCCTCCAATTGAGTCAAGTCTTCCATTAGATATCGTACCCAAACCTTCATTTCCTCTGCCTATGTCACTTGATCTTGTTTTTTCCTCCTCCAATGAACCTATTTCTGTTAATGGCCAAGATTCTAATAGGGTGCAAAAGAAGCATCAACAAACTAAATGAAGCTTGGGGGGCATCTACCAACTATTGGACATCACGTTGGGAAGAAACAATCATGGGTATCATTTCAAGCATAATTTATTTTCGATTCCAAGCCCGTAAAAAAAATGAAACAACAACTTTGAGTACAGTTTCATTTTATGTTTCAAGCTCGTTAAAAATTAAGCAAACACCTTGAGCATAGTTTCATTCTCTATTTTAAGCTTGTTAAAAATTGTAACAAACATATTATTGTCTTCCTAATGGCTGCACTTACTTATTGTGCTTATGCCTTCTTACTTATCACTGCCTCGCTGCTATTTGTCATCTTGCTTGCTTATTATCGTAAGAGTTATGCTTGACACTAGCTATTTACATTAGATTTCTACTATTTCGTAGTCACCCTCCAAAAAAGACACGCTGCTATGAGTGGTCCCACTTAGATGCCTATTTGCAGTTATTGCTTAGGATTGGTTATGCGCACTGGAACTTAGTTGCATGCCACTCATTCTCTCTAGACGAGCTTAGTCTTTGTTCCTTCTTGTGCTCGTAAATACAAGAGAATAAGTTATTGAGTATACTTATATCACTTTTTTGGTCTCGTAAAAAAATTTACAAAAAAGGAACTCTTTGGATTCTCCTTTACTCCCTAAATATGAAAAGATTGTCCAACGAGCTTGTTTTTTTACACTCGTAAAAGGATTTGAAAGGACATTCATTTTGTGTAAGTTTACCCCTTTTTAGGACCAAATAGACTAATTACGAAAAACAAATACTCTATTTAATCTCAAATAGAAGAGTTCTCCTTCATATTGTTTTATGCTTTTTCAGGCGTAGGAGGCTAAATTTATGAAAAATAACATCCATAAAGTATTCTTTGAATTCTTTACAAACTCTCTAAACGTTAAAAGGCCATCAAGTTTATCTTCCTTGGACTCGTGAAACTATACATTGGAGAAACGATATGGGATTGAACCCTTCCTTCTTTGGGTTCATTAAAAATATGATGAGAGACTCATCTAAGATGAGTTATACTGAGCATATGTTATTCTCCTCAAGATTGTTAAAAACAAGAGGTACTAATTGATCATGGTTGGTAAAAAATTGGGGTAAGTAGGTTAGTTTTTAGGAAGCATTATGGCACTTGTTTGTTGTTTCCCTTAAACAAATCACATGTTTACATCTTTTCTTATAGTCGGTAATCTACTCACCTCTGAGTCATACCAATCCCATGAGTGATTTTACTGCTTTGGCTCATCTGAAGAGTGTTCAGGTTATTGTTGCACTATGTTTTGGTCTATATCTCATCGAGTCAATGTTTCCAAGTAGTTTGTCGTGCCTCATAATGTTCAAGGTAATTAAGTTTGATTGTAAATCAACCATTATATAGTCTTGCTAGCTTTCATCCTGTGTTAGTCTATCCTCATTTGGTCCATTGTCTTACATCACTATCTTATGTATGTTTCATGTCAATGATGGGGGATTCATCATGTCCCTCCTTCAACAATTCTATTCCTATCAACTTCAACTCATTATCCATGAATTGGACTTAGAGATAGTTTAGTACCTTGGATCTTGCATGCCTCCATGGCAGGATTCCTTACTTTCGACAATAGATTTACATTATTGACCTCTGATCGAATGATTCTATGAGTGTTTGACTTCAACTCATTTATTCACATTCGTTGGAATGTTCTAGGGTACCTTGGGAGTCATTGTCATTATTGGTGATTTCCCTCACACTTGTTAACAATTTACATCAATGACCGGTAATCAAGTGGTTTCTACCATGTTTGACATTGATACATCTGTTTACATGGTTAGAATCATACCATTTCGGGATTGTGATGAAGACCCTAGGAACCTTTGTTATGTATTTCACCTAAGTTGAGTTGGAGATTACTTAAGTATTTAGCAAATTCCAATATGGTCATCATGTTGGTTATCTCATTGATGTATGTATTGTCACACAAATCCAATTTGTATTGGTTTTTGTTATGTCTTTATTATATCGTAGCTCCACTCTGTATTCTTTCATGGCTACAATTTTATCATGTCATTGAGGTATGGATCCACATTGTATTTTTACTAGCCATATACTTAGTCAATCCTTTCATGGATCCGCAGTGTATTGGTCGGTGGCCATGTCTTAAGTCAATTTATTCCGAGCATGGGTATGCCTACCTCGATGATGATACATGTATATTATTTCACGTTTTTTCTTGCAGCTCTCATCCAGCTTTCTTATTCCAACACCCTTACAACCACATTTTTGTAAAATGTTTTGGCCACTAGTTTCCTTTTTCGACCTCACACTTTAGGGGGCACCTATCATACACCTAATTGTCACACTTAGTTTTACCACCATGAAAAGATGTTTATCATGATCCTTATGTTAGGATTAATTAATTAATCCTCCCTTGACCAACATAGTCTAATTGTCTTTTCATAGCTTAGGAGGTTATTGCCACTTCACCAGTGCCATGGGGGACTCATCTGGGGACCACCTAACACTTGATGCACATGTATGCATGAGTTTAGGAGCTCCAGAGACCAATCCCTCTAATTTAGGAACCTGCTATGAGTGTCACCAACAGTCACCAATAGTTGACCCTAGTCAGTGTTCAATTATGCTCTAATTCCCATCAGTTAGTTCATATTCAATTAGTCTAGCACCACTTTACATGATCTAGGAGAGGTTGGGCACATTTTCTCACCTACCTAGATTTATTAACTGGTTTTGAACTGATTGAATTGTCCGTAGTTGCATCAGTGATTCTATAGTGGTGATTTTCCCACATTGAGTTAGCACCAGAGTCGGTCCAAGTTGGTGAATTCGAATCCTACCTAAGGCATTCAAAACTTTCCTATTGTAACACAATTGTATTACACACAGGTTACTGATTAAGTGCTGATTAATGGATGTAATGTTATTCTTCCAATTTTGTCTCCACGTATGTGAATTTTGCTATGAATGATTGATTAGTGTTTACTAAATTCTTCTTCTCTTCTACAACCTTATTTTCACAATGAATTCATTCAGGCATGAGGATCCTAAGCTTTGCTAAATCAAACATGGTATCAGAGTAGGTGTTCATGCCAACTTAAAACCTCAAAAACTTCCATTGATACACCGGGAGCTATTGGGTTCCACATAATTCTTGGTATCCTTGCCTTGCTCCCTATGGATTATGTCCAGAGAAGTATAGCCATGTGTGATGCACCTAGATAAAGTGCACATGCCAAAGTGGAGAGTGTTTGAATTGGTTTTATTTCAAATTGAAGTGTTTTTGCAGGTAAAGTGAATATTTTCTGAATAATTAGCTATTCCTTCAAGTTGTAAGATGATGAATTCAACAACTGAGATTCACAGGATCCTCACACCCTTCATCTATATTGATTGGAGGGCTGATATGCATATAGTCTTGCACAAGAAGGGTATGTACAAGGTCACCATGGGTAGAGAGTTCGAACCCCAAGATCCTCTTGAAAAGTCGAAGTATCTGAAGAAGCTGGATGAAGCATTTGGCCACATGTGCATTGACATATCCAGAGAGTTAATATTCCATCTTGATGGACTGAAAACTCCAAAGGAAGTATGGGAGAAGATTGAATACTTGTTTGGAAAGCATGATGAGTTGAGGGGCCATATTATGGAGAATGAGCTAATAGCACTACAACCCAACAACTTTGAAACTATACAAAAAAAATTCTGAAAATTCAAATCCCTTATAATGCAATGCAAGCAGTGGGGGATTGATAAGAAGGATGAGCAAATGGTGCTCTCAATTCTGAGCAAACTTGGCCCAAAATTCTTAGTGTTCATATCCACCTTTCACTCTGGGAAACTGACAACTCCTCATTGGAGAATGTCATCCCTTGATTCCTTCACAAAATCTCTTATTCAAGAAAAAAGACAAGCTGATATAGATGGGATCCCTCATAGCCTCCACAAATATAGCTCTCTTGGTTGGGGAAACAAAGAATGCGCAAGAAAGGAGGAATCAAAAAGGAAAGGAGAAGAGGAACACTGAATTCGAACCTAAAGAAGAGTTTGATCCAATAGATGAATCCTCGGGCTCTAAGAAGGACAAACATTAGATATTTGACAAGGACAAGTGCTCCTAATGTAAGAAAGGAAACCATACATAGAAAGCTTGTACGAAGAATACCATATATAAGATGTCAAGACTCCTTGAACAACACAATAGTGTCCTCCCTAAAGGCGTAAGGAAGGCTAACTCTGAGATAAAACTAAAGATCATGAGAGATTCCATGCACTGAAGGCTTGATTTTCAAAATCTCATGCATTCCTCATTGATTTAGGAGCCTTTAATCACATGGTTGCATCCAAAGAATCATTCTCTTCATTACAACTTACTGATGGTCCATGTATTCACATGGGATATGACACACAAATCCAAATGAAGGGAAGGGTTCAATCAAATTAGAGCATGGAGTGTTCAAGAATGTCCTCTATGTGCCCTCCTTAGCAACAAATATGTTACCTGTATACTAGATTACTCATACAGGCTCACCAAAGTGAGTTGTAGTTGATCTTTAATTAGTGGAGTTCTTAGATATCTCAACTAGGAAGCTGATAGAAAAAGGTGTTGCAAATCATGCCTCCAAGGCATATGAATTCTCACACTTTCTGCCATACTCAGATCCAGTGCAATCTCAACTGCCATTTGAAAGGGAAGGTAAATTCATCCTACCTAAATTTTTTGCATATGATAATGTTTCCATTAATGTTTCAGATTTGGAATATGAAGCAAAGGACCAAGTTGAATTAGTTTTTTGGAATTGAATATGAAGTTCAATTAGATCTAGATCCAGATCCAGTCCCTGCTTCCAATCTTAGGCCTAAATGGGCTCAAAAGGTTATTGAGGCTATTGGGAACATGACTAGAGAGTCATCTGATAAGAGAATAACAAGATCTCAGATTCAAAATGAGATACGTGTTCTATGTCAAACAAATCCACTTCTCCCAAAGAGATGCTTCATGATGGAAAACTCTGATCAACGGTTCTGCTCGTTGAAGAATAATGAGACATTGGATCATGTCACTCAAATTAACAAATTGGAAGGAAAAATATACATGGAAAAGCCTAAGGGGTACATTGATTCTCTCTTGACATGCAAACTGAGGAATCCATTGTATGGGCTCAAGCAAGGCCCCATGGCAGGGCATCCCAAGTTCAATCCTTTCATACTATCAAAGAGATTCGAAATATGAAAGATTGGCTGCAAAAGCAACAACTAGTCTAATTGTCTTTTCCTATCTTAGGATGTTATTGCCACTTCACTATTTCCATGCAGGACTCATCTAGGGCCCACCTAATACTTGATGCATTTGTCTGCATGAGTTTAGGAGATCCGAAGACCATTCCCTATAATTTAGGAACCTGCTTTGAGTGCCACCACCGATCACCAATAGTTGACCTTATGCGGTATTTAGTTATGTTCAGTTATGCTCTGATTCCCATCTATTAGTTCATATTCAGTTAGTCTAGCACCACTTTGCATGATTTAAGGGAGGCTAGGCACATTTTCTCACCTACCTAGATCAATTAACTGGTTGTGAACTGTTTTAGTTGTCTGGAGTTGCATTAGTGAGTCTCTAGTGGTGATTTTCCCATATTGAGTTAGCACTGGAGTCAGTCCAAATTGGTGAATTTGAATCCTACCTAAGGCATTCATATTTTTCCTATTGTAACACCGTTGTATTACACACATGTTTTTTTTTTGTTGGCAAAGTGGTGGAACCCCCTTGACTAGCAGGTTTTCCATTGGCTAAGTTACCACGAACCAGGGGCATCTAAGCCGACAAAATCACCTGGGGATCGCACCCGACTTGGACCACACCAACCCTTAACATGGTTGTATTTTTTTGTATCCACGGGATTAGAACCAACAACATTTTAGCTTAGGGGGCGTCTTAATCATACCCCACCAACAACTGTTCTACATCTCATGGATATTGTATTACATACATGTTACTGATTAATGGTTGTAATGTTATTCTTCCAATTTTGTCTCCATGTGTGTGCAATTTTTCCCTGAATGATTTATCAATGTTTACTAAATTCTTCTTCTTTTATGTAGCCTTCTTTCCATAGTGAATTCATTCAGGCCTGAGGATCCTAAGGTTTGCTAAATTAAACACCTTAAGTGTGCTAGAAGGGTAATCTAATGTTTGTCATAATCCCTAGACATCTTGGGAAGGGAATCTATCATTAAGAGGTTAAAACCCCATATTCCTACCATGTTGTATGCCCCTTTTGATGGATCATTTCCCCCTTTGCCTTATGTAGGGAGAGATGAAACCATGTTATCTCTCCTTGCACTGTTATAGGGGAGTGACGAAGTCCCACTTAATCTCTCTGTGCCTAGCTTTGGGGGAGCGATGAAGTTGGTTTAACTACTCCAGCTTAGATGTAGGATACAAATTTGTAAGGATTTGGTTGGTTGGGTTAAGAATTTGAGCCATCCCCCATCCTTCTATATTGAGTAAGTATAGTCTTCCTTGATCCAACAAATACTCTCTATCATCCACTCATTTATCCATAGTAGTTATGTTTCCAAATCCTATATAATGAGAGCCATTCACCATCAAAGGGCATGAGAAAAGGTGAGAGCATCACACTTATGATCTTAAGACACCTTAAGTGGCCAAAAGGAAAAATTTCGAGGAGCTACAACTGCACCAAATTCATGGTTGTAAGTGCTTGTTATTTTTCTTTCCACTAATACAAACTTGGCATATTCTCCCCTTTTATGTTTCTCATGTTGGATTCATGAACATGTCTATCTTTTGATAGTTAGATCTATGTTTGATACACTTGGTGTGTTGGAAAGGAGTTTCTCTCTATTTCATGCAGGCTTCCATTTGCATTTTAAGCTAGGATCTCAAGGCTAGGAATTGGATCAACTAGGAGCAATGAGGACAACCATCTGAAGGATAGGTAGGTCATCTACTTCCTCTTCTCTTTCTTCTACTTTAATTGCTTGTGTATGAGTTAGGTATAGGATATATTAGTGTCCACATGTTTTCTTTCTGTCTTGGATTCAAGGAGTCTCAATCCAAGGGAGCTTTCAACTATCCATAGGCGAAATATTCCATGACAAATAGTAATTGGTAACCTTGAAGATTTCAACCAAATTTGACCTTGTGACTTATGGCCTCTACATTGACAACATGACTTGGGCAAATGGTTCGACTGATTGAGGCATCCTTTAAACCTTTTCATAAGAAAAATCAACATTTATATTCAAATATTGAATGGAAATTACACTTCTCATGTACATGCCACACTTACAAATTTAATATTACATAGTAATGTGTACATTTCATTTTCGTCCCATCACAAAATAGTCTTGACCCCAATGGTATTCACAAACTACATAGTCAAGATTTGTATGGAATACCAATTCCTTATTAGAATTAAAGGATATGTATTCCTAAAGTCTTTTCACTCCCCTTGTTAGGGATTTAGGTACAACCATGGTCCTCAAGGAGGAAATCCCAATATTATTGGCTTTGCCTTCATCCTCTCAAGAGGGCATGCTTCCTCATTCTATGATTATGCACAAGCATAATTATCCTTCTCTAGAGCTATAGTTTCTAGACTAGAAACACTATGATCATCTTCCACTCTTTGAGTATGGTAAATTACATGCTTGACAATGTTTTGGTTTTGGGTTATTACCTTGCTTCCTTTTTAAGTGAGCATGTGTTTGAGGACAAGAATAATGAAGATGCCTTATTTGTTGGCATATCTGACATCAAAGAGATGTATTCTCCCAATCCATAACCCAAGTCCATTGAAAATTCTCCCTTTGTAAGAGCATCTTGTTTGAAAAAACTATATTTTGTCATATGCGAACAAAACTAACTTAACTAAAGATACGCTTTTATCTAATAAAGCAAACTATTTCTAATATCTTTGAAAATTGATAATGCCAAAAATGAAGACTTGGTGGATATGAGAGACAAAACCAAAGTGACATTTTTGTTATAAACATGGTAGTTGTTGGAATGTTGGAAACCATGGTGTAACAATCATGCCCTTTCTTCCCAAAATCAAAGACACTAATCTAAAACTTATTTTTAATCTATAGTGTTTGGAAATTGAATAATAAAGAAACCCTTTGAACATAGATATACCTCCCAATGCTTTCTCCAAGTCAAATAATCCACTTATATAGGTTTGATGTGGAAGGATTGAAACCAATGAATCTAAAAATGACTAAAGAGGATTTATACAAAGAAAGTATGTATGTAACATCCATATTAGAGACCTCTAGTTGGGGTGCCTTTCTGATTTCTCCACTACATATGCACTTGGAGTAATTGAAGTTGAGGGTTTGTTTATGACTATATGCTTGAAATAAATGGGCTTTGACTTTGAAGACACCTAAGGACCCGACGCAACTCCACACAATCACAGTACCAAAATGATGGTTGAAACCTTGCATATGTTGTAGTTCGAAACATAGACTGGCCCTCAATACATTTACCTTCAAAAATAAGGTGATATTGATCCACATGGATTCCTCATAAAAACTCTAGTTTATGCTTTATATTGAGCACGTAAATAACAAAATTCACCCACAAGAGTAAGGTGTTGCCATTGAGAGACTTAATCATCATATGAAAATTTTCCTTTATAACAAGATTTTTAACAAACACTTGTCAAGTATATGTTTCTTCAATTTCTTGGCAAGTAAGTATTTTTTCAAACACTTGGCTTTCACCCTTTGGTATAGACCTACACAACTCAAGATTTTACCCATTTCAAATATAGCAATCATAAATAGGTCTTGGAGGTTTAGTTTTCTTCAATAAACATCAACTTCTCTCATCACATTGAGTGTCATCGTAGGAAAGAGAACTAGCAAAATTATAATTGGCGAATGTGAAAATATCATATTACTACAAGGGAACTTGATAGCAAATGCAAGAGCCTTAAAGCAATCATCCCTCTCATCTGTGACTCTGCTCTAATATGAAGCACCCATTATGAAGTACTAGTTAGAATCATATAGAGTATGATCAATGTAACTGATCGTCTTTACCAGATCAATCTATTATGTAATATCAACTTTGATAGGCCATTTGGGTACAACAAAAATATCACAAATTTGCAAGGAGAATATATTTTAACTATACACGCCACTACCATAATCTGAACCTCCAAATCTTTAACATGAAACTACTTTAATACTCACTTCTTTCTTCAACCCTTCCACTAACTTGAAAAAGCCTTTGCCTTTGAAAATTGTTCCTTCATAGAGCTTGTTTATCGAAACAAATACTAAACCTAAACCTCTGAGTTATGTTCTTATACTCTCATCTGAGTTATGTTCTTATACTCTCACCAACCTCCTTTAGAATTAATAAACATATATAAAACAATAAGGGTTACTGATGCAACAAGTCCTTGCCTATAGTTAAGAACCTTGTGGTAAGTCTAGTTGTCTTACATGCAAACCCTTTTGAGTTGAAAATTTTAAGTGATCATTTGCTTACTTTTCCAATGTGTATCAATCACAACGTTAAACTAGATTTCATTTATTGAATAGACTGTACGTGCAACATGTAATTGTTAAATGCCCGGTACATTAGACTGGTGTATCACTAATTCATTGATACGGTGACTCACTTTCCCTGGGGCGAGGAAAATGAATAAATAATTGAACAAAATAGTTAAAAAGTGAATTAATAATAGAAAAAAATAGTTAAGGATTACCGAAGAACTTATAGTTATCCAAAAGCAAATATCATATCATACATGAGACATAAGGCGTAAAGGAACCATGTGAAGAATTGTAGTGCTACGTAGAATGGATTAATAGATAGATAGATAGATAGATAGATATGTGTGTGAGTAGATATGTAATAACCCAAAAATTCGTAAAAATTTAAATTTTTTTAGGTAACATAAAATGTCAAGGTTGTCATTGTCAATGAACCAATAACCGTTAGCAGGTACATCAAAAAGTCATAAATTACAAAGAGCATTATATTTCTTTAGCTATATATAATTTATTAGTTTATCTTGAAGTGTTATGTTGAGGATGTTAAAACATTAAATTATATAAGAGAGGAAAAATACACATTATGTTATTTTGTATCCTCCATTGCTTTTCATATATTTAAAATGTTCTAGTTCATAATAAAACCCTAGCATATGAATACTTCTCAGACACCAAGGTCTTTGGTTTATGTAAACAAAGGAAAACAAAATCGAGGATATAGTTACCAAGTAATAATACTATAATGTTTTTGGCTTTTAAACAAATGATATGTGACCTTTGAACAAATGAGATGTGCAGGTTTTAATGCGAGTTTAGAACTATAACACGGTCGTGCTTATAGCAACTCTCCAATTGAGAAGTGCTCTTGCAATCTTAAACAGATGGTTGTTTATTTTTAATTTTGTGAATTCTGTTTAACTTAAGGAATAGTTTTTTATCCGGCTTTTAAGCATTGACAGTTAATGTAAAAGGCCGCAGGCCTAATTATGTCTATTTAGTTTGTTTTTAAATACTTGAGAAAATTTCACAGCTTACAATTGAAATTTGCACTATCTTTGTTTGGTTTACATTTATGTATAAATTTATATATTAGTTATTCTTATTCTTATTTAGTTTTTGGATGTTTAGGGTTAACTTGGTAAGTAATAAATTATTGTTTCTTATTAAAAGATTATGAATTGATAATCTTTGGTTATGGATTATTTTGATAGCAATAAAAATAATAATACTGTATTAAATTTTTGGAAAAAGGACCGAGATTGATATTGTAAAAGGAATTACATTTCTTTTTTGAAATTTTGTGGAATAATCTTTGCTAGGTTTTAGTATTTATAATTTTGAATTTTATTCTAGTGTGAACCCTAATTATTTTTAATGGTTTACTTTTGTTTTCAGTAAACCTAGTTATAATTTCTCACGGATAACTAACTAGATAAATAGTTAACCTAAAAATACTATTTACTAAATTAAACCTAGTTTAAATATTTTATTGTTTATATATTATTTATTTAGTTCTACTTACTAGATTTATAATTTATAACTTTATTAGTTTTACTATGTAAAATAGTATACATAATAGTATGTATTATCTTAAACTCATTCTTCTATCTTTAATTAGTTAATTTAAATACTTTGAGTAGATATTACAAATGTAGCTAAGTTCTATAAATAATTTACACAGATCTTATAGAAAGTAATCATTTGCATATGTATTCAAATTTTATTAAATCTATTAAATTTTATGAAATAAATATACCTGTTGTACTATATTACTGCCTTGCAAGAGGTGTGGAAAAATACAGTTTAGGTATTTTTTCTATCTATCAATTAACTCAGCAATGTTTCTACTGATCTACCATAATCTAACTAGTTACTAACTTCCACAACATAAATAATTTTTCATATTTATCCCTAACATTAATAAAACAAAACTCTTAAACTTTTCAGTAAATAAAATAATAACTGAACTTAAACAAGTAGAACTTGTAATATAGATGGGGTGACAACAACTTAAGGAACTTGTTGCTCCCAACCAAATCCTAGAGAAGAGATGGATTGCAATTCTCGGGACCCCTGAGCTTGTCTCCTGGTCCTCCTGGTAGAGTATTGTGTGAGAGATGTAGTCTTGAGATCCTCTGCAACTCCTCTGAGTGTTTAGCAGTAACTCGGATCTGCTTACAGCAGTTTGAACTCAGCTTAGATTAGCTGCACTAGTTAAGTCTTCAGCACTTGTCCCCTCAAACTTACTTCAGCTAGTCCCCTCCATTGAATTCACATGTGCACTTCATTGACTCAGAATGTTCACAAATCCAGAATGAGCAACCTCAGTTATCTTCAATGGGAAGTTTTATTGGCATGCCTAGGTCTTTTGGGTCAGTTTTTATTTAATGAGCCACCTACTCCTGTTCCACTTTCTTGGGGAATCATGACCACAAAATAGGGAAGTTGCCACCTCCAACAGCTAGAAGTAGTCTGAGGATGTTGCCACATGTCAATCTGCTCTCAACCGAGTCTCCTCCACCAAGTGACCAGTAAACACTCATTTAACAACTTCTGTAAGCTCTTGTCTCATTTTTTATTTATTCATTAATAAAATATTCTGCAATACATTAAATTATCTTTGACCCCACTTGGTCTTTAATTACAAACTTTAACATAAAATATAACATAATGTTCCTCAATAACATAAAATAGTTTTGCAAATTGGGGCATGTGACAAGATTGGTGTACCGCTAATTCAATGATATGGTGACCCACTTTCACTGGAGCAAGGAAAATGAATAAATAATTGAACAAAATAATTAAAAAGTGAGTTAATAATAAAAGAAAGATAGTTAGAGATTAACGAAGGACTTATAGTTATCCAAAAGCAAATATTATAGCATGCA
>LPNX010791993.1:428220-469629 GCA_001517045.1 Pseudotsuga menziesii | reverse complement strand
GGAGGTTGGCAAACATGGGGATAAGAGGGAGAAAGGAGGGAGGAGAAGGGGATCATCCTTACCTTAGTTTTTTTGAGAAGTTTAGGGAGAAGAGAGCTGCAATGAAGGGGTTTTGTTGGAGATTGTTATTTTTGAGGGGATACAACAGCTTAGGGCTTGTACTCGGTTTGGGCTCGGGGGTCCAAAGGGGTACCTTTGGAGCTGGCTGGTCGGCGAGACCTCGCCAGTTGGCAGGGTGGCAAGACTGGTTTGGACTGGTTGAGTTTCAGAACTTGGGAAGGACTTTTGGCTGCAGGGAAAAAGCAAGGAAAAACGGCAAGCAAGGACAGCAACAAAGGTGGACCTACTAGCTACCTACAGGTATTTTCCAGCAGTATTATGGCCAATTCTGTTTATTTAATTTTAAAAGTTTATATGGCAAATTCTGTTTATTAAATATTAAAAGTTTATATGATGTGATCATCCTTGCTACCTGCACAGTTAACAGTAAATTGTTAGAAGTAGATAAAACAGAATTATAGATTTTCAAACTGTATATATATAAAGTGAATTTTCTGACTGTAAATAAAAACTAAAGGAGACCCAGTAGGGGGCTCTACAATTTTGAACACAACATTTAGAAATATGTCTTAGAGGGCTGGTTTTCCTAAAAAAATAGCATATTCTCTCATCACATCAAGGGTCGATTTAAAAAAGAGAACTAGCAAGATTACCACCGTTGAGTGCCACAAGATCATATTAACTGTATGGCACTTGACGACAAAGGAAAGAACCTCAAAACAATCATCCCTCTCATCTATGGCTAAGCTCCAATACTAACCACCCATTATTTATGCTCTGATATATTATGACTTAGAAGCGTATGGAGCATGATCCATGTAATTACGATCTTTACAAAGTCAATCCATTATAGAGCCTTAATATTACAAGGTCGATTGAAATGTTTAAAAAAAACTAAGTCAACTACTCACACCACTATCATGATTCAAATTTACATAACCTTGAGAGAAAACTACCTCAACACTCACTTCTTTCTTCAATCCTTCTAATAACTTGAAAATCCTAGAGTATTCCTTAAAAGTATTTATATTTCTCAACAAAGCTTACACCTAAAGTATTCTCATACTTACACTTTTCAACCTTTAAAACTTATTTTTTCCAAAGAAAAAATTCACTTTATTCTCACTGAATAAACATGGACTTCCCTTTAGAGGATTACATAAAGATCTTCACGCCAAAAAGAGGCTCACACGAGTTGCCATACGGCAAGCAAAAAGGTCACCCATAGGTCATAAAACATGACATAAGCATAGTCATGTTTTTTCCGAGTGTTCAAAGCCTTACATATTGATTTACCATAATATTATTTTCATAATCTTTTATCACCATTAATCCTGGTGGGAGCATTATAGCTTCTTTGGACAGTTTGTCTGCTTCGCCATTCAATTCTCTATAGATGTGTTGAAAAGAGATCGACTCAAAATTTTCCATTTGGCTTCTTATTGCACTTAACAGGTGTTGTAGATGTGGTGCATTTATTTGCAGTTGTCCATTTGCCCAATCAATAGACAATTTTGAGTCTCCACATAGTTGTATGTTTCGAATATTCTTTTTCGAATTGATTTTGAGAACTGACCATAAGGTTGATAGCTCTGCCTTGTTATTTGTACCCTGTCCTGGAGAAAAGGTGATTTATGTCTTTGTTAATTCATTGAAGTACAGAATAGCTCCTGCTCCTCCGAAGGGCGGCTCCCCTTGGCTTGCTCCATCAAAAAAGGCCCAAGGAATATTCTTTTCTATGCTCGGCGGCTTAAGCACTCTCTTTGGTTTTTGTTTTTTTTCCCTTTGATGTTCCATTGCCTTCTGCAAAAGAATATTAGTTGTCATTTCTGCGGGATTCAAAATGTCTTTGAAAATTGCTCTATTCATTGTTTCCCATATAGTGAAAACAAAAAGGGCATGTAATGCTTCATATTGTCCTACCCTTTCATTCGCTCCACCAATTTTTCATTATGTGCTCCAGCGATTCTTCGTCTTTTGTGCTTGTGGAGGGAAAACCTTTAAAATGTATATATATAAATATAAATATAAAGATAAAGATAAAGATAAAAATAAAGGGGATATCATCTCAATTCGATTCAATTTATTTTATAGCTAAGAACAATTTTTTGGAAGTACATATTTTACACCTTTTCATATATATATATGAAATATCATCTTAATTAATGAGTCATAAGACTAGCAATTGCCCCAAGAAGGTGCAATAATACGTCGAAAGGTTATTGCTAGAGGGTAAAAAGGACTAAAAAAGGGAGCTAAAATGAGTTGGCGTAGACCTAGTGTTGTACCTTGAGGAATGCAACTACAAGTCTTGCAAGGAAGAGAAATGAATAGCCAACCGTAAGAATGCCTTTTAGGATAACAATGTTAAAGCATACCACAATCACCTTTGATGTTAACATAAAGAGTCACACCACACAACCATACATCTGCAATATACAAAAACCAGAAGCCAAAGTAAACATCATATAAAAAAAAAGAAGCATCATAGATCACAAGAAGCTCATTTGATTTTATTTATCTTTAATATAGTGATCGTCAACTGCTATTCATTCAAATAAGTCAGAATTGCCTATATAAATTAGAGCAAGGAAAAAGTAGAGTTTTCCTAAGGCCTTGATTACCTATCCATCATATTCTTTATTGGAAAAAACTTCAAGAGCAATGTATGCAAGTGTCCCAACATTTGAGTTGGGATGAGAATGAAGCACACAAGACTAAAAGGAAATGGTAGTCATTTAGAAGCCACCCTCCAAACTCCAATTATTTAAAAATGAACTGCAAGGTATATTTTTACTAGCTCACGAATTTTTCCAATTGTAGGTACAAGAAAGTACTTTCAAATAGCCAAAATCAAAGATCTTGATATGAGGTGCAAGACTTCCATCCAAAAGTAGTGTTTTCCAGCTTCAAGTCATGATGATGACCTTGATGCATAGTTTACAATTCAAAGTTGAATGCCTTTAGATCAATTTTAAGACTAACAAAAAATGAGAACACTTGTACACTTCAAAAGAGTCTAAAAGAGAATGAGAACACTTGTGCAAGAAATCCATCCAAAAGAGTGTTTCCAGCTTGAAGTCACATTGCTAGACTTGCTGCATACTTTCCATGTCAAAATTCAATACCTTCAGATATAATTGATACCTTCAAATATGATAACATCTTTATGAGATCTAATTCTGTGTAAATGTAAGAACAAGGGCATTAATCACATAAAAAAATCGTTGGCCCTAGGTATGTTTTAGAAATTTTGGGTAACAGTTTTGAATTTCCTTGTGAAGTGTGCCACAAAGTTGCGACAAAGTGGTCAAGAAGGCGGTTAACTCTGATGTTTTAGGCAAAGATAAAGGAAAACTAGTTTTTTTGACGAAGTCCAACCAAAATATTGGTTAGACGGTTAAAAAATGTGTCCACTTGCATTTATGGGATCGAGTAGTGGACGCGAGTTGTAAAATGTCCATTAGAGCCTATAAATTTGTTATGGGTTGGGATTTTTGGGGTTAGCTAATTTTGAAGAAGAGAAGAGACTTTTTGTATCCTGTCAAAAAGCTAGACTTTTTGTATCCTGTCAAAAAGCTATGTATTGTTTTCGTTGAAATCTAACTTGAGTTAGAGTCACAAGTATGAGGGTTGATCTATAGGTTGTGTGCACATATTCGTTGTAATGCAGTTTTGGAGAAGTGTTTGTAGGTTGTGTGCACAGACCTAAAGTGTTCGAGTGGAAACTCTTCCATATTAACGAGCATTTTTATGGTTTTTCCCATCTTGGGTTTTCATGTTAAAATCCTGGTGTCTATTATGCATGATGTGTGTGTGATGAATTATTGTTTTTATTAATGCATAAATGAATAACTATGAATGGATGAAATGTTACTGTAATGGATATTTATGTTGTTATGATGTTGGTTAATGGCGTGGATAAGTCTGTGGATCTCCATCGCAATATTTGATCTGTTAAATTTAGTTATGTCGTCCTTATGTATGATGAAATTCCCCTTCATCACTACGAAAACATGGTTCCTGCAACTCCCATAGGTACTTCAGGTGAGACTTCATCTGCTATGTAGGTGTTGTCGAAAGGGCTAAAACCCTTCCGGGTCGATATCTTGGGTTTTGTTGGTATGGTGGTGTGTGAACCTGGGTTTTGTTAAGATTCTGCCAACAAATATTAACTAAACATTAGTATTTGATGCAAGGATGAATGTAGGAAAAATCTTCTAAGAAAGAAATATTTGATGCAAGTATAGTTGATTGTTAAACTTCAATATTTCAAGATATGTGATCGCTTCTTATAAAGACATTATTGCACATAGTTTTCCAAGAAAAGTAACATTTATTATTAACTTGTACAAAATGTCAAATATAACATGTTGTACAAAACATTTAAAATGACATTAACTGTAAAAATTTATGGGAATATCTCAAAAAATGTTGGTAGATTAATAAGTTTTATATCTGAAATCATTGAATTGCGAATTGCACATAAGATATTTCCTTGATGAAATGGTAAGCCGACAAATGTGAAGAGCAATTTTTTTTTATCAATGCATCAATTAACATGGGTCAACAAGGTCAACCTAAGCATTTCATTTGTGTGAAGTAGTTGCATAGAGTTTTGTTAGCTACATTTTGTAGAATTATAAGAATCAATGTCAAAATTTGAGGCATTTGATTCTGAAATAGGCTTTTGTTGCTACAGTGTAATTCTTTGCATGTTCTTCAAACATTCACACAAACTCTCAGTGATACCACCAAGATCAATAGAGGTGAAAAAGTTGATGGAAAATCATGAGTTCTTAGGAGGGCCTTTAGGGAAATTGACTCAAGTGAATCATTCATTGTAGGATGAGTAAACCTTTCATTGAGAAATTTTATGCCAAACTGCTCTACTAGCTCCTGCAATATCATCAAATTCAAATAATATTTCTTAGCCAGTGATGTAGACTCAGAAAACAATGCCAATATTTCAAGCATTATGTGACTGTTTCCCACCCCTCATAGAATTCCTCCTCGATTTAGTTGGTGTTGTAAGTGTATTCAATTGCATTTTGTTGTAAAATTATGTGAAATCAAGTCAAAATAAGAGGAACTTCAAATCAACGTGTTGTTGAAGTGGTAATTGAGCAATAAACCCCTCTAATAGAGATGAATAGTCGACAACAATAACATCCATCTCTTCTCTCATTACACGCAGAAAATCTCATGTAAGTTGTAATGAGGACTTTTTGCCTCCACTAACCTAAGCCCCCAACTTTTGAGGTTCTCGCTTGGACTTCTTCCTTGAATATTTTTCAACTATATAGCGAATAAGTGCAAAAATCCACATGCTAGTGTGGAATACTTGGCATAAATATGTCAAATATCTAACAAAAATGTTGGCCATATGACCTACTATTATCAACAAAGAGACTAGATTACATGGACAAGGAAAAGGGTAACAATATACCTCGTCTGCATTTCACGGGAACTTTCATATAATCTATCTCTATGGCTCCTAAAGTGTAAAACGAGATCAAACAATGAAAACAATGTTTCATATAAATGATGAGATCGTTCCCCCATAATTGACTTCTCTACAATCACATTAAGGTACCTTTCATGAGAAACTATAAGTTCATCAAGGCCTCTTGCTTCTTCCATTTCATCCAAAAAGTCCGCCCATGAGTAAGCAAGAACTTTGAACATGAGATAGTACTGCAGATTTGTGAAAAAATGGTTCTTTCATTTCTTAGTGTTTGACATCGTCTTAAAAAGGATACAAATTGTTTCTTTCCACCACCATCCCTAATGGAAAATAGGCGAGCAATAGAGGAGTTAAGTTTCATAGTCTGCCATGTAGCGCTCATAACATGTTCCACATGTTTATGCTTCCAAATACAATTAGAAATTTTAAGGTGCCTAGCCATCATAGACTCTGTAAAATGGTATTCATAGGATATCTTGCATTATATTCCAGTGAGAAAACATCCCATCCCATGTCTCCCCTATGGTGTGGCATCATCTTCACTCTAAGAATATTCAATATATCTGGGTCATCATATTGGGCATTGGAGGCACGAATTGCACTCTAGTAGCCCTGAAAGCTTGAAGGAGCTTATAGTTTTGGCCCGGTTGAGAGAGATCATGACCCACAATGTCCATGAGATACTAAATGAAGTCACCTTGGATGATAAGTGTCACATCCCCTCCCACCCCAGAAGAGAGAACGCGACCAACTCTTCTACCTGAGTTACCTATCTATGATTTTGCATTCGTATGATGATTCCTGATTCTTTTTTCTTCTTCAAGGATATACACAAGCAAGAATTTCTCTTGCTATCATTTTGATCCAGACCGTGTATAACTCTTTATCTTCCCCAATCGCAGAGAGATCGAACAGTGGAGAATCATCCCGCAGAAAATCAACGGTGCGGAGAGCTTCACTTGCAGAATCGAAAACATATCAAAATTTCATTCTCACACCCCGCATGCGGAATGACCGTTGCGGAGATCAAAGTTGCGGAAATCCAAATTTAGCACAGTCATTTCCACATCCCGCAAGTTGTGGAAAGGGAATTGCAGAAAGCATATTTCGCCAAACGACATTTCCGCATCCTGCAAGTTGCGAAAAGGGAATTGCAGAGTCCAAACTTCTGCAAGGCGCATTTCTGCATCCCACATCCCGCAAGTTGCGGAAGGAAAAATATGCGGAAATTCAATCTCTTCATGAAAATTCCTAAGTATAAAACTGATTTCCAACATCCAGGCCATCACCAATCCATTCGATCTAACTTCATAACAACTTAGAAAATTCATTGAAGTAATTAGACACATAGATGCATCATTCATTAGATATACAACTGAAACACAACACATTTCATTCAAGCATTCATCATTTCATATTAATTTACAAACAAGTACAATTATAGGGATTGAAATACAAGAGATAATTATCTTTATCAAAATCTTGTCCCGCAACCAGCTATGTTGTTTAACGTTCCACCCAACCAAAGGTCAGTGTGCTCATCAATCTCTCAGCAGCACTGCCACCCCCGAGCTGGGCATGATTTCCCCAAGGAGTAAGGAACACTAGCAGACTTCCCCATAGCCAAGGATACAATAAAACTCAGCCAAGCCAACACAGTTGGGTTTATCAGACTTACACAGGCAGTGATTTACACATAGCAAAAGTTTATACAAGTCACAACCAAGCCAACAGATGGGTTTATCATGCTACCAGCCAAGCCATCCTTCCAGTTGGGTTTATTAGACTTACACAGGCAGTTATTTACATTTAGCCAAAATTCACATGAGACACAGCCAAGCCAACAGATGGGTTTATCAGGCTGCCAAGGAGGTGGAAGGACTGACTGCTAAGCTAGTGAGCTTAATCTCAAAGCTATGGACACCTACATCGGATCTAAAATAACTTCTAAGCATTTACACACCCAACACAAGGAAGCATCCCCTTCTCTGCTACACAGTCCCTCAGGCCATGCCTTCCCTTCTAGTGCTATCCAGGGTATGCAAAGAAGAAAACCAGCCCTCTAGACTGGTCTATAAGGTTCCTTCACACACTAGGTTTATCAAGCAAGTCCAGACTCCATTTTCATTCCCCAAATCAGTTCAGATGTCAAACGAGGATGTACACACGACGATCTCAGTTCTAGGCTTAACAAAACGTAACAAAAGCCAAGGGATACACGCACACACAACAATTACGAAATTCTAAGCATTGCATGAGCCTGACCGACTACTGTAATTACCAAAAACGAAATCGTTTGCTGGTCATTTAACTTAAAAACACAAATCGGATTCTGGGCATTCGCATTCAGGAAAACGACTAACAGACAGGAAAATCGTAAAAAGTAAAACAATTCACAGAACAGGAAAATTCCTGAAGGATCAAGACTCAGAGCGGTTTTGCTTGTTGCATGAATGCCAGAATCCCCTTGCCAAAATGTTCAATACAGTCCAAAATCATGAGGGGAAGGTGAAACACGACTGCATGAGGGAAAGGCAGACGTTTTTTTTTGTGTTTTCTTGCCCAAGAAAATTTAAAAAACGTTTTTCCCATAAATGGTGCTCTGCCCATTTCAAATTTCTGCCCACTCTTCCAATCCATCGCCCCCTTATCCTTATGAAAAATCATGCCCCCATCTCATTTTGTTGCATTGACATAGCTGGGTATAGGATTTTAATTAAAAATTGCAAATTTAACATGATGTCCAAACTTATAACGTTCAGCTAGCATAAAAACACCATTGTCCTAAATCTTAATCGTTGAAACATAAACACTAAATCGATGGTGGGGATTTTGCCTTGAGCTCCACACAATGATTATTTACATCATATCATTTAAATGCAAATGGGGTCAAAACTGGGGTGTTACATTCCCCTTCCCCTTCAACAGCACCGTCCTCAGTGCTTTACAACATTGAACAAAAATGCTTTGCTGGTACTGCCCTCAGCAATTCGCAGAATTGAACAAAAATGGATGTGACAGTCGCATGGCATCCTCCAACTCCCACGTAGCTTCTTCAGGACCGTAGTGCTCCCATTGCACCTTTACCTGTCCTATTGCTTAATTCTGGAGCATTATGACCTTCCTGGTGAGGATGCGCATAGGCTCGATTTGGAACTCTCCCTCTTGTTCCACCTGCATCACATCCCAATTTATTACATGGTTAGGATCATGTACATATTTCTTAAGCAAAGAAATATGAAAAACATTATGAGCCCTAGTGCTAGCAGGAAATGCAAGTCTATATGCAACTCGTCCTATGCTTTCAAGCACTTCAAACGACCCACAGTATCTAGGAGACAGCTTGGCACAACTCCCAAGCTTCAAGGAACTTTTCTTTGCCTTCACCCTGAGGTAAACATGATCCCCAATACTAAACTCTATGTTCACCCTATGCTTATCTGCAGATATTTTCTGTCTGTCCTAGGTTGCCTTTATATTTTGTCTAATTTTTATAACTTATTTCTGGACCGATCACAACTTTGTTTACTGGGTTATCCGAATTTACTGGTGTTCTGCACCTCCTGCCATGTAAAGCTTCATATGGACTCATCCCCAAGGATGCTTGTTGTCCATTGCTATAAGAAAATTCTACCAGGTGTAAATAGTCTTCCCACTTGGATGGTTTTTCCATCACATACATGCGAAGCATGTCTTCAAGCACTTAGTTAACTCTCTTCGTATGACGATTAGTCTGAGGATGGTAGGCAGTGCTGAAATTCAACTTTGTCCCCAAGTCTGCAAACAATCCTTTCCAAAAATTAGAGGTGAACTTGGCATCTCTGTTAGAGACTATTGCCTTAGGCAATCCATGCAATTTAAAAATCTCCTTCACGAAAATCTTAGCAATTTCATCCGTCTTGTGCGTGGAATTAACCGGTATAAAATGAGTTGCCTTCGTCAACTTGTCCACCACAACCATGATGGAATCATGTTGTCTCCAAGTCATTGGCAATCCTATAATAAAATCCATGGAAATAACTTCCCATTTCCATTCTAGAACCGACAAAGGCTGTAACAAACATGTTGGGTGTTGATGCTCCACCTTTACCCGCTGACACTTCATGCACCTTGAAATATATTCAGCCATGTCCTTCTTCATGCCTGGCCAAAAGTACTGCTTCCTTGCGGTAGCAATTGTCTTTTGATATCCTGGGTGACCAAAATATGGAGTTTGATGGATTTCATCCATAACAACCCTCCTCAAATCTGCCACATTTGGAATATACATTATGCTCTTATAAGTAAGAAGCCCATCCTCTTCTAACTTATAACCTTCATACTTCTTTTCAAGGCTTTGTTGTTGTAATTTGTCCTTTACCTGCATATACATCGCATCTTCAGCATTATGATTAATAATATGCTGTCTCAAATCTGATTGGCAATTACTAATAGATGCCACATGCATCTCTTGCACATTTCTGTTGAGTGCATCAACTACCTTGTTCTCTTTTCCTTTTATGTGCTTGATTTCAAAATCAAACTCACATAAAAATTCCAACCATCTTGCTTTCCTAGCATTTAGAGTAGGCTGATCAAACAAATATTTCAGACCATAGTGGTCTGTCCTTAACTCAAATTTTATTTCCATCAAGTAATGCCTCCACATCTTGAGAGCATGTGTTATGGTTGCAAGTTCCAGATCATGAGTGGCATAATTACTCTCATGCTCCTTCAGCTTTCTAGATTCATAGCATATCATGTGGTTGTCTTGCATAAGAACTCCTCCAAGTCCTTGACCGCATGCATCCGTACATACCACAAAACATATATCTGGGTCTGCAACTTTTAAGACTGGCGCATTGGTGAGAAGATACTTTAACCACTGGATAATTTCTTTGCACTTCGAGGTCCATTCGAACTTTGTCCCCTTCCTTTGCAAAGAAGTGATAGCATGTGCAACCTTGGAGAATCTTTCAATGAATCTCTTGTAGTATCCTACAAGCCCCATAAAGGATCTTACCTCGGTCACATTCTTTGGAGTAGGCCAATTCTTGATAGCTTCAATCTTGTCAGGGTCCATGGATAAACCCTCTTCTGAAATAATGTGACCAAAGTACTGAATTCTATCTTTATAGAAGTCACACTTGTTCAGCTTTACATATAGCTGATGTTCTCTAAGCAATTACAATGTTAGTCTCAAATGTTCTTCATGCTCTTATTAATTTTTAGAATAAACAAGAATGTCATCAAGGAAAACAAGAACGAATTTGTCTGAATACCTGTTGAAGACACTATTCATAAGGCACATAAATGTTGCTGGTGCATTTGTGAGACCAAATGGTACCACTACAAACTCATAATCTCCATACCTTGTTCTGAAGGTTGTCTTATGAATGTCTTCGTCCTTGATTCTATCTTGATGATAACCAGACCTCAAGTCAATCTTGGAAAATACCTTTGCTCCTTTCATTTGATCAAAGAGGTCATCAATTCTCGGCAATGGATATTTTTTCTTCACCGTGACTTTGTTCAAATGCCTGTAATCAATACAAAATCTGAGTGTACCATCTTTCTTCTTCACGAACAGAATTGGTGCTCCCCAAGGAGACACACTCGGCCTGATATAGTTTTTCTCCAACAATTCTTGCAGTTGCATCTTCAACTCTAACATTTATGTTGTACTCATTCTGTAAGGTGCTTTGGATATTGGTGTTGCTCCTGGCACAAGCTCAATCGTGAAATCAATGTCTCTCTTTGGAGGAAGCCCTACAATCTCATTAGGAAAAACATCTTTGAATTCTTGCAACACATGATAGTCTTCCAACTTGAGAGTTTCGTTCCTTGCTTCCTCCTCAATATGGGCTGCATAGAACTGACAACCTTTTCTACAAAACTTCTTCAATTGCATCGCTGAATTCTGCCTCACATAAATTACCTTTGGTATGCCTTTTACAACGACTGGGTTCCCTTCTCCATCCATGCATTCAAAAGTCTTGTTATACCAGTCAAGCTTCACCTTGTGAGCTTCTAACCAATCCATTCCAATGAGAAAATCATAGGAACCGAGTGGTAGAACGTTCAGATCTATGCAAGTGCCCAGTCCATTCATCACCAATGGCATTTCTCCACCTCTTCATTAGTTTTTCTCTTAGTTCCAGTGGCTAGCTGAACTAACCACAACTTTCTATGCTTTTCTTTCCTACGAGCACAACCCTCCACTACTCTAGGAGCAATATAACTGTGAGTAGAACTAGGGTCAATCAAAATAGAAATAGATTGCTCAACAATCTTACCTGGAACTTCAACCACCATTGACTGGTGATATGCCTGGCAGTCTTCCAGTGCTGCATAAATTCTAGGTACGGCCCTTGCTAGTTGTCCCACTATTTCTGCCTCTTGAATATTGTATGTTGGCCTTGCATTCTCATTCTCTAGTGGACATAACCTACGTAGATGGGGTCCTCCACATTTCCAACACTGGAGTGGTGCTCTGTTTTGTTGTGGATCTCTTGGCTCTTCTCCCATCACTCTAGCTGGCTGCTTCTCAACTTGGGATGGTTGCTTCTGTTGATTCCAGAAGTAAGGAGGTTTGAAACCTCTCTTCCTCTGATCAGACTTCTCATTCATCTTGTTCTTCCACGCCTTCTGGTGGTCAGGTTTGCTCTTGCTTTGCTCGTAGCAATACTTAGCTTTTCTTATTGCCTCTTCTAGAGTTCTGGGTTCATAGAACTCAATTCGGTCTTTGTAGGACTGAGGCAGTCCACTCAGAAAGTGCTGGATTTTTACCTTCTCATCTTTAAGATACCCGACATACCTCAATAGTTCCAGGAACTTGTTTGCATATTCCTCCATAGTCTGCTGTCCCAATCTCAGCTCATGGAATTCTTTGATTTTACAATCATAGCACTGGTCAGAGAGGTACTTCTGCTTGAAATATTTCTGGAACTGTTTCCAGACAATCTTCCTTTCATTTATCTTCTTTACTTTCCTGAAGTGTTCCCACCAAATAGACGCTCTTCACGTCAGATTGAAAATGGCTACTCGAGCTTTCATATTTCCAGAATAATCTTGGACTTGGAAATATTTCATCATCCCAAGAATCCAAGCTTCAGCTTCTTGACCATTCTTTATCTCACCATTGAAGGTAGGAGGCCTTGCCTTCCTAAATTCATCACGTGAACGGTTCTGGTAGCGCCTCTTCCTACTACTCCTGTGAGATGAAGAGCTTGAATCTTTAGTGGATCTTTCATAATCAAATGACCCACTAGGAGATCTCTTCTTTTTATTCTCATCAGAGGAAAAACTTGAACCATCAGTGGATTTTTCAGAGTTTGATGACCCACTAGGAGATCGCTTTCTTCCTCTAGCAATGTTCTTACTTCCTTCTGGCTTTACTATCTGGTCCCCAGAGTTCATCTTTCTCCAAATGTCTATCAAACTGTGCAATATGGTTGTGTTCAGCTGATTCTGCTCCTCCTGAGCCTTAATCAGTCTTTCGTTGTCTGCTCTGTAGCTCTATATCTCCACCCTGAGGCTTCTCATGGTGGCTACAAAGTATAGGGGAGTATCCTGAAACGTTCTCCCATTAGACTATGTCTCAGCATTTCCAATTCTTGCATTTCCCCCCATAGCATCTTCCTCGTGTGCATTGGGGTCCCGTGCATAATCATTCATATTGTCTATCCTCATGGCCGAACCAACTATTCAGAATCTCACTGTCCTTTCTGAAGGTGACCGTAATTCTACAAAAATGTGTTAGATAACAAAATTGTTCGATATAATCAAAACCAAAATCACTTACCGCACTTCCCATGGAAGTTTTTCTCTGTTGTGCGGCCAACAATACATTGGAACTATTAACCAACAACTCTGTAACTATCCAACTCGACCCATCGAGGCCCAATACTGTAACCACTTTTCTTTCTGTCCCATCTAGGCCCAATTCTATAACCAACAGCTTTGATACCACACTGTCACATCCCCTCCCGCCCTAGAGGAGAGAACGCGACCCAACTCTTCTACCTGAGTTACCTATCTTTGATTCTGCATTCATATGATGATTCTCGATTCTTTTTTTTCTTTTAGGATCTACACAAGCAAGAATTTCTCCTGCTAGCATTTTGATCCAGACCGTGTATAACTCTTTATCTTCCCCAATCGTAGAGAGATCGAATGGTGGAGAATCATCCCACGAAAAATCAACGGTGCGGAGATCTTCACTTGCGGAATAAGAAACATATCAAAATTTCACTCTCGCACCCCACATGCCGCATTTCGCATTCCGCATCCCGCATGTGGAATCACCGTTGTGGAGATCAAAGTTGCAGAAATCCAAATTTACCACAGTCATTTCCGCATCCTGCAACCCTCAAGTTGCGGAAAGGGAATTGCGGAAAGTAGATTTCACCAAACGACATTTCCGCGTCCCGCAAGTTGCGGAAGGAAAAATGTGCAAAAATTCGATCTGTTCATGAAAATTCCTAAGTATAAAATTGATTTCCAACATCCAGGCCATCACCAATTCGGTCGATCTAACTTCATAACAACTTAGAAAATTCATTGAAGTAATTATACACATAGATGCGCCATTCATGAAATATACAGCTGAACACAACACATTTCATTCAAGCATTCATCATTTCATATTAATTTACGAACACGTACAATTGTAGGGATTGGAATACAAGAGATTCTTATCTTTATCAGAAGCTTGTCCCGCAACCAGCTATTTCGCTGCAACGTTCCACCCAACCATAGGCTAGTGTGCTCATCAATCTCTCAGCAGCACTGCCAGCCCCGAGCTAGGCATGATTTCCCTAAGGAATAAGGAACACTAGTAGACTTCCCCATAGCCAAGGATACAATAAAACTCAGCCAAGCCAACACAATTGGGTTTATCAGACTTACACAAGTAGTGATTTACACATAGGCAAAGTTTATACAAGTCATATCCAAGCCAACATATGGGTTTATCAGGATACCCACCAAGCCATCCTTCCAGTTGGGTTTATCAGACTTACACAGGCAGTGATTTACATTTAGCAAAAATTCACATGAGACACAGCCAAGCCAACAAATGGGTTTATCGGGATACCCGCCAAGCCATCCTTCCAGTTGGGTTTATCAGACTTACACAGGCAGTGATTTACATTTAGCCAAAATTCACATGAGACACAGCCAAGCCAACATATGGGTTTATCAGGCTGCCAAGGAGGTGGAAGGACTGGCTACTAAGCTAGTGAGCTCAATATTAGAGCTATGGACACCTACATTGGATCTAGCCTGACTTCCAAACATTTACACACCCAACACAAGGAAGCATCCCCTTCTCTGCTACACAGTCCCTCGGGCCATGCCTTCCCTTCCAGTGCTATTCAGGGTATGCAAAGAAGAAAACCATCCCTCTAGATTGTTCTGTGAGGTTCCTTCACACACTAGGTTTATCAAGCAAGTCTAGACTCCATTTCCATTCTCCAAATCAGTTCAGATGTCAAACAAGGATGTACACACAACGATCTCAGTTCTGGGATTAACAAAACATAACAGAAACCAAGGTATACATGCACACACTGCAATAATGAATTTATGAGCATTGTCTGAGCCATACCGACTAATGCAATTACCAAAAACCAAATTGTTTGCTGGTCATTCAACTTAAAAACACAAATCAGATTCTGGGCATTCGCATTCAAGAAAACGACTAATAGACAGGAAAATTGTAAAAAGGAAAACAATTCACAGAACATGAAAATTCTTGAAGGATCAAGACTCATAGCGGTTTTGCTTGCTGCCTGAATGCCAGAATCCCCTTGCTGAAACGTTCAACACAATCCAAAATCGTGAGGGGAAGGTGAAACGCGACTGCATGAGGGAAAGGCAGGCGTTTTTTTTTGTGTTTTCTTGCCCAAGAAAATTTAAAAAACATTTTTCCCAGAAATGGTGCTCTGCCCATTTCGAATTTCTGCCCACTCTTCCAATCCCCCCCTTATCCTTAGGAAAAATCATGCCCACCTCATTTTGTTGCATTGACATAGTTGGTTGTAGGATTTTAATTAAAAATTGCAAATTTAACATGATGTCCAAACTTATAACGTTCAAGTAGCATATAAACACCATCGACCTAAATATTAATCACCGAAACATAAACACTAAATCGATGGTGGGCTTTTGCCTTGAGCTCCACACCATGATTATTTACATCATATTATTTAAATGCAAACGAGGTCAAACCGGGGTGTTACAACAAGCAAGTGACTCTCGATTTCAAGGCAATGTACTTTGAACTTGAATTGACAATACATTATTTCTATCAAATGCCGACAGATCCTCTTAGTTGCTTCTACAACCAATATTTCCAATCGAACAAAGCACCCACCTTGATAATTCCTTTACTTAAAAGGAATTTGGATTATATGATTTCCATTTGATAAAGACCGTCCCTGAACATGCCAAACCCCCTCTTGATCGACCAATAGGTTTTTATCTCAAAGAAAGGCATCAACTGCATTTTCCCAGGGAATCATCGAGGGATCAAATCCCTCACTAACTACCACAGAATTCCTCAGTTCCTAAAGAAACTGTTTCCCACTACCCTCTAACCCGGTGGCATATTACAAGATCTAAGAGTCCGACATGGTCAATCTCTTGCCAAAGCTCACATACACCACCACCCGAGTGGGTTGCAAGTCCAACCATTGTAGGCATCGCTTTGCAGTAGCATTGTCATTGTCCTAGTCATTGGATTGCTTCATCAATATCGATGGCATAAATAGCGGTTCAATCGAATACACGGGAGGTAATTTCTCCATCACCTATCCACTCTGAAGATCTGAGAAGATTGATCATGAGGAGATGTTCAAGGGCATCCATGGAATGCCCAATGGTTTCCCACTGTGAAAAAATGGATCTCTGTCATGCTAATTTTAGTGATCTTTATAATGAGGAAAATTCAATGTTCATGCTACTTGATACCACATCTCTTCAGAATTCACTTTAACATTGACTGGTGGAAATCAAAATAGAAAAAGAACTTTTGCAGACAGCTATTGACCCAAATGCACAGAATAGTATATTGTTTTATCCATTATTTTTCAACCTATGAACCCTATACCCTGAATGAACCCAAGTAAAGTTATCATGCAACTTTTCTTCTATGAACTTACAACCATGAAATCAAGCATTCAAATCATCATATTTTAGGTTTATTTGAAAAAAAGTGCCATTAATATTAATACCCATAAGCAAATAAGTTAAGAAGTCCATAAAAATTCCACGACAGTGGTTTTTTTGCAAAATACAACACATGAATATTCATCATCTCGAATATTTATAAAGACGAATCTAAAGCATCTTCCAATTCACCATAATAATTCGACCAAAAATAAACCCTAGTAGGTTGAACCCACAACAAAACCTTACTAGACATCTACTACCAGAATACAGATTCCAATTCAACGCTTGGAGGCCAAATTAATCTTTCTGCAAAAGATCCATGCATTTACCTCTTTGACCTTCTCCATCAGTTCTCGCAAAACTGAATTCTTGGCATTCTTCTCGGCATCGACAATGTCGGATATTGGTTGAAGGTGCTGGAAATAATTGTTGTAGATGTAGTCGAGGAAAAAACCCTTTTCTTCATTGTAGAGCATGATGTGGTCATGTCATTTCCATACGTGGTAGCTGGATTCCGACTTCTCAAAGTTGGAAACACATATGTGATGTCCTCCAACCTCCATGGATTGGCACGAACTAGGCTTCAATTCACCCCCCTTGCCGCTTAAAATAATGCGAACAATATTTTGTTTGAGCCTTGTCATCTCCTTGGCGGTCTTTGTCTCGAGCTTTGAGTCTCCTTGGCAATGTTTTATAGACTATATTCCTCTAGCATGAAATCCAGAGGAGTTGAGAAGAGGTCCTTGGGTTCCTAGATGACGAAGATCGACAGATTCTGGCACAACAACCTACCCAACGAAAATTCCAAGCACATGAAGAGGAAACGAGGAAAGAAGGCAAGAGGACACATAGCAAAAATTCATTGGAGGGAGGAATGACCAAAAGGAACAATGATTCTGAAACCCCACCCGAAGAAAGAACACGTAAAGGCATAAATATATAGCAATAGAAAATTCATTGTTGTTCTATTATCTATATAGAGAGGCTCATTTATGATATGGATTAAACCCAAATTTATACAGACAATGAGCCAAGAGCATGGAGGAAACCACTATGCAAATTGAAACATGAGGAAGTAGAAGAAGTGTTAGACAAGAATAATACCAAGATAAGACATGCAAGTTACATACAAAATTTGGTAAAATGGAAGGGAAAACCACAAGAAGAAAGCACTTGGATCTCAGAACCATATTTCAAGAAGCTCAGTGGACAAAAGTTCTTGAATATCCAAATTTGAGTGAGGACAATCAACATTATTCCATTAGGGGGAGAACATGTTACATGATGTAGGAATGAAAGGACGTGACACCTCGAAAGAGCCACAAATGAACCGGTTGACTCTGTTAAATATTTTATGGACTAGACACTAAGTTACTGAGATATTTTAGGGGTCATTTTTCTTTCCAACGCCAGTTTGGTTAAGCAATTTAGGATTGAGATGGTTATTCAGTCTAAATATTAGAACATGTATTTAATTTTGGTTTTTAGGTGAAATTTCAGTAAGTTCAATGGTGGGTTTAGGGAAAGAGGAAGTCGAAAGGAAATGATAGCAAGAAAAAGAGGGCAGGCTATGTTTTTTTGTTGGTTGTGTAATCCCTTTCTTGAGCAGAGCCATTAAACGACCAAGGGACTGTTATATCATGTGTATTTAGCACTCAATTAATATGTGGTTTTGAAGAAAAACAATTTTCATTATGGAGTTGTGATTACTGTGTTTCTCATCCCATGTTTTCTTCCTATTACTGTTTCGTTTTACTATATACTGATAAAATGATAATGTTTGTTCGCAGGTTTAAAACTCTGTCCTAGTTCTCAAGAGTAGGTTTATTTGGATGCCTGCTTTGATCTGATTGTTTGAATTACAGATTGGTTAAGTAGAGGTTTTGGGTATTGCATCAAATTAATTGGAGAACACAGGTATTCAAAGAAACACAGATCACATGGTATCAATTTCTATTCACATTCTTTAGAGCAATGGCTCAATTTATATTGAAAATCAATCATTCCTCAATCTCTTGCTATTTCCTACACTCGTTGTATAGTAATACAATATAATTGGAAAATAGAATTACATTTCCTGCCAAATTTTCTTTATGTTAAAGCAAAGCAAAACTTACACTGCAAAAGCCAGTTAGCGCATGCATGTGTTGCATGCGAAAACTTTCCAATCCAACTTTCATGTGTAGAATTTTTCATGAACTGCATCAAAATATTGTTGCTTACATGCATAGACTGTTGATAAAAAATTTCCACCACCTAGTGTTGAGATTTTAAGGGCAAAAGGCTTATCTTGGGACATTTTACTCATCAAATATGGTCAATAGTTATGGTTATCTTAAAAAAAGAAGTCTAATTATTTTATTAATATTCGGTCTATTAATTTTTTATAAGTAAAATATTTTAAAATTACAAAACAATCATTAAATAATAACTAGCAAAGTTACATACGAGGTTTTCAACGGACAAAACTGGGAAGTGGGCACTACAAAAAATTGTTGCCACAAAAGACTGAGAAGTAATGAGTTGGCAAGGAAGCCATCAGAGTTACCCACTTTACTAAGAAACATCAAACCTTTAGTAGGTTAAAACAAGAGACAAAAATATAGCTCAAAACCTTGGAACGTTGGGACATTTCAAAACGATTGCATAAGTTGCTAAGCATTATTCTACAAGTTTTGAAATGGATAATGATGATATGAATGGGAAAACTTATCTTTAATTGAATTGATGATTATCTAAATTGAAGTTATTTGCATATTTCATGTTGTTCCTCACTCAAGAGGATTCAAATACGAGTTATAACTTAAATTGAATTAATTTGAATATTTCATCTTAGTTTATTCATGAGATTCTAATGCGGTACATGTTCCTCACTCAAACCGTTAACTTAACCAAATGTTGAAAACCACATTATATCTAAATTGAAATTATTTAAACATTTCATTTCGGTTGATTCAGGAGATTATAATTCTAATTGGGAACATGTTCCTCACTCACAAGATTCAAAGTATAAAACTATCTAGATTGATTTAGGAAATCTTAATTTGTAGATGATTTGAGTTGATTCAGGAGATTTTAATTTTTAACTGGATAAATGTTCCTCAATTAAAAACAACCAAATGTTCAAACATATGAACAATTTCACTTATCATGACTACTTTTTCTTAAAAAAAATCCAACATTAATAAAATGGACTAGACTGGCCAACATGTCGAGAATTTAATGTGGTACCAACAAAAGCCTTGTTAAAACCATCCATGTACTCCTGTGATACAAGTGGGACTTTTCTCAACAAAATTTTGGAATCAACAATTTCTTTGAAACATGGTAATTTAGATTTAACAATTTCTTTCAAACAAAATATAAATTATGATGAGAGGTAACTAAGGGAAGAATAAAAAACCGAAGAATTAGAAGCTGAGTGTCCATGTCCTTCATAGCGCCTCCGTGGATGTAATGAATATTACCGTAGATAAACACCATTTTGTACTCCCTCGAGCATTCCTTGACATACATGTTAATTATTTTTATCGCAAATTCAAACTCTCCATTTACTTCGGCTTGAGAACACGATACAAAGAATGTATTCTCAAAAGTTTGGCCGCCCATATGCAAATTTAGTTATTTAAAAGATCAAAGTTCCGTCGATTTATGTGCTTGTGTAATGTCGTTCTTCCTAGATCTTGGTAGAGGTTGCTATAGCTGATTTTACCACACATCGTGAATCACATTTTTATGGCCTTCCTTGTCCCTCTGCAGATTCCTTAGACTCCATGGACCATTTTTGTACTTTTAATGTTTCCAAGATCATCCCTAAAAACATGCAAAAATTGCCATACGCAACTTTTAAACCCTTTCTCACGTATATACGTGGGTTTGATCCCTAAAACTGCGTACATTGGGATATGTACAAAAGGCCAAATTCTTTTGGAGTTTTCCTTGATGTGGATCCGACTCACTTGTCTCCTGGCCTTCCATATGCCTTGAGATCGCTCGTATTCGACCTTTCATTACCCCATTGAAGAGCTATATAAGGAACCCTTTGGATACATTGAAGGCATGGAGAATTGAGAGCAAGAAAACTATAGTCCATTTTTGCCAAAGCTTATACTTGAGTTTGCATCCCTTTGTCCCTTGGAGCACTTTTGTGTTCTTCCCAAGCTTGCCTTTTGCTTGTGAGCTGGCTATCGAGAGATGGAGGATTGAAGTGGTGGAGGCCCAAGTGGGGGACTCAGTTTCTTCAATTCGCAGACGTGCCGACAGAGGTTGTCTCTATTGTAATCTATGTTTTATATTAATAGAAATATCTTTTCCTGTCCAATAATGTGTATTTGAATGAATATTTGATCCATGGATGATTTCAAATGCTTATATGTTATTGATTATATATGCTAGAGTAGGTCTAACACAATTATATATAGCATGCTTGTCTTGTTTATTGAATGTTGAGGAAGCAATTTATCAATTCAAGATGGAGTTGCAAAGCTCAACGGGGATCTACATCAACCGTCTGAAATAAGGTACGAATCGAGATCCTTTAGTGTTAGATATTTGGTTTCTCTTGCATATAGGAAATGATTGATTTCTAGAGTCAAGTTGTCTGTTGTGGTACCCCAAGCCATAGGAATTTCTCTCCGTAACAGAATTGGCGACTCCGCTGGGGAGTTCCTAGTAATTGTCCTTTGGGGGTTTTTATCGGCATTCAATGTTCTTGAATTGCTCTGATTTCTCTGTTTCTGAGTCAGGTCTGGGGGCATGTTTGCCTGGTAGTGTCTGATTGGTGTGAATTTTGTCTCAGCTTATCTCCTTGCCTTCATTTTTATACATTTTTCTTCATGTACGCGAGTTTTTAACTTACAGTCGCGTATACACGCAGTTTTGACTGCTATATCCGCGTACATACGCGGGTTTTCTACATACAGTCACGTATGCCTTGAGTTTTTCCTTTTAGAGGAAGATTGATTGTTGCTGGGTGAATTTTGATGATTGTTGAGTCTCCTTTGATACTGCTAGAGTCTGTATACACCTTTGTTTCTGACCAGAGACACCTTTTTTAGGGTAATTTTTTTTTTTTAAATAATGTTCTTGTCATTGCATTTTCGATTTTTTGTTTTGGGATTACTGCATTAGAGTTATTTTACCTTAGTACTTTGCGTGAGTACTATTTGATTGTGCTTGCAGAGTCTGGGGGTGGTAGAATCATTCTTTTGCTTTGCTATCTCATTTTTATTCAAAAAATCCAAAATATTTGCTTCTTTGCGTCATTATGCATTGCACTTTGTATTTTGCATGGTACTTGCACTAGATTTGCTTAGAGAAGTATTAGTCAGGCTTTCATATAGGAATGATTGCATTTGTCATTTGAAGAAAATTTTGCACTTCACATAGTAGCATGCCCTGTTTTTCATTCGACACAATGCATTTACATTGATTGTTATGTGTGCATTTTACTTCATGTTGCGTCATAACACCATTGGTTGCATGGTCATCTACCTCTCTTGAGTAATAAAGCCAAATAAAATCAACACTTAATTAAAATGGATTACACTATTTTCTTTGATAGGGTACACCAACAAGATTAGGTTTTAGGGTCTTGGAATAGTTCATTGTGAGTAAATTCTCCAAGACCACTAAACAACAACATGTATCTGTCTGTCCAAGTGAGAGTGTGAAATTCCTTGGTATAATTTGTGTTTCTCGTAATCCTCGTCTTATAAGGGAGTTAAGCATGAGGCAGTGTGAGCGATTATTGATTGGGATGACCCCTAGTCATAACTGAGTAGCACCGGAGATATTTACAGGATTGTATTCATATCTCGGGGCTCTTTCGAGAGTTTCGGGCTTTGCTACCCTTCCCATACGGTCAATCCCGCCTGCGACTTTTCGCGTGAGCATTGATTATATTGAGGTGACTGCTATATCCATGTACTTCCTTCCCGAGCTTGACCGTTTGGAGTGTGAAGACTTTAGGGAGATTCTTAGTGAGAGAATTGGTAGTCCGATGGTTCCATTAAGCTCTCCCTGTCCGATGGCTGATGGAAACATGGCGAATATATCTCCTACCATTCTTATCAATATCTCTCGCGACCCTGGCAAGATTGAGAATGTCTATATTGGGGCAGAATGTTCCCATGTTGAGATTCAAGATTATAGTGAGCTGTTCAAAGATTTTCGTGATGTATTTGCTTGGTCATACAAGGAAATGCCAGGTGTCGACCCTTGCATTGTTGAGCACGAAATTAAAACTTATCCGAATGCTAAGCTTGTTCGACAATGCTTGCGTGCGGTGAATTCTAGGAAAACACCCGTGATTAAGGCTGAGATAGAAAAGCTGTTGAATGTCGCTTTTATCTATCCCGTTCTCTTGACGGAGTGTGTTTTAAATCTCGTTCTGGTTGATAAGAAACAAGGAACGATCCGTATATGAACTGATTTCCGTGACTTGAATAGTGCCTGTCCTAAGGATAATTTTCCCACACCATTTATTGGTCAAATTTTGGATGAGTGTGTGGAAAGCGAGGTATTTTCCTTTATGGATGGCTTTTCCGGATACAATCAGATACAAATCAAACCTGAGGACCAACATAAGACTGCCTTTATTTGTCCTTGGGGTACCTTTGCATATCGGAAAATGCCTTTCGACCTTAAAAACGTCGGAGCCACTTTTCAGCGGGCTATGACCTTGATCTTCCATGATCTCAAATCGATTATTGAAGTCTTTTTGGATGACCTTGTTGCTCATTCTCGTCATAGGATGCGTCATTCCTACCATTTGAGATTAGTGTTCAAAAGGTGCCGCCATTACTTGGTCAGGTTAAATCCTCATAAATGCATCTTTTGTGTGAAGTCTGGTCACTTATTAGGGTCTATTGTCTCCAAGGAGGGTATAAGAGTCGACCCTTTGAAGGTTGAGGCAATACTTCAATTGTCTCCCCCGAAAAACATTAGACATATTCAGGGTTTGCAAGGCATGGCAAATTTCTTGCGGAGATTCGTAGTTAACTTTGCCAATTTGGCTAGAGGCTTTATGCATCTTTTGAAGAAGGACACTATCTTTTGCTGGGATGAGCGAGCCCAGGAGTCCTTTGATGTGCTTAAGCGAGCCTTAGCATCGACCCCGGTGATTAGTCCACCCGACTATAGCCGTGACTTTTTACTTTATGTGGTCGCGTCCATGGAGACGATTGGTATGGTTTTGGTTCAGGAGGATGAGGAGCTCCATGAGCATGTCATATATTATTTGAGCCGAAACCTTATAGATGCGGAGATCCGCTATTCCCATGTGGAGAAACTTGCCTTAGCTACCGTTCATGCGGTTCAAATATTGAGACACTATATTCTCCTTCGCCAGACCTTGGTGGTATCCCATGTCAATCCATTTCAGTTCATCCTCACTAGAAGGATGATAGGGGGAAAGTATAATAAGTGGATTGTCATCTTACAAGAATTCGATCTCGAGTTTGTTTCAGCAAAATCGAAGAAATCGTTGATTTTTGCGGAGCTTATATTTGATTTCCCAAGCGAGGAGGAGGAGGAAGTTTGTGAAGATACGTTTGTTGATGAGCACATTTTCCTGATCTCAACTTTGGATCCATGGTATGGGGATATTATCATATATTTACAAACATTGAAGGTCCCTACTCACCTTTCACGGGATGAATGGCGACGGTTACGTCACGTATCCAAGAATTACCTCATAGTGGATAACACATTGTACCGCCGTGGGATAGATTCCATTTAACATCATTGTTTAACTCATGAGGATGCTGAGCCTGTGCTGAATGATTGCCACGAAGGGGCGTGTGGTGGTCATTTATCTGGGCTTTCTACAGCCCAAAAAATATTGAGAGCGGGTTATTTCTGGCCGTTGATCTTTAAGGATTGTGTTAATGCGGTCAAGAAGTGCCACCCTTGCTAGGTGTTTGCACACAATATGCGCTCACATCCTGCCTCGTTACATCCAATTATCACCATCGGTCCCTTCACTAAGTGGGGGCTTGATTTCATGGATTGCAACATAGCTTCAGCTGGGGGGCATCATCATATTATCATGGCTGTTGACTATTTCATGAAATGGGCTGAGGCTATGCCCACGATTAAATCCGATAGTGAGACAGCCGCACATTTCATATTCAACCAGATCATTACTCGGTTCGGTATTCCGAAAGGACTTGTCACTGACCATGGTGGGCACTTTTAGAATTGGATGATGGAAGAGTTGGCCTCGAATTTAGGGTATAAGCAGGAGCATTCTTCTTCTTATTACCCTCAAGTGAATGGACAGGTTGAAGCAGTGAACAAATCACTCAAGTCCATTCTCCAATGAACCATCGCATAAAGCAAGACCAATTGGCATATCATGTTATATCCTGATTTGTGGGCTTATAGAACCGTGGTTAAGACTGCCACTGGTTTTTCTCCATATCAGCTTGTACATGGAGTGGAGTCTATATTGTCGGTTGAGTGCGAAATCCCTTCTTTGAAGCTAGCCATAGAGCTCTTACCAGACACTTCCCCATTGGAGGAACGTTTGGTCCATTTAGAGCAGCTTGATGAGCAGCGCCGAGATGCTTTAGTGGCTCTAGAAGTGAATAAGCGTCGCGTTAAGGTCCAATATTATAAATCTGTCAGTCCAAGGAAGTTTAGTGAAGGAGATTTGGTCCTTTTGTGGGATCAAGCTAAAGAACCCTTAGGGGCAGGAAAATTTAACCCCATGTGGCATGGTCCTTACGTTGTTAAACGTGTGTTAGAGAAGGGTGCATATGAGTTAATAGATTACGAGGGGACAACCTTGGCAGAGCTTAGAAATGAGATCTATCTTAAAAAGCACTATGCATGATTCTTAGCCAGGGTTGACTATTGTATATTATTGTACAATATTTTGCATAGTTAGGTTTTTCTTATGGTGATCGGGTTTGTTGATTAGCTTTCGTTTCTTATGGCAGATGTCAATGGAGTCTTCCATCTATATAGGATTCGCGGATAGTGCTAGTCGCCACACTCAACACTCAACCTCTGCTGCTTGGGTGATTTATACTCCTACGGGTCAGGTAATATCTCCAGGAGGTGTATGTTTACGACCCTCTTCAAACAATGTTGCTGAATATAGTGTCGTTATTGAGCTTTTATGGGATGCCATTTTACATGGCGTTCTGTCTCTTGAGGTACGCCTTGATTCGAAGTTAGTAGTGTCACAGCTTAATGGATTGTATCATGTTAGGGATCGAACATTATTACGAAGATTCTTACGTGTGAGATTGTTAGAACGACAATTTGACAACATAACATATATACATGTTCCAAGAATTTATAATCAAGTTGTTGACTCATATGCTAACTATGTGTTAGATTGGCATTTGTTTCACAAACAATAAGCTCATCACAAACATACATTTTTACACATGTAAATAAATAAACCGATCATCATAAAAGTTTTTTAAACATCCAAAATGTGATAATACATAAGTGTCATAATACAAAAATGGGGCTTCCGATCCACCAAAATATAAATACACGCTAGTACAAAATGTATCACTCCCAGGTATCTGAGCCTGGGGAGGAGGAGGGGGTTCTGATTGTGGAATGTCACCATGGCTAGTTATCTGTCGAAACAACCGCACCCATGCTTGTGGTACACCCACCACCTCACGCTGCATGGCCTCAGGCAGGTCCTCGACCTGCGCCATGGGTATCCTATGTGTCAGTCGCAAGAAGTTGGTATGAATGCTTTGGAGCGTCCGCTCCGCATCCACACCCATAATGTCATCTCCTCTCTCCCTCCGTCTATGACGAGGGAAGCCTTCAGGTCGTCGTGGTCCTACATATGCATACATATGACAAGATGTCACTATGTGTTGTCACGCAAAAACATGTCTTTTGAGTCTATATATATCAAAAAACACAAAAAATTAAATAATTCACAAAACTTAAAAAGAGGGTTGGGATTCGTTACCAATGTCACCGTATGCTGATCTTGGTGGTAGAGGCATGTCGGGATCTACCCAAAAATCTATCCCCGCATAGGGGTAATCATCGATGACAACTATCTGCCACCGCCACCATGGAAAGAAATCAGCTGGATAGGGGTTGGACACCCTGCCTCCACCCAGTCTGCGCATCACATCTGCCCAACGTCGTTGGGCCAGATCTCGAACCCCGTGAAGAGGAACGTCAACTCTAAGGCTCAATCCCGGAACATGCTAAAAAAAAACATGCTCAGTATACTGTTGAAACCGAAGTTTCGTACCTTGCCCATCTTGCACTCGCTGAGCTTGTGCTTCATGTTGCTCAATAGCGCAGTGCTCCAATCGTAAATTGTGGGTCTGATGTACTCCACTACATAGAACATCAGGGGTCATGAGGCCTGGTGGAGTGAGGCTAGCCCTGCTATCTTGCCAAGTGTCAGTAGTATGGCCTTTAGGCCTAGCACCTGTATGGAGTTAGTTGGGATCTGAATCCCGACCTTCTCCGTGTCTGGATAACAATACACTGTTATGCACTCATCTATGGTGAGGCCAGCTCCGGGCCTACGAGAACGTAGGTTCACCACTTCCCGCCGTCGGGACAATCCAGTAATGAAGTATATGTAATCCACTTCTATGGTGAGGGACATCCCGTCGATCTGGAAAGACTCTGAGTCAGGATCCCAGTAGTCTACTAGCATCTGCAGCAGTCTTGGTTTGGCCCTTAAGCCACCAAGACACCAAAACTTGTAGAGCCCGCATGCACGAAGAGCCTGTTGTGCCATTAGATCACCTCGTACTGCTTCTTCTACATCCCCGTGCTCTCGTTCCCTCCATTCTAGAACCATCCTGCACATTTATTTCAAGTTTGGGTCATTAGATGTCTTAGAAAAACTTGAATGCGGCCGCATACGTTACTGTTTGCTAAACAACCGTGTATGTACGCGACTTTGGGGCATTTTTCTGCATATATCCAGCCCTATACGCAGAAAAATCCTCGATTTCTGCGTGGGCCGAGGCGCATAATTTAGGATGGCCTAGAAATCAAATTAAACCATGGAAAGTTGAAAAATTTACATGTAAATGAAAGAGCAGGGCATGGGAAGTTACCTGGAAAAAACGGTGTCGGATTCCACCAGTTGGATCTCCCGGAATTCGCGTTTGAAGTTCGGAGCTCAATTGGGTAAAAATTTCAAATGTTATATAAAGTTTTGAATTTTTTACTATTTATAGAGATTTTTTTAATTTTTGAAAATTTTTACCCCCTTTCTATAGTTTTGGACCGTTTTTTACTAATATATGATGTAGGAGACCATTTTGAGCGTCGTTTCGAACATTGTTTTGACTTGTTCGTGTCGATTTCAAGTATGATGTTTAAACTGGAATATAGGTTAGGTTTCACCTCCATTTGCATTTTGCATGACCTTATGACCATTTCATTATAACCTTAGGTACGAACCCATTCTATCTTGTCACAGAACCTTCTTGTTGTTTTAGAAGTGACATGATGTAAATGGTAGAGCTTGACCTTACATGGGTGCCCTAGTTAGCTCCTTGTTTGCATTTGGTGCCCACACCGACAGTTTGTCTTTTAGGATGTGGGAGTTCGTTGTATAGTATCGCCATGACATTTCGCAAAAGCCTCATACTCCTCTTGATCTTTTGCTAGCCTGTTTCCTCAGGACTCCCTTATGTCAAGTTGTAATTGCATTATCGTGAGCTTTACCTGCCTCATTGAGCCTTATGTCGGCTTCCCTGAATTTGAGTATCGGCCATATAGCCTAAGCTTGTCTCATGTCTAGCCACGCATATCCATTTTGTATATCCTTTGCAGCTTGATTCCCTATTTTTACCGAGAGGGGACTTTCCCCCGAGTGTCGCTATCCTACACATGTATCCTTGCATTGAGCATAGGTATGTTCCGCTGCTTGGAACTAGTTTGTTTGCCCATTTGACACTCGTCTCCTCCTAGTCTGTAACTATAAAGCGATTTTATTCTTTTTCAAGCTTTTCAAATATTTGAAAAAGTCCAAAAAAAAAAATTTAAAAACCAAAAAGTCGGACAAGAAAAGATGTTATCTTTGGCAGCAGTCGAGTCGTGTTGCCTTCGAACATAGCACTGTATATCACATCCGTTGGTTGGATTAATAGTTTGACTTTATGAGTTGTACTCATTTCTCTGAGTTTATCTCCACCGACTGGTTAAGCTTCCAGTCCCTATGGAGCCTCTGTCGATGCCTTCTGTGTCGTAGAGATGACCCAGTTTTGTATATTGAGTCTATGCTGCCTACATTTAGTCACCATTTGCCTTTATGCTCTTGTTCGAAAGAAGTTGAAACTTGAGTCGGCCATTCCCGGTACAGTTACTGGTTTGTGCACCTTATGATCGAGTGCTTCCACATTATACAACTTTGCTGAGTACCTCGTGTTGGATGCTGGGGGATGCCTTAATTCCCTCCTTCCAGCGGATTTCATCCCATCGACTTCAGATCATTTATTCTGGGATAGGAATCTAGAGTCATGTTTGCGTGCCTTGAGACTTGCAGTCATCAGTGGCAAGTTCTCTCGCCATCGACAGTTTTTGGGAATACATCAATGTCCCCTGATCGATGGATTCTCTCAAGTGTTCGACCTCAACACATTTATTCACACTTGTTAGTTTGCACTCTAGTACCTTGATTCCCATTTTCATTATTGGTGGGTGATCTTGCGTATGTTAATGGTATACACCAATGACCGGTAATCAGATGATGGACTACTATGTTCGACCTCAACACCTCTATTCACATAGTAGGACATGTACTCGTAGTGGTTTGTGTAGAAGACCTCCCAGATTGGTGGCATCTCTTATATGCTACCTCCTTGATCGTGCCAATGTTCATGAGATTTCAGCTCTCGTGACTTGATTCCAATATATGTTAGACATTTCCAACCATTATGGAGGTCATGATCCTTTGTATATCTTCATCATGGAGATTCTGATCTATTTATATTGTACGTGGCGATGACCACATATGTTATATTGTATCATGCCTATTCATGGCCATTGTACTCTTATGTATCCGGGACTGTTATATCTATTTGCAGTTATGTGCAGAGTTGTATCATTGTATAGTGTTGATTGGATGGCTGGTTCTTCCACTGGGTTCTTCATCACTTCACTTCTAGGATGGACTTATAATGTATTTCGGCCATCGTATGACCCCTTTGACCTCACACATTAGGGGGCATCTGTTATAGCTAATTTTACCACATATGATGAATCACATTTTTATGGCCTTCCCTGTCCCTCTACAGACTCCTTAGACCCCATGGACCATTTTTGTACTTTTGATGTTTCCAAGATCATCCCTAAAAACATGCAAAAATTGCCATACGCGACTTTTAAACCCTTTCTCGCGTATATATGCGGGTTTGACCCCTAAAACAGCGTACATCAGGATGTGTGCAAAAGGCCAAATTCTTTTGGAGTTTTTTTTGATGTGGATCCAACTCACTTGTCTCCTGGCCTTCCATATGCCTTGAGATCACTCGGATTCGACCTTTCTTTACCCCATTGAAGAGCTATATAAGGAACCCTTTGGATACATTGAAGGCATGAGGAATTGAGAGCAAGAAAACTATAATCCATTGTTGTTGGAGCTTATACTTGAGTCTGCATCCCTTTGTTCCTTGGAGCACTTTTGTGTTCTTCTCAAGCTTGCCTTTTGCTTGTGAGCTTGCTATCGAGAGATGGAGAATTGAAGTGGTGGAGGCCCAAGTGGGGGACTCAGTTTCTCCGATTCGCAGACGTGCCGACAAATGTTGTCTCTATTGTAATCTCTATTTTATATTAATAGAATTTTTTTTTCCTATCCAATAATGTGTATTTGAATGAATATTTGATCCATTGATTATTTCAAATGCTTATATGTTATTGATTATATATGCTAGAGTAGGTCTAACACGATTATATATAGCATGTTTGTCTTGTTTATTGAATGTTGAGGAAGCAATTTATCAATTCAAGTTGGAGTTGGAAAGCTCAACGGGGATCTACATCAACCGTCCGGAATAAGGTACGAATCGAGATCCTTTAGTGTTAGATATTTGGTTTCTCTTGCATATAGGAAAGGATTGATTTATGGAGTCAAGCTATCTGTTGTGGTACCACAAGCCATAGGAATTTCTCTCCGTAACAGAGGTATAGTGTCTTTCTGCATAGGCTTTGTCTCAACTATATTATTATAATTCTGAGCAGATTTTGGCCCAGATACATTGTCTCTCTGCATAGATTTCCTCTCAATTAGAGTACAATTATGCATATACTTTGGCCTTGTTATTGAGTCTTTCGGTACAAGCTTCATCTCTGATAAAACAAGGGTTTGCATAGATTTTGACGCAGACATGATAAAGTCTTTCTTGGCAGCTTTTATCCCATAAATAATGTCCTCGTGCATATATTTGAACCTTGACATCATAAAGTCTCTTTTTGTGGAGCTTTTGTCCTATAAATAATGTCATTTTGCCTAGATTTGGACCTCGACATTATGATGTCTTCCCGAGGAGATTTTGTGGCATAAATATTGTCATTATGCATATAGTTTAATCTAGACACCATAACATCTTTATGTAGAGCTTTTTTCGCATAAATAATGTATTTGTGTGGAGCTTTTGTCACAAAAATAATGTCTTTTTGCATAGATTTTGACTTAGTTAAAATACAAAATTGCTTCGATTTCGACTCATACATAATTTCATCTCTTATAGGTTTCGGCTCAGGCACGATGTAGTCCATATATTTTGGCTGAGACTTGATGTCCCCAGCTTTTGAGTGAGATGCAATAGAGTTCTTCATCAATTTTGGCCCAGAAAATGCTCTCTTGTTCTGCACAGATTATTTTGGGCCATGCAGAATGTTGTACTTCAAAAGCTGGACTACAAGGGGAGTAGACCAAAACATGAGAATACCAAACTTGGAAAGATTGTGAAGATCTGATGCTAATTCTGCATTTTTAATTTCAATAAAAGCTCTCAGTTTGGCCTCTAAATGATGTGAAGAGCTGCTTGTAGTAGTGGGAAACAATTTGCAAGCACAGATGTCTCCCTTGCCAACATTTTCCTCTATCGAATCTACCAAAAGTTGCTCATCCGGTATAAATGGTATCTCTGAAACTTTAATGATCCGAGCACTAACCATATTAATGAAACTGATAATTAACAAAATTGCTATCAAGATTACAATGTTCAAATATTAAGAATTTTACCATGAGAATGATTTGTTATATGACACTCGGAAATTTTGCATACACGGTCATAAATTTTGCTATAAGAAAGCCTATGCCTTGAAATTGAGAATTTTTTATCAACATAAATTATATATTATGTGGAAAACAAATTGTAATTATAAACTTTTTTTAACCGATTATTAATTTGAATGTTTACCAAAACGAACTAGTTTTTAAAAGAAATCCATAAACACCATTAATAATTTCAATGTTTACCAAAATGAACCAGGATTAAAAAACATTCCACAAACAACGTACAATGTTAATAAATAAAAAAATGTACTGACCAAACAAAATTTAAAGAATGTCGAGTTGCAAAAGGGCCAGTATGGCCTTGTATAAGAAAAATTGAATATGCATTGTGGTGTTGTGCAGCAGAGCAACCCTATACATCTCAATAACTAAATTTCGATTTATAACTTAGATCGTTAACTTTCGACGACCATGATCCCAAACATTGGCGGACTTGGTGTGGCATAAAAATCCAGGCCAACACCATCGCATCCAAACTTCAGATCGAGCGCTACACCGGTGTGCTCCACCTTCTTCTTCTGCCTCATGGTTGCCAGCTTGAACTTAATCTTTAAAATATTGTCGTTGCGAGGGCTTGGACTCGAAGAGGTCTTTATTACAACATTGGAGGATAGCTGCATACGCGCTGATTTTTTCTACATGGGAGTTGCCTCCGCTGGGGCTTGGGCCTCTTGGAAGCTTTATTAGTATATGATTGCTGACCTTTCGATCCTCTGATGTTGTCTGTAATTGCTCTGGCTGATGATTTTCAGTGTAAGCGTAGCCTACCCCCGGGCTTGGACTCGACGAGAGTCTATTAAATGTTTGAATTCCCATTCCTTCTTCATCTTCTATACTCATCTTCTCCATCGTATTGCGCCGGTTGGTAGCCAAATTGCCTACTCCTAGACTTGGCTCGGAGGGCAGTATATTCATCATGCTTGCGCTTTTCTTCATCACTTTTGACTCTTGGTTGAATGCGGTTTTCTTCTTCGGTTCTGATTCTACATTGATCTTCTCCATCATATTTCGCATGTTTGTAGCCAAATTTCTTACTCTTGGATTTGGCCCAAAGGACATTATATTCGTCATCATTGCGTTTTTCTTCTTCTATTCTAACTTTTGTGTGAACACAGTTTTCTTCTTCGGTCCTCATTCTACACTGATCTTCTCCTGATCATATTTCTCCCGTTGGTAGCCGAATTGCCAACTCCTGGATTTGATCCAGAGGGCAGTGTATTCATTATCATTGCACTTTTCTTTGTCTCCGACTCACCGACCTTCTCCATCAACTCCCACAAAACTGAATTCTCGACATCCATCTCGGCATCGGCAATGTCAGATTCCAACTTCTTAGAGTTGGCAACGCAGATGTGATGTCCTCCAACCTCCACGGACTGGCAGGAATTGGGCTTCAATTCATCCCCATGATCTTCTGTTCGAGCTTTTCCATCTCCTTGGCGATCTTTGTCTAGAGCTTTGTCGTCTCAAGGCATGTTGGTTAGAAATAGTAGGGGACAATCGTTAGATGATAGAGATTCCTTCACATATGAAAGGGGTACAACTAATAAAATTTTGCAGGGTACTTTTCCTGCGACATAGGAACAGCAAGTAAAAAGGTCAGAAGGTTAGGAGTTCGAAAAGAATGGTAGGCATAAAACTTCACCAACACGCCATAAAAGAGGAAAATGCATGTGTCAAATTTTTATTGGATGAAGGGACGACGAAGTGAACAATGTTGTTTCTTAAAGCCCACTCGGAGAAAGAACACCTAACGGCTTAACAAGCTTCGAAGGTAATCTATTGAGGCATTATCTTGTCACCCAATATATTAGCTCATGGAGAAGGGACTATATAAGATAGGTGTTGACTTCATTGACAAAACCAATTTCATTTTAGGTTTCCAATGGTAATAGTAAGCCATGATAATCTAAGTTCACTCAGTTAATGAGTCCCAATGCACCATAATGACTGGACCGACCCCAAGAAGGAAACAATACCAAGCCCATGCCAGTTCTATAGACATCAATGAATTATAAGCGAAGGCAGTGTGACTCTAGAGGAATTGAATTCGTTTCCAAGCATCGGACTTGAATCATAGTTTTTAAAATCTCTCATGATAAAATGTGAACAAATTGATTGGAGACCTAATAAATTACAACATTAGGTCTATATAGTTGTATGGGTTAAAACAACATAACTATACAATAAACTAAACCCTAACAATCCCATCATCAAAACTAGGCCATAACCATTACACACCAAGCCTAAACCAAGATCCCCACATCCTACATTGACAAAAATTGCAATAAAGGAATAAATGCCAAACCTAACAAAAGCCCAACTAAAGAAAATGCCCGAGTCCAAAACGCTGAAGTAAATCCATTGATGAACATAAAATTATGGTGCATAAATAAATAAGGTGATTAAAAAAACTTGTCCAATGGCCTTCCACGACATAATGATATTATTTGAAAAGTCCTATTTTTCACAAAATTATTTTAATTTTATTTTAGAGAGTAGTTCCTAGTGAGGGGTACCTTCCCTTCCCATTGGCGTCAAAGGTCTAGCACAGGGCTTGGAACTCAGATTCCTTCGAAATCACCTGCTTCTGAACGGATTTCACTCTAGGAACTGGCAGCCGGGGCTCTCTGCGTCTTCTGATATAGCCCAGGTATGTTCAAATTGGGTTTCTCATCGCAATTAGGTCCAGACGAGATTTTTTTATGGGCAAAACAGTGTGTAACAGATAATTTGCGAAGAAAATCTGTGCATGATGGGGTTTTCGGGGGAAATTACAAGCAGCATTTGTGAAGTTATGAATGCAACGCGGCATCCAGGTTTTTAAGGGGAGAAATTCGATTTGTGCTCGTTACAGTCTTCACTAGCTGTTATTGGGATATAATTTATTGTCCTTTGGGGTTTATAAGGGTTTTGAATTGGTATGTTTGGCTTTAAAAATGCTTTCAGGTGTATTTTTTAACGGTATTGTTGATTGGCGGGATTGGTAGGTTCCACCAGGTAAGAGAAATCCTGAGATTCACAATTAATTGAAATCCCTGAGATTACTTAAATATGGGCCTTTTAGTTTTCTTGGTGTGTGAAGAGGGTTTGCAGTGGAGGTGGCAGTTTTTGTTGTGTTAAAATGTTATGGTTTGCTCCAGTGGGAGGCAAGTTGTATGCCTTCTCCTATTGCCAATATGACTGTTAGTGCAGAAGGAACGTTTCAGACCCAAAAACCTTAATTTCATTCATTGAAAGACCAAGTGCTGCAGATAGCAGGATTGGATAGTGTTTTACAGGAGATTGCAAAGACTAATTTAGTGGAGCAAACTAGAACAAATATTTCTATCAGTAGGGAGAAAAAAATTCCTTCTGTAGACTCCATAAAAAATGTAGTGCCCCAGAAGCATCGCATAGCGAAGGGGACTGCCAATTAGGTGAAGAGTGTATCAGTTCATATGACATCCAAAAAGGATATTTGCCAGCCACAGATGGCGTCGGGCTGAGTCCATCTATTGCCACTGTTAATTACAGAGACGGTTCTGTTGAAGTTGTTGCGGTGGAGTGCTCCTTACCATCGATGGCACCATTGGCAAGTTCTGTAGGTCATGATTCAGATTTTGATCATGGTGTAATGGATAGTAAAGATGACGTAGATTTTCAAGGTCCATTGCAGACTGCTAGTCTCGTTTGCAGCAACAGTGTGGTCGCAATGCACAACAAGTCGATGGGAGAGATGAACAATGAACATTCAGGGAACAAAGAGGGGCCTATTATAAGTGAGATGATGAGATGAATTGCAGAGAGGCTTTGGCTTTCGATCCCTATACTATAGAGGGTAAAGATGGATTTCAGTCTATGGGTCTTACAGAGAGCATTGATGTCACAGGCGAAGAGAGTTCTATATCCACGTAGAAAATTTTAAGCGTAGCCAGTGCAAAGGCCACAGGTGTTACAGATTTGTTCGGCAGGAAACCAATGACTGTTGATCAGGATACTGTGTATGTCAAAGATTCTTCACATTCTCCTGGTCCTTCTATGAGCACAAGTGAGAGTCCAGCTTTTGTGCAAAAAATATCAAGGGCAAAAAGTACCTCAGAAACATGTACCTGCCAGGTTGGCATGAACTGTCAAGCGCCGTGGCGGAGCGTTTCTCCGAGAGAATATGGTGGAGGTCGCCTCCGCCAAGTTCGTGGTCGTCGTCGATGAATCGAAGCTTCGAAGCTCAGTAGTGGTCTCGGAACACATGGCAAAATCCGATTGTAGAGAGGGACGACGAGCATGAACAGTGGTTTCAAAACAACCTTTGGAGAAAGAACGCCTCACGGCGTAAATATATGTATATAAAGAAAAAAATGAAATATCATCTTAATTAATTTCATTTTATAGTTCAAGAACACATATTTGGAAGTACAATTTTTACACCTTTTTCATAAGGGTTTATGGTTTTAGAGACTTAAGTCCTCTTAGCATTAAGATGGATCCAAATTCATTCATCCTAAACGATTGTACTTTGTAAATATTTTTGATCACACTTCATAGAGGCCAAAACCAGTTGTAATCCATGACATCGGCATTTTAAAGACCCTCCTCTTCGTTATCATGAGACTCTATGAGTTGATTATTGGTCATCTCCGTACAACCCACAGCCTTTTGGATTTCATCTAGAGCACTATTGGAGTTAAGAAGGGGTGCCCCCCCTCTATGACCCTCTTTGGGATCTGTTGCCGCCTTTCACACACCTGGGGGGGAACGTGGCAGAAATATTCAAGCCACTTGATGTGTCCTTGGGGGCAAGTCTTGAGTCAAGGCTGTCACCTTGTTCTTGATTCCTCCGTTTAGGCCAACTTCTAATCGAAGCCAAGGGGGGTAGACCCTATTAGTTTCTAAGGATGTTAAGGCTTAGTGTGTTTGTGGATGAGTGAAATACTTAGGAGTTTATAAAAAGACTGTACCAAGATGCTTGTAGATAGATTAAATGAAGCGCAACAACATATCAGATTGATATTCAGATAATAGAATAAATTTACACCAGAATTAAAATATGTGATAAAACTAGACCAGTGCCTTAAATGGATTCACCACAAAGTAAGAATGTTGATTGTGCTGAATTGTTTTGCAAGTGCTTTTGGTAATTTTACTTTAAGATGTGAAGATGAGTGAATTAGATTTGGGGGAAGGGAACTCCAAATATACTTGATTGTATGCGAAGTATGTCCAAAACCCTTATGCGATGTGGTTTAACGCAAATAATATGTGGTTGGATCAGAGTCCTTAGGATGTGTCGATCACTACACCAACGAGGGTGTAGCCTGATGATATTCCGAGGTCACTATCCAGTTGTTCCTACTTCCTCTGTGAACTTTCCCTGCAATGGATTAATTCGAGGCGTTGGATTTTCGCCTTGGGAGGTTAATTTGAATGTGAAACTATCTTGAACTAGTCACCCACGTTATTTTTGATGCATCCAACTGGTCGGTCAAGCCGCAACGGTGCAGCGCATACACAACGGAGCCTTGGTATTTTTTTAAGGATATTAAAGGACTGTGTTTGCTTGTTTGTTAAAAGGAAAAGGTACCTCCAAGAGTCTCTTTCGGTTCAAGTGAACCTCAATCGGGAAAGCAAGGAGAGATTAATTTTAAAGAATAAAAACAATACAAAAGATAAGCAAAAGTTTTTTAATTAGTCCTACCATGCATCTCTTTCCCCTTTCGGGTAACTCGGGAAGTCATGGGATTAGTATTTGTATCACTTTGACAAATAAATGATATAACAAAAGTGAACCCTTATCAAAGTATACTAATATGCAAACGGAAACTAAACTAAAACAAGAAAATGACGAAGTTCGACACCGACGCAAATCGCCCTAGTGGGATGGGGAGTGGGCTCCAGAGCGCCTACTCAAACACTTTATTAAGATTGATTACAATGCTCATTAGGAAAGGTCACTTGGTTCTTATAGAAACCAAATCCAAGGGATTACAAAACTATCGAGAAGTGGTTATGGAAGAAGGGGAAACTCCTAGGGAGCTCCGAATGACCCAAATGTCAGTTTTCGGGCAGCATTTCCTCATCTTTTTTAATGGACCTGCTAAAAACCAGCAAGTAATTATTAGTAAAACTTGCCCAAAGACACTTCCAAAGTGTCTTTGGACCAAAAAAAAATCTAAGTTAAACAATTATTTCAAAAGAAAAGCGAGTAACTAAGAAGATTGGGATTGAAACCCAACTTCTTAAGGTCTTGGACAACCTTTGTAAGGCTGCCAATAAGACACTTGATGCTAGATATTCTTATTATTTGAATGAAAGAAATGCTCCTTCTAAGCAAGCTACATATTTAAATTGAGAAACTACTTGCAATAGAGAGAGTTTGCTTCAACTAGATCTAGATGTATGAGATAAAAATATTTGAAACAAATCTAGATTTACAATGTTAGCTTATAATTAAGATCTGAAATAGATATGCTCTTAAAATGAAGATCTTGAAATACAAGCTAGATAAGTGACCAGAATCGTAAGAAAATTTAAATTTTTAATGGAAGAAGGTTAGGAGCCCTGTTGAAAAGAGTCAACAATTGAAGATCGGTTGGATTGCTTCAAGAGGACAATGTTTCTTGAAAGGCGAGCAAAGAGTAGGAGAAACAAACTAGATCTCCTTCAAATCCACCCAAGAGAAACTTGAAAGACACTTGCACTTGCATAGACCTGTTAAAGGGTTAGTGAAATCCAAAATGTGAACGAAGAGAGCATACTCACAAACAAGTAAATATGCAAAATCTTGAATTTGACAAAATGGAATTTTCAACAATGCTCATCCTATTGATTAATATTAATCATTTAGGCTAACCCTTCAATATGTTATTAAACAAATGCAAGATTTAACACTCTATAGTTACCTCAACCATACAAGCATAGCATCATCCAACTAGAACAACAATCCACAATATGATCTCCAACGCCAATCTTTATGCAAAGAAAATATTCGACAAATGACAAGTAAGAGCAGAGTTTCCACACACTTTCTCTTAAAGGGAGTGAATGGACCTCGCTTAAATAGCCAAGAGAGCCCAGGGGGTCATATCCACCACTGACAGAAGAGTGTAGTTTGAACTAGAGTTTGTGAGAGTGATTGAAGGATTGTTGGATTTTGATGGAAGGAGAGGCGCCACATCTCGATTCTCCATGAGGAGAGGGCGCCACATCCCCATGAGGAGATATGCCCTCTCTTGGATGCCTTTCACGCTACTCGCATGATGCCACCACTACCCACGTGCGAATCATCAAGGAGATAGCAAAAATCAAATTGGAGATGAAATGGATGAGAATGCCTTGATTCGTGGGTGAATCAACCCTCACAACACTCCAAGCCACTTTATTTACTCGTTTGCCAACTCACACGCCAACTCACATCGGCCCATGCGACTTCAATGAAGGTGGGCGAATAATAGCGTGAGGGTGAGGCGAGTTGATTGTGGTGGGGTTTCAAATACATGTTTAAACTTAATATTTTATCCATAGTTCAAGTTCCTAATGCTATTGCCCACCACAAAGGACAAGAAATACACCCTTTCCAAGTTGTTTGACCAAGTTCTCACTTATTTTGATTTGTATCATTTTGTCACATAATTAGAATTAAAATGACATTTTGTAGCACCCTTCGCAAAATAATGCTTTACAGAATGGTTTAGCCACCTAAAACACATGGAAAGTGGCCTCAGGGGTAAAGAGAATGCTTTGAGTGTGAAAACGAGCATCCCCACGCCAAAAACAGACTCCGGACCCATCTTTTATTACATTTTGAAGTTTTTCATTTAAACCATTAAAAATTGGCCTAATTTTGTGGGAAAAGATAATTTTCTCAGAATTAAACAAAAACCTAGGGGGACCTAGCACATGTCCATATGACTCAAAATTAATGCCTAGCATGCTCATATACATTGACACGTGAGTTGTAATAACCTCCTAAGGCCTAACCACTAAGACGCCCATTCCAACTTTGGAGGAGCGGTGAAAAACTCGAAAATTATACATCGCTTGTTCAACATTGCCTAATTGACAAGGGAAAAAATACCTTGGAATGATCGGATTGATGTTTAAGTCTTAGAAAACCCAACTCTTTACAATTCATCATGCTAGCACACTTTATTACAACTCCCCCAAAGGGGTATGAACATGCGGTACAAAACTAAAAAAGGGCCTAGAAGGCTTGATGAACTTCTGAACTCTGATTTTGAACAAGTAACCTTGTTCAAACTTTGCCGACTCACTTGAAGTCCAACTAACTATGAATTAGCCGGTAACATGATCTACATAGATGAACTGAAGTCCTTTCTTCGTGAGCAAATTTAGCCTAGGGATGGTTGTCTCCTATGTTATATTTTAACATAGATCTGATTTGATAGCAGTAACAATCACTTTAAAGATTTCTAGCAGACTTTTATCATGATATCAGCAGTAGACATGTAATATATCAGCTGTAGCAGCAGAAAAATAATGTACCAGCCTAAGAAACCGGATTCGTCCTCTACCCCCCTTGTGTCCCGTGGGGAACGAATCAGACACGATTCGTGTCCGACACGAGGCCGATTCGACCTTCGGTCGAATCCTAAATTAGGACACGAACTCCCCATCGAATCGGACACGAACTTCCATCGTGTCCCGAAAATCGGACACGTACCCAAAAAACAGGACACGTAACCGGCCGAAAAAGACAGTCGTGGTCACTTAAATTCAACTTTTTGTCTTTCTATTTGTCATTTGGAAGGAAGCAAATCATTGAGAGTGAGTTTTATGTGCAGGTGAAGGAGTTTTGAAGGAGATTTGAAGGCTATCCATTGTTTCCAAGCGGTTCCAAGTGCATTCCAGCGGATTTGTGGAGAGGATTGCAAGCTCAACCATCACATAAGAAAAGGAATGTCTCAATCAGCTAGGGGAGGAGGTAGGGGTCAAAGGAAAGGGAGAAATGCACCATCTAGGGCCTCCCCTCCTATTCCATCAAGCACAACCGGTTCTCCTCCTCCGTCAAGTGCTCCATCGGCTGCTAGTGGAGCTCATACTCCATATAACCCTGTTTTAGCAAAGACAACAAGCCCAAGAAAAAAAATACCCTTTGTGGAAGTATGTGACAAGGAAAGATGGGCCTGGGGCAAAGCTTGGTGGGGGAGGCAATGTGTCTTGGAGATGCAATTTTTGCAACCATGAGTTCATGAGCACATATTTCCGGGTTAAGGGCCATTTGTTGGCCCTTCCTTCTTGTGGGATTTCTTCATGCAAAGCGGTGACTGCTAACCAAAGGAGGGATATGGAAAGAGAGGATAATGTTGGCTTAGGGAAGGTGGCAGCAACAAGCAAGAAAAAAGAGGATGATCCTCTTCCATTTTTGAGGAAGCCCTCTAGCGCCAAGACTCCATTTCCACCTAGCATTCATGGGCGTGGAGATACTTATCAAACAAGAAAGAGGCAATCTACAGGTGGTCCAATGGGT